>JAWWEM010000044.1:17166250-17188858 GCA_035582935.1 Ormyrus thymus
GTTTTTTTTCTTCTCATATCTCAAGTTACGATACAGAATAGTAATTTTTACTCCTTTTTTTCTCTCAGTGTACACTTTGAAATACGCGAGCCAAAGACATATCTAGATAAAACACTCTTATTTTCATTCAGATAAATTTTTTAGCAACCTTTTAATTTCTCTATTATTACGTTAGCCAGATAAGAGAAAGAAATATAAAGTCACCTTGAAAATCTACATGTCATTCTGTAAACCAGCTATTATTTCGAAAATGAAGGCCTCGAGCAGCATGGAGTTCCGGTTTTTGTGTACCTCCATAAAAAACCGTCTCTTAAATTCTCGAAAAATTAAAAATCCCAGAAGCCTGTACACTTCGGACTACAAATCCCGCGCTTGATAACAGAGGAAATTTTAATACCGAAGCACACGCGAAAAATATAAATCATTTATTCTCCCGTCGTCGCGATGGCATAACAGCTGATTGTAAATCCGCAGGCTTGAAGCTCACGCTGCAGACGAAGAGGCGGGCGAACGGGAGCAGCATCGAGGGCAAAAAGAGGGCGAGAAAGGAAGACGGCAGCGCCGACGACGAGGAGGACGACGAATCCAGCAACAGTAAAACCAATTGCGACGTACGAATCGTTTCTTACCTAAGTATTTTAATAATTGATAGACGCCAGATTTGAATTAAAATCAAATTAGTTTGGAAAAGTAGCTCGAGTCGCTCGTCAAAGTATCGATGCATTGTTTACGATTTATTTATTTCGAAAGCACGCACGCAGCGCTAAAGAATAAGCAATCTGAAAATATTTACGCGTCTAAGACACTGTACCGACATAAGCGAAAGGTGCAATGTGTTTGAGGCAGAATAATTTCTGCATAATGATGACTTAAATAATTTCAAGGTCGCTTGACTAACATCGCTTCAAGTGGAAATACATTCGAGCGCAGACAATAGAGAACAGAAGCGTGACTTAACGAATCGCCGCAAGTTCCCGTACGGCTAAAAATACTTTCAAAGATTAGCCGCATTTAAATAAAGAATGTAAATATTACTAATGTGGAGTCCTGGATTCCCGGTGTCTTAGCTCGCGGTAAAACGCTGCAATCAAGCCGTTCGCTGCCGATTCATTGGCACTTAACTTTCTCAAATTTAATTTACGGTTGCGCAATTATTATCGTCGAAAGGAAATGTAAAGTCGCAAAGAAATTTACCGCGCGCTAAAGCCCCTGCAAACTTCGAGTCAATGCACAGCCATTCTTGAGAAATTGACATTTGGAAAAAATCTATAAAACAAACTGTGTGCAGAACATTTCGCTTTTTTCAACGTAACCTACTAAAAATTAAGCTTTAACAAATAACTCAGGAATGCAGTTGTCACAAAAGACTTGTCACTATATTGCAAAAGATTCGATAAACCGGTCCCAAGGCAAATTATAACGATTCTTCTGTGCCCCCAATTATCGCTTCAATCCCTCCCCCTCTTTCTTCACGATCCCCAAAGCTTTTCTCTACGAGGGGACAAATTGTTTTAAGGAAGCCGACTGTTTCCAGCTGACCCCCGAGGACGAGGAGCGCAGGAGGCGACGGCGCGAGCGCAACAAGATAGCGGCGACGAAGTGCCGGCTGAAGAAGCGCGAGAAGACGGTGATCCTCGTCCAGGAGTCCGAGACCCTCGAGTCCCAGAACCACACGCTCAAGTCGCAGATCCAGCAGCTCGAGACGGAGCGGCGCGAGCTCGTCGACATGCTCCACATGCACCGGTCCACCTGCCTCAAGCAGCAGGCCAGCAACAACACCGTAAGCCACGAGGAAAAAGCCAGAGGAAGCTCGCCCTCGCTCGCGAACGACATGAAAATAACCGTTTTAAACGTGCCGCGACAGGAGCCGGCGTACCAGCAGTACGCGGACCAGCCGGTGGCCCCGCTGCCCAGCTACCAGGACAACTTCGTCGCCTCGCTGACGAGCGGCGGCAACCCCGCGGCGGGCTCGGACTGCGCGATCGTCTCGGAGTACGGCCCGGTGAAGGTCGACAGCTTCGAGGCCGGCGACTTCTTCAGCCAGCACAGCTGCGCCGGCCCGTTCGCCTCGGTCGCCTCGACGACGACGACCGCGACGAGCATGGCCAACCCCGGCGACGCCGGATGCACCGTCTAGCGGACGGGACCTCTTTAGCCCCTCCCTCGCCCCCGACTAAACGCATGCGCATCCCTTTCGGTCCGATGCACGCGCGAGACTGCTCCGGGCACTTTACTCGTCGATGCGCGAGAATCGGTTGACGGCTGAGCTTTTTTTTGTGTACGCCTTCTTGCCGCTGCTCGCGGAGAGGAGCGGGAGAGTGTGCTGGTGCTACGTAGGAAGACGGAGGTTGCTTGCTTTTATATCTGCGCTGGAAAGTATTAAACGTTGAGATACTCAATTTTCGTACGTACTCTTAAGAAAAGGGAAGAGCGTGCGTCGGGCCGAAAGCAAAGAACTCTATAGCGAATGTACAGTTGTTCAGTGCCTGCGTCGATGTTACCGCTAACGCTTTGAAAACGCAAAAAACCGGAACCGATAATCAAAACAGAACCACTTCATGGGCATTGTAAAAGAAAGAAAAAAAAAGAGAAACTCTCATAGGTTGTAGTCGCGTTGAATTCGAGCAGCGAGACTCGAGCTTGCAAAACTCCCGTTTATTAATGCCGACCTGCAGCTATGCACATTATTATGTATCTAACTGTATAAGCAAAGTAAACTCGAGGGACGACGGAAATCTTGCATAATTACAGATAATTAGCCTTAAGCGCTCGGTTCTTTTTTTTTTCTTTTTTTTTACTACATATTTATAATTTTTATCGGGATAAACGACGCTTCCATATAGTATAGGAGAAAATCGATTGTGTGCACAGACACGAATTTTTTAATTATGTGTAATTATGCATGTTGATTGATGACGATCTTTTCTTCGGCGCGGGAAAAGGTTTTCACATTCCATGTTTGAAAAGAAAGAAAAGATGTCGAGGTAAGGCTTGTAATCAGTCGTTGAAAAGAATTTCGTAAAAATTTTACGGCGCAATATGTAAGCTTCCATCGAACGCTTGCGGAAGAGTCGTTAAAAAAAAAAGAAAAACAATCTTGGCCCTTTCGCATAAATTTTATCTTCTTTTTCGTCTTCCGCTTCGAAAGTCCTTGACACTTTCGTATCGTTGATTCGAAACAAGTCCGTAGGTTTTCCTTTAACGATGTCGCAATCAATTCGCTTTTCTAATCTAACGCGGCCGAGCAAATATTATACACTTTTAGACATTCCTTTATTTTCTTTCTTCAATGTTTCAGCCAGGAAAAAGCTTATTTCTGCATTTTTTTATTGTCAGGGTAGTTGCGTACAATAATTACGCGCGCATTCGGTGCTAAAATTTCGTGGTTTGATTATTTCTATGAAATCGTACGTATTCGATGAATAAGAAATGTCGTAGATGAGTGAGTTATAATTTTGTAAGTAAAAAGATGTGTTTTCTTTCTAGCACTGCCTAATATACATTATTCATTGTAGAAAAAGTTTAAGCGAAATAGAGCTTTTTCCTGGCGATTATATTTATATATTTACTGTGACATTCTCGAAGCCTTAAAAAAATTTCTATACGTGTACGTATGTAAAAGCGTAGCTGCTACTTTATTCGCAGCTTCGACGATTTAAGAATTTTTAAAGATTAAGCATATTATATATAGATATATATATTTAGTCTATAATAAATATAAATTACGATTTTTTACACAGCTATATTAATATTAATATTTATGAAGTAAGGAGGGACATCCTGTCGAACCGCATCATATTTTTTTACGTTTTAAAATTATATATAACGAGGAGCTTTATATATTATCGAATCGCGTACTCGCAGGCGAATACCGCAAAGATATTTTTTCTAATCCGTACATAATAATATTTACAGGAATAAACTATAATTTTTTTTTTTTACACTTCAAACTATTACATATAGTACTTACCTTATAAGGGCTAAAAAAATTATAATTTATTTTTGTAAGGATATACTTGATGAAAGAAATTATTTTTTCCATATTGTAAACAATGTTAATATTCGTTTCTATTAACGGATTGCTTCACTACACGCAAAAATGTTATTTAACGTTTATACAGTATAGAGAGCCAACAATGCTTATACCGCATAACTGATATTTAATTGTATATTTTACATAAGCGCGCTTATTTGATATACACTTATATATAAAGTATACGAAATTTTTTTGAGCGTGCCAATGGCCGAAGCTTTTTTAAAAACCTACGTGCGACGTTCATATGTGTTTAAATTATAAGTCAAAGTATATTAATAAACCATGTGCCTGCAATTAGTTGTAACGTATATAGATGTCTCATTTCGAAAATGCATGACTCTGACTCGAAATTCTGCAATAAAACTGGAAACTATATGCTAAATGATGTTTTGCTAGAGTTTACAAATGAACGTTTAATAAATTAATGGGTCATGTATTTCGATAAATAAATGCCATAATAAAAAGTTGTTCACCAATGCAATGTAAAGTTCTAGTGAAGAAGTACACCTAAAGCGTGTAGCTCGTTTTTCTCTTCTCAAGAAAAGCGAATTAGAATTTTCGTGCACGTGCCTTAAATGACGAATTAAAAGAAAAGTGAAACACTCGGCTCTCACGATTTTCTTTTACTTCAAGAAAGATAATAGCAGTGAGATATACTTTAACCAGTTGTGCTTAAAATGAAAACATATTTTTTAATATATTCTATTCAAAGTATAGTTATATATATTTTCCAAGCCATTAAAAACCATATTACAATGAGACTTCTACAGCTCTACAATTAATAGTAATTATTGTAATGACATACCTCAAATGTAACTTACGAGCAGTTACCTCTTTATAAAGTACGTTTGTGACTGATTGATTATTACCATCTACCCATTGTGATTCACTTTATTTCGGAGCAACCGCTTATTTTTCCATTGGAGAAAAGAGATTTTTTTTTATAAACAAAAAGATTGTTTGCGCCATCGCCAGTTGATAGATAGAACCCAGTGTCTTAATGCGATTTTTCAAAATTTAATTGCTACATGAAAAGTGCAACCTGTATTATTTTATTATTAAAATATTATATACAATCAACCATAATGTATTCAAAATTTATATAAATAATAATGAATCATAAATTAATGACTTTTATTATCCTATCCCTTCATATTATGCAATGTATCACATATAGGAAAAAAATAATTATACTTTGTACTAAAAAACACTTCTTACTGCAATAATACTGCACGTATTTCATATAGTTTTCTATAAAAAGGCTTTGCTAATATTTACATAACTATGTAGATAGTCAAACTATGACGTATCTTTGTTCTGATGTCCTTCATTTTCGTTTTTATTCACTTCGAACAGTCCGCAAACTTTATTTGCCGGTACAGCCAAATCTGAGAAGCAAATAAAAATATACTTAGCATTGGAACGTCGTTGAAAATAATTTTAAACTCAACATTATCGTCGCACCTATCATTTTTGGATAAGGTAGATTGAGATTATTCATAATCTCAATGAATTCTTCGAGAGATTTCGTTAGCCTTGGATTCAACAATTTCTCCTCGGCAACCGTCGTCACCATTCGTCCGTTGTAATCGTGAGCCGGATAAAGTTTGAAGTTATCCGGTAACTTGAAGATCACAGAGTGCACTGATTTGTACAGTGTTTCCGCTGATCCGCCCTTAAAAAAACGGTTTTTTTCATACTAGAATAATTATACATCTCAGAATAATATTTACTTGGAAATCGGTTCTACCGCAGCCTCGTATCAGCAAGGTATCCCCTGTAAACGCGATTCCTTGCTCTTCGCAGACGTAGGTCATGCATCCTGCAACGTCATTTTACTGGATATAATGAACTATTAGGCTCTCGGTGAATGTAAGGCTATACGTTTTGTTATACTTACCGGTTGTGTGCCCAGGTGTGGGATGAGCAATTAAACAATGCCTACCGAATTTCAATACGTCTCCGGAATGTAGCTGTAAGTCTGCCTCGGCGCCGCTTTCCTTCGATATGACAGATTTCGAGCCGGGCAACAGTTTCTTCAATTTTCCGGTACCTGTTATGTGATCCGCGTGCATGTGTGTGTTCACTAAATGGCATTACAAGCATTATTCTCGAACGATTAAAACGAGCAATAATTTTGTTTCTTTATTGTAAAGAATTGTATAGAAAACTCACTGGCATACTTCAAGTTCAGTTCTAATTCTTGAATTATTTTCGTGTCTCTTTCCGCCCATTCTACCACTGGATCGATTAATATTGATTCTTTGCTGTTAACATCGGCTAACAAGTACGTGTAGGTGCACGAAGTAGGATCGAAAAACTAAAATAATTCATAATGATTGATAAATATCATATCGTTTAATTTAAATTCCCGCTTCTTTTATACGAGCAGTAGACGACATTTTGAGCGTGACGTCAGCTGTTGCTTTTATACGTGCCAAAGTGAAATATGTTATTCTACGATGATAAAGGATAATAAAACTCTAACCTTTTCGGCTTAAGATAAAAGTCGAAAATAATCTTTTTTAAACAATGGAAAACAAAATTTCTACAATATTCCAGGATTTTTTTACTTATATTGTTTTATTATTTACAGTCAAATGTATAACCAAACAAAATTTAGATCGACCTAAATTATAGAAAAAAAATAGGTCAAAATTACATGTGATTTCATAAATAACAAGTATCTTTTGAGTTTACCTGCCTAAATAAAAAGTCTGGCGATTGGCTCACACCCTTGGTGACAGTCGCGTAATATTTTGACATTATCACGCTGAATTGCGGAATTTTCTTCAGTAATAAAGACATTTAAAATTTTACGATATTTTTTTATTCAAAAAAACTTAACAACTATTTCTTATTCACAAAATAATCACAGTTAATCTCGTCCTTAAAAAACTATCGCAAAGCTAGAAAGCGATTAATTTCTTGAGAGCGCCAACAAAGTCACTGGACCGCTTTGTCCAACAAGTACTCAATGTTTCAGATACTCACGCAGATGAAACATTAAGATTTGGAAATTATCTACGTGACCTTGTATTTCATTTTTCGTCTGTATTGAAATCTCGAATTTTACAATTCACTTTCTTTTATGCATCTATTAATAATTTATAATTAGAGTTTTACATTTTGATTATTTTTATTAGAAAAAAAGTGAAAAATGTTTAAATAAAAAACTGAGATTATTACATTTAATTTAATAAACGTTAAATCGGAAAGTATTCAAGAATCTTACATAAGTTCTTTTATAAATTAAAACGGACAAATCTACTTATGTTATTTTTAGTTATGTAAGACGATTTAAGGAATATTACCTAAATACAGGTGTATGTATAATTCTAAAGGTCATGTGAATAAAGATAAAACCAATTTTTTTAACTCATGGACGAGCTGTTTAATAGTCTATAAACCAAACTTTAAAAATAATGTATTTTTTGTAAATAAAACTTAAAACCTAAACTGTAGTTAAACATAAAGTTGACATTAGAACTGAAATTAATAAAAAAATTATGTGCAAACAATATCATTTACAATAATTTAATTGAACCATATATAACTTCACCTGAAGAATGATTAAACATTAGCATTTCACAAAAATACATATAACTAATAAGATTTGAACACCTTCGTTTTGACGTCACAAGATCACTTAATCTTATTGTGCAAAACAAAGAACAATTGCAATTACCGACGTACATAAAAATTCATTAATGCATTTGTTTTATTTTAATTGAGTCCTACATGAATTCACGTTACTGCGACGACACTTGCAATCCTAACAACTCGTAATTGAAATGTACAAATTCTGAACTTGTCACAACATTAGCTTTACATACTTTTGGTCAAATACCCATATAACTGCAAAAAATAAATGCACCGCAGATGCTTAGTATTATGAAGACGAGGAACAGCCAAAACGGCAATGCATCTGAAACATAAAAAGAATAGAAAATTATTAACCTGTTGTTTATTCTGTAATTTCAAATTTATCTTATCTTAATGAAGTTCATCATTAAAAAATACAATCTTTTATGATTAATAAACAGAAGTAGTTTTTAAAGTGTAATCTAAATATACTTAATTTTTAATTAAGAGTGAAAATCTTAAATTGAAATTATTCATATTTATTTTTATGCAAACTTACGTCTGTGTGGTACACTGTGAATACAGATCTTATTGTCAACAGAACAGCTAATAACAGCAGCTTCTGCATTACTAGTGATGGCCGGACCATCGAGTTTAGTGGGTAAGAATTCCAGATTCGTAATAAACATATTGTGCGCACTAGGCACGTGCAGTATTTTCTGCAGGCTAAAGGCTATGAACATATCTACAGTGCCGGACGACATTGTGCCAACGGCTACAAACTTTCCATCGTCAGAGACGGCCAGCTCCGACAGATTCTCTTTGTACGTCACCGATTTTTGAATCGTTCCTACATCTACACCCCATAATTGTAAAAAACCGTAGCGAGTCTTATGTCTTCTATCTTTAGTAGGCAGCGAGTTTGATAACGTGAATAACTGTTGAGGTATTGCTGGACTTTCGGGCACTATATGGCGAAATCGACATCTTTTAAAAATGGACTTTTCACCGTCTGAAGGGCTCCATGTAAGTTCCTTGGCTTTTGAGCCACTAGCTACATTCCATATTATAAGTTTACCATCCTTGGCAACCGTGGCAAGTAATTTACTTTTGGGACAGAAATCAATGTCATCAATCTCTTTGCTATGTCCTTTTAATTCATGAAATCCTGTGATTTGAGGAAAATGCCATAATCGTACAAATGCATCAGTTCCTCCAGTAGCCATTACACTTCCATTAGGGCTTATTCTTACAACTCTTTGTACAGGTTGTGCATTTCTGTAAAAAAAATTGGATCATTTTGAAGACAAAATAATATTTAAGATTTATTTTAAAAATGTACATGTTATTAATAACTACCCAAAATCTGTTTGTGTACTCTCTGCAGGCTTAACAATAAGTTGCAGTTTTTTATGCTTTGACTTTGAATGATCATTTTTAACTTCCTCTACATTTTGCCTTTTTCCCTCCTCTCTCTTTTCATTTTTTTTCCTCTGCTTCAATTCTTCCCTAATTGGAAAACCAGTTTTTTTGGGAATTTCTCCATTTTCTACAGTCACAACTTTAGCTTGTATATTGTACAACTGACAGTGACTTTCTTGACCTGCAACCAACCACATTTTCTTTCCGTCATTATGTGTTGCACTGTTCATAACAACATTGGGTCCAGTTTCATAACGAGTGACTTCTTCAGCAATAAATTGTGTTCCATCGTGAGCTAACTCAAATATTTCCTATAAAAATAAATAGTATAAGCTAGTGTATAGTCATTGCATTCATCTGAATTAAGATTTAGTTAAATAAAATTTAATTACAAAGTTTTAAATGATTTTTTAAATAGCTTAAAACTTTATTCCCTTTTATTAAACGTAAAAAAAATTCAAGGAAAAAAACACTTACAAATCCATTGGCAACACCTGTTCTAGAGGATCCGCCGCCCCCGCCGACGAGGACATGTCTGCTGGTGAGCATCTGCAACGTGTACGGCGGGAAGTTGACTTTGGCCAGGAGGCCGTCATTTCTTCGCCTCCACGACATCTTGCAGTACTCTTGGCTCCTCGTCTACGGTCCTTACTTTCAATCGTCTTCAGGGAAGTCTGTCACGTTGTTGCCTCCGGGGCGTTCATGCTGTTTCGGCATGACCATCTCGTCGTCGCGTCTCTGGCCTCACACTGTGGACACATCGAGCGCGATTCTTTACATATTCGACTCAAAGTCCTATAGCGAGAAAGTAAGAGGCCTCCGCTGCTGGCCACGGCCTGGAATGACTTTTTAGAGGTTAGGCTGACGCGCGGCCTGTTGGTGCAACAAGGACAGACGCAAACGCGTGGAAACTTCGTGATCGTGACTTGGCATTATCTGTTGAATCATCTAGCTGAGATGACAAAATTACGTTTATCTTATCTGAACGTAGGAGGAAGGACAGATTAAAGTATATGACAACATTGCCAAGAATGGTTTTTTTGATGAAATCTTTTTAAAAGTACACTTGGACAATGAAGAAAATGAAGAACATCTAATTTAAAAGTTACAACACCCTCACTAGTTCGTGACATGTCACATTATTTCTTAATTTTAATTTTGATCTATTCAATCCTTGGAAGTTTCATTTGTTGTAAATAGCTTATTATTTAGAGTCCAGAAAGTCCATTTACATTAGAAAATTAAAACTATTAGCATTCATAAGATTATATTGTATTTATAATTGTAGATTGTATTTAATATTAATTGCTTCAAAGAAGATGGAAGTATTTTAGCAATTACGTTTTCCAAAACAACAAAGAACAGATCAATAAAAAGGTATCCTTGATTAAATATGTTCTTTATATAATTTAAATACTAATACTTTGAAAATTCCATAGACATCTGCGAAATGGAGACTAAAGCAGTGATTGTATCTGGAGAAGCTCCTGAATCAGATGAAGAATCCATAAGTATAAAAACAGGGATTGTATTTCCTTCACTTTTAGCTTCCAATTCCTGTGGAACTATGATTCAAGGAGAAGCAAGAGAATCTGATGATGAAAATAATAGTGTTAGCAGTGCTAGTTATGTAATTGATCCAGCTACTTGTACGTATACAAATATAAAAGCTCATAGGAATGAAAGGAGTAGTGTTAAATACAATAGTTTACTTCACAAAAAACTGCGTGAATGTAATAAGGCATTTGACAGAGATTTCCGTGAAGTGCTTAAGAATCCAATCACCAGTGCAGTTGAAGAACTGAATGATACAAATAGACAACTTTTGAAAAGTGAAATCATGCTGCAAGAAACTGTGTGTAAATTACAGGCTTCTTCAATCCAATTTGAAGATGCCTTAAGTTCTTTATTTAGAGTAATCGATGAAGATTTTTTTCAAACTGTTAAATTATAAAATATCTAAATTATTGTTATTTTTTTAAGAAAAAAACATAAAATCAGATAATATTAAAATTATACTTTTGTAATTTATCTTATTAATGATATTAATTAAAATTGCTTCAAGAGCCTACAAATTCTAACTAAATGTTTTATTTAATTATTATCAACAAAAAATAAAAGTTTGCAAAAACAAAAAATTAATTTTATTATTACAACCTTATTAAAGAATAATGATTTTATATAAAATATTACTTTTATTACAATGTAAAAATATTTATAAAATATACAAATTTTCTTTCTTTACGAAAGATTTCTTTCCCAAAGCAAAATGTCAGTTCCATTGGCTGCAAGAAAACTGTTCTTGCTAGGATGCACTCCTATAGAAATAATAGGGTGTGCAGTAGATTTTTCATCAGACAAATTCATTGCAAGTTTTCTAGATATCAAATCCCATGCCCACAAACGTCCATCGCTAGAACCAGAGAGAACTAAAGTATCATCATAATTGACACTAGATTCCAAGCAAAAATCACTTTTTGGCAAACCCTCATATTCTCCTAAAAGTTCACCTGTGTCTTTATCAATTAATTTAATTATTCCATCTGCACAGCTTACTAAAGTACAACGATTATCTTTTGTAAAACTAGCACAGGTAATGACTTCTCCCATACAATCAGTAACCAGTCTTCCTTCTCTAATATCATATTTCCTTATTTTACTGTCATAAGAAGCTGTAAGTATTTCATGATCTGTAATTCTAACAGAAGATACAGAATCTTTTGCATCTGGAAGAACTTGAATAGGTGTCAAGGTTCTTGCTCTTATATCCCACAACATCACTGAGTTATCTTGTGAACCTGAAATTATCATTGTAGAAAGTTCATTGAAGCGCACAGTTGTTACAGTGCCAGTATGGCATCTTAATCTTCTTATAGGTGTTCCAGCAATGACATCCCACAATATTACTGATTTATCAACACTTCCAGAAGCTATTTGACTTTGATCACAGGAAGAACAAGCATCCATCACTTCATTTCCATGGCCAGCGTAAGTCTTCAATAATATGCTTTTATAGGGATTCCATAACTTTACTTTTTTATTGGATCCACTGGTTATGCAATAAGCTCCATCTTCGCTAAATCTTACTGACCTAATAGCACCTTGATTGCAATATATTCTCGCAGTAAGCATATATTCTTCATTCATATTGTTTAGGTTATTTAACCTTATTTTTATCAAGTTTAGTGATTTATAGTTAATTATTTAGTAGCATTAGTCTTTATTTACTTTCATTAATAATCAAATGATTTATCTAGCACTTTTTTAATTTATTCAAGAAAATAAGTCACGAATTAATATCAGCTGATCTAACATCTACCTAACCTTAAGAAGCCGGCAAGCGGCATTTAAAAAACTTCTAGATAAACGACAAAAACATTTCTAAAAATTTTTCAGTTTTCTAGTTATGTTACAATTATAATATATTTAGCGATTAAAGAATAAAGTATAAAAATATTTTTATTTTTACACAAAATTGCTTCCTGTGTGTACAGTATGGGCAATAAGTCAAATGAACATAAAATTTGCGCGCCAATTTACTTAGTACGAAGTACACGCTCTATTTTATGCACGTGATTTTGCAACAAAAGATCGAAGGCTAAAAAATATAAGTTCTTGAATTTGTGTTATTTTACGAAAGAAATAAATAAAAATATGTAACTTCATGAAAATAAATTCATCAAACATTTTTTTACTTGAAGTTAGTTCATTAATCTTAATTTGCCGGCCGGCATTTAACCTACATCCTACATCTAACAGTATAAAAAGTATTAGTTTTTATTGAATACGGATTGAATATTAATACTTTGAAATCATGAACCCATCAAATAAATCGGCAGAAAATATTTCCAAATTAGTATTAACAAACATGAATAGGATATTTATCTGTAGACTTTGTGGAGAAGCTACAGACTCTTACACCTGCCTTTTTGGAGAAGATGGTTCAAAACATACCATAATCAAAAAAATATTTTCACATTTGAATTTAAAGGTAATACTTATGATTTTTTAAATAACAATGAATGTTAAGACTATTAATTATCTTGTTTTTCTATTATTAATAGATTACTAATGAAGATTTGTTACCAAAAGTCATTTGTTTTTTATGTTTTCACAAACTTGAAGAATTTCACAAATTCTTCCTAATTAGTAATAATATGCAAGAAATTCTTAAAAATAAAATAAATGAATCATTATTTTCAGTCAAAATAAATATTGAAAATTTAAAAAAACAAAATGCAAATAAAAATAAAGTTATTTTAATAAATGAAAATCACACATCTGTAGATATGGATAGTGAAACTAAAAAATCAAGTGAGTCAAAAACTACTCAAAAATTAAATCCAAAAGACCTGCTTACAACATGTGAAATCAGTTCTGTTAATGATGGTTCCTTATTAAATTCTCAAAGTGATCTTATGAACTTATCAGTACTTTTATCTTGCACACTGTGTTCTCAAAAAGTAGCAAGTCCAAAAGCATTAATAGAACACTATGATAAATATCATGGCAATGCAATACCAACTTTTAAATGTAATATTTGTCACAGGGAATACAAAATTTTAAAAGATTTTAATATTCATTACAGAAAGCATACTGGTGAAAGTAAATACATGTAAGTTACATCTAAATTAAGCTAGTAAAAGATTCTGGAATTTAATTTACAATTCTCATTTTATATTTTGCAGATGCAGCATATGTGGGAAAAAATGTATGCAACTTTCAGCATTAAAAAATCACATGGCTGTACATTCTGATGCTAAACCTTTTAAATGTGATAAATGTGAGAAGTCATTTAAAACCTTGATTTCATTAAAAAAACATGAAATTTCTCATCTTCCTGACGATCAAAAACCAGTGTATGCTTGTACCTTTTGTAGCAAAAGGTAATTTTAATTGTATATTTGTAAATAACATTTGTATCAATTAATTTTATTTATCAAAATTATATTTTATTGCAGTTTTAGATCTAGATTTCGCTTAAAATCACATACAAAAATTCATATTGGTGAAAGAAATTTTCTTTGTGATATTTGTGGTAAGTCCTTTGTGAGTAAAAGTACATTAAAGTACCATATGACAATTCACAAATATATGCAAGAAATCGATCAGTCTGCATTAAACAAAAAATTATTAGAATGTGATTACTGCGGGAAAAAATACCATAAAATTACTCAATTAAATGAACATAGAAGACTTCATACAGGAGAGTTACCTTACCAGTGTGATTTTTGCCCAAAGCGTTTTCGTTTGAATAGCACTTTAATAGTAAGTAATCGTTTGTTCATTTACGATAATACTAATTTGCAAATATAAATACATAAATAATTTATAATAATTAATTTTATAGATTCATAGACGACAGCATACTGGAATAAAACCTTACAAGTGCCAAGATTGCAATTTAGCTTTCACTAACTGGCCCAATTACAATAAACATATGACAAAAAAACATTACAATACTGTTATTAAAGAAACAGACGATTTAATAGTATTAAAAATGTGATTCTAATATTAAAAAAATCTGAAATTTAAACTATTGAGAAGCTTGCTGGCAATGCTTTTAAGTTATTTTTTACTTTTATATTTATAATAAAATTAACAGTAAAGGGCTAATATGCCCGCCTAAATAATAATAAAAAAAAATAAATAAAATTAACGATTTATAATTTACGTATCAAAATATATTTATTTACACAAGGTTTTCATATTGTTTTACAAGTTATCAAATGATACATTTAAAAGTTATAAGACTGCAAAAATACTTTACAAAGAAATAACTTTTATACAATATACGCTTGTCGTTAGATAGTTATTATAAAAATTCATAGTTCAGTTTACTTTTGGTTAAAAAAAAATTTATGATTTTTAAAAAATGTTCAAAATACTTGTCAAATATATTATTATTTTTAAATCTCTATATAAAAACTTTACAATTACAGTGAGCATTAAAGCATCTGTAATTAAGTGATAAAGTTTTAGGAGATACAAAAACTGCCGAAGAACACTGGTGATCTTTAATAATAATTTTACGTGCAACTTTAGGTGTCAATGACGAGTAACAAATTAAATTAATTAAATTATTGCAATATTATCATTAAATAACATTTAAAGCTTTCTCGCAATGAGTCGCATGCGGTATTTTAATTTATTTTTAAAGTATTCAATTTTTTTGTATTGTAAGAAATGTATTTATTAGTCAGCAGCTTTTGGTCTCCTTTTTAAAACTATAGGCAAAGTGAATCTCAAAAATCTAAACTTAATGCAAATGATTGTATACAAAAAAAATTTTATAAATATAAAAATTAGCATTAAGTCCCTGTTAATATTTAAAAAATGCAAATATATGACTAGATATGAGGATACAAAAGTTTAATTTTTGTTATTTCATTAAATTTACAAAAATACAATTTAATAAATTTTAAACGAACTTTAAATAAAATTTAAATGTTTAATATAAACTAATTATCTAAGAGATTAAAATTTAAGTCAATTATTTGAGAAACTATCTACAATTGATATAGAAATACTTAAGCATACAAAATTCTTCATTTTGAAGTCTTGCTTTGAATAAAAAAGTTAAAGCCAAATTTACAATTTTCGCAGTTAGGTTAGTAAAAACTAACTTGGATTTTTCTCGTTTCCATTGCCATCATTTTCCACTGTAGCATAATCATTTGTACTTTGAAGATTATTGTCTTTTACTTTTTTACAATTGTATATTTCAGAAGAATTATTCTGAAGATCTATTTTTGAATCTTCTTTTTCATATTTACATATCACAGCGTACATGTCTCCTCCCAACCGTTTAGCAAGCCAACGGTTTTTCACAACAGCAAGTTTTAAACAGTCACATTTCATTTTTGCATAAAGATTCGTGTGCAAAGTTCTTCCCATTCCTTCAATAACAATAAGATCGACTTTATGTTTAATCATTGCAAGACAAAGATCTAAATTCAGCCGACTGAAAAATAAACCAAAGAATTGTATTAATGATGCGTAAATTATTTTTCTTAGTAGCTAATCCGAATATTACCTCAAATCCAGACATGGACCAGCCTGTGCTGTTTCCATTGCTATTAAGTGATTTTCATCAAGAGCATGTTTAATAACATCACAAAGTTTTGATGCGTCCTTTAAAATAACAACTAATTCAGGATACGTCACGTCGTTTAAGGCAGGCATAGAATTGGCGCACAAAATAACTTTAGTACCCCTTTGCAACAAATCTCTGACAAAGGGTAGTATACCAAGAATTATATCAACACCGCTATTATCGATAAACACAGCAGCGCACGTATGAGGTAATTCTTCTTGTAGTCTTTTAATCCAATCATCCAAATTATCTTGCAACCAAGGTCTCTCTAATTTAAGTATAATTTTTAATTATAATTTTAAATGGAATTTACAAATAAAATAAAGAAATGTAAGAAAATAATGTAAGAAAACCTGGTATTTTTGTTTGAGCATCTTCAAAAGAAAAATCTGTCGTTTCCATCAGTGACGCTACTTCTTGAGCTCCCCAATCAAAAATATTACCAGTTAATACTCCTTTAATAAGTTCTTCTATTTTTGCAGAGCCTTCTAAGTGATCAATGTGATCAATCCTATTTTTGAAAAATTTTAATGCTTGTTCATTTTCTTGCTTTTTTTGCTAAAATAAAAATTTTATTACGTTATTATTTTAGCCTGCAGTTCTAGTATAATTAATAAAATACCTTACATGTAAATAAGGATCTGGAAAATCAAATTCTTTCATACAATGTTCAATAGTATCTAAAAGTGTCCTCACAGTTAGTGTACCATAGGCGCTAAAAATTGAAGTTTGTGTTAAATTGTATAAGAAAGTTTTTACAATTATTCTTCAAAACTTAACTAGGGATAACATATACTACTAACAAACAAAATTAAAAAACTTGGTCAATTATTTGCCATGGCAAGTAATTTTGATCATTAGCAGTCTGCATATTTTATTTCGAATTTTCTATGAACGTAATCCCTTTATCAAAATTCTTCAAAACTTGTTAATAAATTACTTACAAAGGTTGTTCACGGAGATACCGCAATCGATTAACGTATTTTTCTTTTAATTTTTTTGCTCTATCCTTTGCAGTTGGACTTTGTGGTTGGCTATGGATTGCTCTTGTGATAAACTTGTCAACAGATTCTTCAAAACATGTAAGCCAATAATCTCTGTACATAAATAAAAGATAATAATAACATAAAAATGCAATAAATAAATACCTTATTCGTTCATTTATTTATACAAATTTTTTAGTGCTTCTGCTATTTTCTTACCTTGCCTCTTTATCTTGAGCAAGATCTGTTGTATCAGGATTATAAGTAGTTGGATCTACTAATAATGGACAAAAACCTACAGCATTTTCTGATTTATCAATTTCAAGTTGATGAACTTGGATTCCAAGTTGAGTAGATTCAATTCCAGATGTATAACCGGATGATCCAGCGTAATTTTCCAGCCAACTGCACTTATCAGATTCAGATTGAGCTCCATACAAAAATGCACCAATAGCACCCAAATAGCCTTCGTGCCTCAGAAAGAGAGGTTTTACTTTTCCCTACAATTTTTATATAAAAAAACTTAATATGTATATAAAAATACATATAATATATATATATATATATGTATATATGAAAGAGAAAAACTAACGCGTGTCCAATATTGTATTGCATAGGAGATGCTGTGCATTGATAAGGGATGATTACGTAAAAAATATCCACCAAAATAAACTTTATTTAAGTTATGTATAGATGCATATAGACTGGCTATTTGTCCAATATCATTACTAATCAGAAAAAGTAAACTCCTGGCTATATCAGCTTCAGAAAAGTTTTCTAAAATAATATAAATGTTAAAATTTACTCATGAATTGGATACATGAATTGCATTAAAATTTTACTTGAACTTTTAATTTAATGCATAAAAAAAGATGTTAGTCTCACTCATAGTCTGATTGCAACCCATAGCTTTGCCAAATGATGAAGCAATGAGATCACCTGCTAGACCTTGTGAGGAATAATCCCCACCATATATATCTTTAATCAACATGTCTACATTTCGATGATCTCCACTTTCAGCAAGTTGAAGTAGTTCATCAAAACCCTATAAAAATAAAAATGGTTTTCTGATTTACAGTTTTCTATATTTATAGTTGACTTACTCAATATACTTTAAATGATATAAAATTCCAATTTTTATTGACCTTTGCTTTTGTAAGTAGAGAACCCAGTCCCCAAAACGTGCCACCTCCTGTTGCTGTACCACCTACTCTTTCAAACTTTTCTTCAGACTCAACCTAATAATCAATATACAATCATCTTCATAAAAAATTCGCTTATTCAATATTATAGAATAACAAACGCACTTTGAAAATGCTGACACCACTTCCAATGTTGACCAGCAAGTAGGGAAATCTGTTTGGGCCAGCCTTTTGAAATTTGTATTCAGGGTTACTATGTCTTTCAAATTCAAATGCTTCTCCGGGAATATTTTTCAGTAAAAAATTACATCCTTTGATAAGGCAGTTTATTTCATCTTTCTTATCAACTCTGCAAACAATGATAATGCAGTTAGTATATTCTTCAACATACTGGAGTTGCTTAGATTAGGATTTATTTACTTACTGAGTGCCTAACTTTTCTTGAAGCAATTGAGTATATTTATAAGCTCCTCCACCCGTTACTTGAATGCTTGTACCTTGAAATCTCTCAGCATTAACTAGATTTGCTTTGACAAAATCCAAGCAACTTTCTATATGACATGTCTCAAATTTTACAAAATGCAGCCTGTTGCCTTCAAAGACTTGATAATGTTGGTTACTAGATTCTTTTGAGGCTGCTGTTGCTCCATCTTCTGGATTTTGATATAACGCTTTGCGATATCTTACAGTTGAATAATAAGCTATTTTAGTTAAAGACAGACCTAAAAAATTAGAATATAATGATAATAAAATATTAATTCCTTAACGATCTCCATTAAATTTTCATGAAATATGATCCAATAAAAAATAATTTTTCCTATAAATGACAATGATTTTACTATTAAAAAACTGAAATTAACAATTAAAAAAGTATTCATTAGAGTAAAATAATTGTAAATATTACAGAATACCGACTCTTCGTGATTAATTTTAAATTATAGAATTTTAGACGAAAATCTTATAACCTTAAAAAACATAGTGAACTAATTTTATAAATTTCTTTAAGAAAAAAATCTATCTAAACAAATTTACCAATGTCTATAGCAAATTTTTGAGCATTCTTCAAATTGGCAAAGGTTTCAACTGCAAGAGGCAACTTGATACTTTGTGGATGAAATGTCTCGTCGTTTGCTTCTGCCATTTCTCTATTTTTCCTGCCTGTTTGGGAGCTTCTGCAAGAAGCTTGATTTCCCCTCTCAGAGCCACCGTCGTCACCTTTTACACGACAATGCTAAAATCGTATGTAGAATAGAACTTTATAATTTGTTCTATTTACAATAAAGATACATATTAAATAGTAGTCAAGTCCGGCTAATTAAACGAAGAAAGTTTCAAAATGTACCGCTTTTACGCATCGTACAAAGCTTTCTAGCTGTTCAATGCACGATAGGCACTTTATACGTGGCAGGCTATGTATTATAAACATGTGAGAATCTTGTAATAAACACATATAAGAAACAGCATTTTTACACATCAATTTATCACTGATAGCACCGACGCGCACTGACACGGTGAGGGACTGAGAGTAAATCTACATTGAAATTGTTAAGCTCGAGGCTCCGTTTTGATATGGCGCACATTCTCTCCTTGTCGGGTTCTCCGAAATCTTCTCGCTACTCTCCTTGTTTAGTCAAAGTGATTGGCGCGTGAATGCGCAACGGCGCAAGAGCTGGCAGATTTCCTCTCGTACCTAATCATAATTGTAAATCAATTATGCTCTTTTATCGTATTTGAAATTCCGCTTTAGAATTCCAAATGATATCGTGGTTTAATAAAAGACGCTTGTTTCAATTTTTAAAAAATTTTATTTTTTTACAACAAAATTGATTGGTTATTTAATTACAATCGACGTATAATTCAATTAAATTTTTTATTTTATAAGAAAATAAACTATTTTTTACAATTTTAAGAAAATAAATATGTCTTCTAATGAAAGTACTCTAATTTTTTAGATGTCAAATAATTTAAGCTAGATAATTACAGAATTCAAAATCTTGATATAATAGTAAATTATGATTAAAATACTAAATATTAAAATTTACAATCTTACTCTGGTCTTTTCATTCAAATATTTATTTATATAATTAAACTAGATAAGGCAAGTATAAAAAAGTAAATTAGAAATCTATCTTCAATAAATAATTATTAAATATATTAGAACATTCACATGAAGTAGAGAATTCTGGTTTCTAATATTCTTATAAAAACATGTAAATTACAGAAGTAACTGTTCTATTACTCATTTAATTTACCTTTTTAAGCTTACTTTACACTAAAAGTGGGTGAAAAAAAAGTTGTCAAAAAATAAATTTTGTATTCAGAATTATTATTTTCATCACTCTAGTATTACAAATACTAGTTATTATAAGTATTAATACCAAAAGTGTTTAAATTGCGCTTTATATTTTCTTGTTTGTACAGTGCAATTCGTAATTCATCAATTCGTACAAATTGCTTCTTTTTTAATTTTTTTTTATTATTTGTAACATTAAACAGTTGCTTATTTTGTTTTATGCTCTTCGTTGGCGTTCTTTTTCTCTTGCAAGTTCTGAAGCATAATCCATTGGAGAGTTTCGCCTATAATAAAAAATAAATATTAACTTTCAAGAATATAACGATGTATCTAGTTAAAGTTTAATAAATAATTTTACGATTTTTACTTGTCACGATGTCTGTCTCGTTCCCTATACCGATCTCTACTCCGATCCCTATGAGATCTCTCTCGACTTCTACTTCTGTCTCTTGCACGACGACTTCGGTCTCGACTTACTGAACGTCTCTTATCACGATTACGCTCCCGTTCCCTGTCCCGGTCTCTATCTCTTTCTCTATCCCTTTCTCTTACTCTGTCTTTTCCTCTGCTATCCCTATCTCTGTCCCTCTGTCTGTCTCTTCTATCTTCATCAGATCTGAAATAATTAAAATAATATAATTAATACTGAGAAGTACAACTGAGACCAATCAAGTAACTCAAAAAAGCTTTCAGTTTAAAATTTTTCATTTTTCTTAAAAAATTTATTTGATTTTAAAATAGATGTACTTCATCGCAAAATGTTGCAAAAAATCACTTGTACAGTAATCTGTAAGTATCTTCTGCCTACATAAAAGAACAATTGAAAGTTAATAATATTTAATATGCCATACCACGCAGACGCACCTGGCACGCCATTGACTGGTTCTTTCAGCTTCACCCCATTGCACTTCGTTGTCTGGAATGTGTCTAGGTTGATCTTTTCTATTTGAGGAACTATGTTTTGCATGATTATTTAAAGTTATAGAAGGTTTTGAGCCTCTTGAATTTCCTGAGTTATTTGGGAACTTCTCCGATAATCGTTGTTCTAATTCTTTTTGAATAGGCACTGGTATCCTTGGAAAAAGTGTTGAAAACCATTCCAATTTTGTTAAAAACTGTTTAAGAATATCTCCTATTTTCATTACTTGGCCACCTCCTGCTTTTACATCCAGTTCTTCTTCATCTTCCAAATAATCATCATACCAAGAAAAAAGGTCAGGTGGTGGTTGAGTATACCTTTTTAGAAAAACAAAAAATGATTATAAATATATATATATAATTAAAAAAAATATATAAATTAAGAATAAAATATACATACCTAATATACATAAAACCTAAAGCTCGAATATATGGTGAGTCAGGATGATTAATCAATCCATTCAACTGCTTCCTTGTCAACCGCAAAGTGAATAATTTGTACAAAAGACAATATGCGGTTGAAACAATACCTCCAGCACCAACACCTCGGACCTGCATAAACCGCTACAATTTTACAAATTTACATTCCCACAAGAGTTAAGAAATCTCACTCATATTGCAGTTAGCACAATGAAAAGTGTCTGCTTTCCCCGCAATTGATGAAGACTACTCTTGTTAATACTTGTATTTATACAATTTATAAAATTATACTCACCCCTCCACACATGCCTGTTTGGCCAGCTGTCTTGCGACTACCCTTTTCCCATGGTTCTAAATGTGAAACTTTGTAATAAATTTCATCTATAACTTCGTGGTATGTTTTGAGCTCGTACAAATTCACTTTGAAATAGTGTGAAGACTGAATATTTGTCAAGATCAGTGGGTTGAGGTTCATTGTACGCTCGTTCCCCCACAGAGGTAATATGTTGGATTTCTTTCCTTCCTTTTGGATTGGTTTCCGTTCCTCTTCGCAGCCACTTGAATTGTTCCATGGTGAGCCTAATTTAAAAAAAAAAAATGTAATAAAATTAGTCAAATGTAATTAATATTCTTATGTTACAATTTTTAAAACATTTGGAAAATGTGTTTTGCAAATTTGAGGTTAGTTTGAAAAACTGTTTCCAATAAAATAA
>JAWWEM010000044.1:17192870-17246745 GCA_035582935.1 Ormyrus thymus
TTCTGGTGCAAAAACCGAATAGGTTATGCGGTTTCTGCACTCTTTCTATTGGAATTTATAGGATGTTTGCAACCGGGTTGCTATCGTATTCCTGTACGCATAAATTAATACAGTAAAAGTACAAATTTTCAGCAATGCTTTTGTTCAAAATAAATCTCGATAGAAAACTTAAGATCTAAATCAAAACAAACGTTTAGCTTAGGCAAGCCTAGGTAGGACTTAGTTTGTGTGCTTAGCTAAAATGACATGCATTAAAGAAATTAAAGTGTAGGCTGCATTTCTCGAAAGTCTCGAGAAGCACTATTGTGACGAACAAAAAGGCAAACAGAAAGAAAGAGCGCCGCTCTCGGGCATCGCCTGTCAACTTTGCAGTATGGCATTACGTTTCTTTCTGTGCCCGCAAGTGCAAATGTCGCTTAAGGATGCGACATCTGTAAACCCCGGGTCGAAAACTATTTGGACACGCTAATTACCCTATAATTCTGCTTTTCAACGGAAGGCTAGTTCTTGACCCGGCGGAAGCGTTTGATTTCCAAGATTTGAAAAATATTTTCTAAAATCTTTTTGTTTTAGCTAAATATGCGATGCTGATTTTGATAGTTATTCCGTTTTGTTTTTTTTTACTTTTTTATTGTCTATTGATTATCTATATTTTTAGATTATAATAAAGATGCTACAATGGCGTATGAATATTCTTAGCTGGAATATAAACAAGTTTTAGGAAAGCCAAACTTTCTCATTATTTTCTTCCGCGATTCTCCTAAAAATAATTGTTTCCATTATTATTATAACATTCATCATTGCTGAAGCTCCGAAAACTTTCCTACAACCCAGCTCCCGTCGCTCCCAACCATCAAGTCAAATCGAACCCGAGTCGAGACTCCCGCTTCCAACCCGACCTCGTCCCCGTCAAGCTGTCCTCTTCTTCTACCGCGTCCGTCTCCGTTTCCAGGCCGAAGATCCTCGTCGCTCGGCCGCGCAAAAGCCTTGCGCGTGCGGACTAGAGTTACGGCTATCGATATCGAATTATCCGGCGTCTTGCGCCGACGACGACGCGGCTCTCGGGCTGGAAAGGACGTCGAGGAGCGAGAGAGAGAGAGAGAGAGAGAGAGGGAGAGAGGGAGAGAAAAAGAAGGATCGCCTTGGCTGCGGTCGCGATCCGGCCCGGGGCAAGAAACGCCGCTGATTGTTTCCCCTCTCTCCCGGCTCCTTTTTCCTCCTTTTTCCTGCGGTCGCGATCCGTTAAAAACAAAGCCGTGCGGTCGCGGGTGCGGGGTTACAATTTTACGGGTATTGAATAATTCCTAAGGCACCGCGAGGAGGAATCGAGGGTAGAGTAGCGGCCGCGGCCTCGGAAGATCGGCTGGTAAAAAATTTATAAGCGCTACGGCCGTAGTAATATTTGTAATTCAAAAATTCCGAGCCTTTCTAATCCGCGCCCTTTCTTAAAGAAGAGCCTCCGAGCTCGGGCGAAAAGCATTAGCAAAAACTCGACTTCTCCGAAAGCTACTCGAAACCAATCGAAAGCAGAAGCAGCGGCAGCAACAGCTGCTTAAGGGCCAAGTATACAGGAATAAAAAAGAAGAAAAAGAAAAAAAACAGCGAACAACGAGCGTGGCTCGCGCGTTTTTCCATCTGGCATGTGCGTGACCTCGCGGAATTATAGCATCCCAATGTCAAGTTCGGGCCCTTTTCCATTTCGAGAGCGGAGAGCGCCTCTCGGCGCGCGGGGAGACCGCAGAAGGAGAAAAAAACGCGCGCGGAAACGAGTGCGTGTACGCGCGCGCAAAGTACTTCCTATGCAATTAGACTTTTTTTGGAGAAAAGTCGAGAGGCCCGGAAGCGACGGGTCAAAAGCCAGGCTCCTCCGTCAAAGGGTTATGCGCGTCTGGCCGTCGAGTTTCTTACTGTGGGTTTAATGAACGTTCCGAAGTCAACGAACTCCTCGCGGAAGATTCGATTGCTTGGAATAGTTTGAAATTCGTCTTCGTTCTAAAATGGCCAACGTTCGCGACGGAGGGAAGCTCTCACTTCCCAACGCGTCCGTATAGACTAAAGAAAAAGATACAAATATGCTGCATGAAACTTGAAAGTGCACCCTGCGAGGTCGCCATTTTGTCACGTACGGCATATCGCACCCCTCGTCAGCCTTTCGCGTATTATTCACGTATCGCGTTGCACAAAATAAGCCCTGCCGGCGCATATTCAAGGGATAAGCCGGGAATACAGGCGGCAGTCTCAGCCCTTCTCGAATAACAGGGGCGTGTGCTCGCGCGATGCTGAAAGAAGTTCGAGTGTTATGCAGTTGTAAAGTTTGAGTTGTGCATGGTTTAATTTAATTAAAGTAGCTGAAGGGTACTCGCGTCGGAATTTGTAACTAAAACGCATTCCGGCGCCTCGTCGTAAGTTTATGAAAAAATCAGTTGGCCAAGCAATTATTATGCGGCAAGTATATCGGATAATGGATTCGTCGCAACAGTCGCATGAAATTGCTCGAGTTTTATTATTTCCTTCTTCTTTCCCTAAACATAAAGCGACACCGCGACAGTCCCCGAATAGCGCCTTATTTTTAGCGCCAAAGACCAGAGCTCCCTCCAGTCCCAAATCCCGAGGCAGCGCGACAAAATCTAATCCGCCAGCAGCCTCGCCCTCCAGCGCGCGAACCCGCTCCGGTCGAGGCTGCACCCCGTCGGACATTCCGCCCCCGGAGCCTCGCGCTCATTGGTCGGGCCGCGCCCCCCGGGGCTAATTGGCCCCGGAGGGGGGCGCCGCCTCCGATTGGCTGCGACGCGCGCGCCCTTATCGCGGGGCGCTGCGACGCCGACGGGGCACAGAGGGGCTGCCGCTTTGTGCGAGAGCCTGGCTCCGTCGCTCCTTGCGATCGGGGGGATTGTTGATACGAGAGTTTTGTCAACTTTTTTCTTTTTTAAAGGGTTCGTGGGAAATCTGGGTGGAGGGGGAGGTGGGGCTTTCGCGAGGTTTTCAGAAGTGGAGTTATTGATTCACTGGCAGTCTGTTATTGTATACGGGCAGTCTTTTGACTTTTTTATGATACAAAGATATAGTGCTCGTTGACTGACGCTCGACCTACTAGCTACGATTGTCTATCGATTATCTAATTATTATGGAGATTTAAGCGCAGCTCGCAGGAGAAGTCTATATCTTCTCTGCGCAAGCTGCTTCTTTATACAAATGTTATAAATGTTTCTAGGTCTTAATCTATACCTACACTTTACTGAAAGATCTGTTTGTTTAACTACACCAAGAACCAGTGGCTACATCATTATATTATCATCGCGAGATTTATCGAGCTCTCGCAATAATTTTAAATCCCATTCTGAAACGCACGAGCAAACGGCCGCCGCTCGACGACGAAATTCCTGCCACTTCGTTCGCCTGAGAACGAAGCTGGCGACCGGACGCGTTTGCTTTTTTCGTCTTTCACCCTCGACTCGTCGCCTCTTTCTCTGCTCTCTCTCTATCTCTCCCTCTCTCTCGGGCGGGATGAAAGGCGCGGAGATCGCGTGCAAGTCGACGAGAAGGAAGCAGGCAGCATCGATCGCCGCCGCCGCGCTTTCGCGTCGAGAAAGGGCTCTCGCGCGAGAGAATTCGGCTGCAATTTGCCGACGAGGCGGCTACGCCGGCTATTGTGAGGCTTGAATTTCAATTTCAACGCTCCTCGCGGCGTCCGACGAAAGTTCCTCGCCGGCGATAATTAAGTGCTCGACAAAGAGGCCGCTATTTTCTCGTTTAAAGGGATATGATATTGTGGGGTCTTTTGTGCGCTTTTCAAAAGTTTAGGAGAATTTTCGAGATGCTAATTTTTTTTTTCTTTCTTATAACGTGCCAGACTACTCTGAGCTATTTGTTGAATATTCTTTTCAACATAAGAGAAATTAATGATGCGTATCTAATACCTATAAAGAGCGATGTCTTAGATAACTAGAACAATCTTTTTGAACTCGTGCTACAAATATTTGATCTTGTTCCACCTTGGTCAGCATTTTAAACAGAAAATCTCCGGGAAAAATAGAATTAAAGCTAATATTACATGTAACTGAAGCACGAGTCTTTGACGCGTAGCTTAAGCTATATCGGGAAAATCTTTGTAAACAGACTTATGCACTTTGCAACTGAAAAATGTACGAAGGGCTATAGATTTCCCGAGCGAGATTCGCGTGAAAGCCGACGGAAAGAAAAGTGGATAAAGGACACGACGCACTCTAAGTAGTCCTATTTCTAAAGCTTAAGATCAAAGTCTCGAGTGCCTTTCCTCGTCATCGACATTTTTCTTCTTTTCTTTTCTCGAAAAAAAAAAGAAAGAAAAAATAGATAATCGATATTGAGATCATATGATTCGATAAGATTAAAGCGAAGATATAGGTGGGATAATCTAAAGCAAACTTTGAGGTAGGTGTTTTAAGTAAGATATTTTGCGTTTTAAATGGCGTTCTCTCCATCTCATTTTTATAGTAAAACAACTCAATTACCTTGCACAATACTCGACGGGGGTGAAAAAAAAAGCAAGGAGAAAACAGAAAATTCTCTCAAGAAGAGCCGCTCCCCGAATTCCAGAAGCAGAAAAAATCGCGGAAGAGATTGAAAAGAGGAGAGAAAGAAGCTCCCAGAGAGCCTGGCCCTCCTCCTCGGCTTTGATGTCGCGCGCCGTATCGCTTTCGGCCTAATCCGCTTACGCAGGTCCTCCGGGGCGGATCTTGGCGCGTATCATCGCTCGATCTCTCGCGCCATTGTCGTCGCTGTTTTGTGAGAAAACAGCGCTTTCGTCGCTCGAGGTGGCGACAACGGCGGACTTAACTTGTCTCCGGCGACGCGACGGGACTCGTCCGCTCTTCCTCCGGCTTAGCTCTCTCGCTTCTTTCTCTGCTCGGTGATCGTCTTTTCAGAATTTTCTCAGCGCGAAAATTCGGAGACGGAGCCCCGGAGAGGCGCCCTGGGAAAATCTGCAGGTGGATTTTTTTTATTGTTGCTCGTCGGCTTATTTGACTCGAGTCCAGTGTTTGCATAATTTGCTTATGGTTGGAAAGATCTTTCTTTTAAAGAAAGGAAGTATCGGGGCTTTTTGTGAAATAATGCTCTAATCTTTAGCAGTCAGTGAAATTGCATTTAACATTTTTAATATTGATTTGCATACGCATTGTCACGAACGTCATCAATATTAAAATCTGATCGTTTAAATCTAATATGTATTTCTTATACAATAATTATAATACTTTATAGTGAAAATAAATGCCGAATAACAATATCATTTTATACGTTGTATTACAAATTTCTATGTATTTAAAAATAACATGTCATCAAAGGATAGTAATGACAATTTCAAAATTCACATACATAATATACAATTTTAAATGTCCATTATAAGAAGACACCTCATAATTCAAAATGTATTTTAATCTATCCGCATCAAAACCTAGACTCCATAAATTCAATGCAACAAATACTCCAATTTCAAAAATTTCACGGGCGACCCATCACCCGAATCTCATGGAAAATCCTCGGTCCTGCTTTTCCCGCGTCGACCTTACCCCCTTCCCCGCCCTTCGCGTAATCCTTTGAATAAGTTATCCAGGCGGCAAACACTCGGCACGCGACGCTCCTCGCCGATATATATTTCACGGATTATGCGACTCGTGTCGAATCTGCTTATGCCGTCGCTTCGATGTACGTATGCATTCATTACTAGGAGTGGACGGGGTGGAGAGGAGCGACTGCTCCATTGATGGCTTCATTTGTGTCGCGAAAGTGTCTGTGGGTACATGTGGGAATTCGAGGAGAGATTCCAAGTGCCGTGAATTTTCAACTTATAATGAAGGGGGCAAGTGTTTTAATCAAATGACTGTAAATATTGTTAAACGTCTAGAAACAATTTTTTTTTAATTTAATACGTATGCTAATCTGCAACATTTTGTCCTGAAAAAAAGTTTCGTCCATCAACTTTATCGGGTCTTTGATATCGTATAGATTCAAATGGCAATAGCTCCTCTTATACTAGGGGAAAAATGACTTGCCCTATCTGTATTTACATCGATTCACGTCAACCCTACATTGCCTTACAAACCATTACACAGTCCAGGTCGGCATGACTTGCACTATGTATATTTTCAGATAAAACGATTATGTTAAGTTTTGTTAATCCATGCCGCGATTTTATTTACATCTTTCTCAAGCCCCAAAATATTTTTTAATATTATTCAAGGGAAAAACAATTTCGGTTTTAAAAATCGCCCTTGACAAAATTTAATCCAATTCCTCTCAACGATCAAAAGGTAAGTCACTCGTTCTTTCCTCTTTCCCTCGACAACAGTAGCAATCAGATCCGCTGGAATAGGAATACGTCCATCGGAGCGAGATTGGCCGCCGGCAAAAAAGCGCTCGATTTCTCGAGATCGCTGAAAAAGCCCCCGATCGAGGCGAGTAATTACGGTCGGCTCCGTCCGACTGTGACGGTGACGTTCTCGCGCGTCGCGTAACTCAATTTACCGGCGTAATCGTCTTGCTGATTTTCCCGTGGCCAAAGTGGACCTCTTTCTGTAATAGGACCAACTGCTACTGGAACTCCGTTACTTTTTTGCTCGGGATGTGAAAAAACGCGAAGGGAGTTCGACTTTTTTGTGGAAGATCTCGTGAAATCTCGAGCGGAGACTGGTTTCTTTTGGTGAACAGTTTTTGAAAAATTAAGGTGTGGACTTTCATTGACCGATTTAACTAGGATTAAAAATATGCTTGATTGTATAATGATATACTTTTTTTCGAGTTTGTAAATATTCTAGAGCTATATGTGATATGTAAATATTTTACAGATTTTTTTACTAAATTACAAGAAATAAAAAATGGTACAAAGAAATTTAGTTCAGGTAAAATGAAAATAAACGGGCTGTTATTATTGGCAATTAAACGACATTTTATTGTTATTGTTTTGATGACGTTTTATATTATTAAGTTTATACAATCGACAAAATGGGCAAGTTTCTTCTTGGTTTCGCAATACCGTCTGCTTGCCGAACAAGTAATAAATGCGCTTATCGAAAGAAATTGAATGAAACGTAAATAAAGCAATGAAGATAAAAAAGAAATTTTAAAAAATAGAATATTAGGCCTCAGGACAATCCAATAGCAAGCATAAGATACATATACATAAATATATAAGAGGCGCATTAACAAATGAAAATGGTAGATCGTATCGTTTACTCGTATCGCAAACTACGAAACTCCGGAATGATCAACTAAAGACTCTCCCCAAACCCTCTACGATCGAACGCACTATTTCAGTCTAATTCTGATGCTAAAAGATTTTGCTGCTTACCTTAATCTAAACTTATTACATATATAGTTAGGTCACGTGGTTGCTATACCCTCGAGAACACAACATTCAAATTTACAAAATTATGCCTTGATATGCATTGATTAATTCATGTAAACGATAAATATTTCGATTTTATCGTCGATATTAATTAATTATCAATTATCAATTACAATACAGACAGTTTCTTTGTTAAACGAAATGCGAGATGAAAATTGAGTTCTCGACGACACAGTAGCCAATGGTTTAAGTACAGTCGACGTTTTTTAACTTCTTTTAATCATCATGAAGCATTTTTACTTTTCTCATCCGCGTCGCAATGTGTAAATGCGACACACTCCTCGAAACACTCACGCAGCAGTCGCTTTTATACAAAAATACACTGGACGGAACGGATCTTGCACCTGGTCTTACGAGCCTTGTGCATTTGGAATAAATAGATTTTTACACAGAATTTAGCCACGTGTAATTACTTTCAAACAATACGTCTCTTTAAGCTGCTGATATTAATACTTGTACGTTTGCGATTGAAATTTTTTACATTTTAAATGCGTCTTACGCTAGTCTTAAAAGATAATACTATTAACAGCTTTGTAAAGTTACATTATTATTATTATAAGCAAGTCTAAGAAAAATAGGTTTAAAAATAATTACACGTGCCTGCATTTTTTTTTTTTTTACATCAAGGCGATTTCGCACAAGCAAAATACCTGAGGAATCCACAAAGAGAACTGAGATACGGAAAGAGTTTCTAGGGATTTGCATGCAAACTTTAATAAGTATTTAGTCAAAAAGTTTTTGAAGCGATTCTTTTAATTTCGACTATACGAATACATTGATTTTTCCATTAACTCAGTTCAGTTTATTAGTTTCGATTCGTACAATGAACGAAATAATTTAAAAAATACTGACTACTACATATTTATACATGTTACGTGTTTCGGCAAAACTCATAAACTTATCGCGTAATACTATGATATTACTTGCAGTCACGATGCATGTTTTTTATCCAAATATTTTATTATTTTTGCCTTTAACTCATCTCATAAATCGAGACATTTGCACTGCCAGTATTGTAATACGCGCTTAAAACGCTGCCTTTTTAGAATTCAAATTAAGAATTCTTGACAGATTATTCTTCAAATTTCTAAACGCCGACTAATTAGTTTTTTTATATTAAAAAGAAGAAAAAACAAAGTATTAATTAAAACTAGCTTTGCAACAAAGGAAGTCAGTCAATGATTGTTAAAATAATTATTGGGCCCTGTTTCGTGGTATTTATTATTTAAAAAACTTTAAACTCTACCTAACATGCTAGATTCTTAAAATTATAGTATAAGTTCGAATAAAACTTTGATTTTCTTGCAATAACATCGTCAATAAAATTTAACCTAAGGGTTTTCGCTTAAAAAAGACTGGAAAAATTACGAAATCACGTTATTAGCACGTTACAATGTATTGGCATTAACAATACAAATAAATTAAACGCATTGATCTAAACGATACAATATTCGCTATATGAAAAAGATCTATTAAACAAGTTGAAAATATCCAATTGCCCAAAAGCGAAATTACATGATTCATTTCGTCAGTATGCAACGTTTTTTCATTTTTCAAATTATTCTTCAGATATTTCTCTTAGTAGAAATATCATTCCATCTATGACTTTTAAACATTAACATTAATTTATCACTTTAATTCGGTGTATAATATAATAAACAGCATGCCAAATATTTGTTGAGTTTCATCGAAAATTGTTTTAACCTTTTAATTTCAATAACAAGTTATAAATGGAATGCATTTTCTTTAATTGCGAAGTGAAAACTTTGAAAATGTATCGCAGACGATCCCCTTAAATCTTTTCTAACTTTATCTGTTAAAAATAGTCAGTTAAATTATATGAGTGATTTTAATAACAAATATTAGATTGAATTTTGAAACATTTTGATTAGTAGTTTCAATAAGCAATTACAAATAAGATTTTTTCCTATTATAAATCATATAAGTAATTACTTAAACAATGTAATTCACACAGAACTGTATAGAGCTTTAGAATTTGTTAATTAAACTTCAATATGAAATTATTACTTATCTCTAACATGCTTTTAAAATAGCTCTATCAGTAAACTCTTAGCACAATTTTTTAAGTAAAACACCTGGGATACATCTTTTCCGCGACTGTGCAGTAAATAATATCGAATTTTACATAATAATGGCAAACTTATGTGCGCCCTCGACGTCATTAAGGGAGAAAAAAAAATCTTTTCCGCTTAATGTTCTTCAGTCGTTTAAAAACGAGTCTCAAAATCTCGGAAGATAGCGAGGCGAGTGCGTTTTTTTTAGTTTTCCACTCCGTTTACCCCTCGGACAAGTTTATCGATTCGACTCGCCGGTAAATCAAACTACTCCCCAATAGTTTTCTCCTTTAGTTTTTCTTCATCGTGTAAGGCACTGTCGAATCGAAATACGCGAGTTAAAATTCAAACAAACAAACTAACAAACAAAAATATTTAAATGTACATTGTAACGTTCTCATTCACTCATATCGTAATCTAGCTTCACACATTCGGTCTTTCCAAGAAAAAATAAGATAAAAATTTTTCATAGAAAAATCCGCTGATCACACCAATGTAATCGAGCCGCCGACTCGCGCATTCGGCGCCGATTTTAACGAGCAGTCAATAAATAACACTTAAATAAAGACAGTCATCGATCACTATATAGTTCTTTTCTTTTTTTAAGGCATTTTTACACAATTATATTCTTCCATGTACGGTTACTTGCTTGATTCTTGACAAACAATGATTTTCATGAAAAAATACAGCTCTTCTCTATTTCTTTTTCTTTGTTTTTTCACACACGCTACTTTCGCTAAAAAGAATACTCTTCATTCGAAAATACGTAGGGGCTGAAACTATTTGGTAGGTCGAACAATGTTACTCGGGTTGTGGAAAATCGCGCTACCTCAACTGTGTTGAAGAAGAACCACGAAGGATTTCACGCGAACGGAGCGCTTTTTCTGCGGTTTTGAGGGTCACTCGAGGGTCCTGATGAGGGCGCCCAACTCTCGGAAGATTCCGCCTAGCTTGCCTGGCATCGTTTGCTTCTTCAAGAGGATACTGCGCACCAGCACCAGTTTCTCGTAACAAGATATGCATTTTTGATACCTACAGGGGACAAATTTCAAAGTTTTTATATTAATTGATGATTTTTACAGCAACCAGTTTCTTAGTGCAAGTATCTTGAAAGTTTGAGTGATATTAATGAGATTTTTGTTAGAGATGTGTGTTATTTCTGTTTGTTAAATTTTGTAAATGATAGGAAGTTGCAGTGCTGTGTAGATTCTTATCAGTCGATTTTATGGTAGAAAGTTTCAGTGCTGTGTAGATTCTTATAAGCAGATGTTACGGTAAAAAGTTTGCGTTGCTTAGATGCATGTTAGGAGATGCTTCATACTTCTATTTTCATTATTAATTTACTGAATTTTTTAAAATTACGATGAAAATTTTATTCGGTGTATTTGATTTCTAAAATTCAAATATTTAATTTTATATTTACTTTAACATCGTAAAATATCTTAAATTATTGCATACTACAAAAATATTAACGTTACTTTTATCAAGTAAATAAAAAAGATTAATTACAAATAAACTGAGCATAGTAACTGAAACCACTTCTTCTATTAATGTGTATAAATGTGCATATAATTCTGCCAACAATAAAATGACATAAGTAGAACGAATTCAAAGCGGCACAAATCACTTAAGAAAGTGGAGAAACGGGTAAAAGTGCGGTGGGAAAAGCTCACGGAGGACAAAAAGAAAGAAATCTCTTACCTTTCCTCGCGCGACACGTCGACGCCGATGGTGTGAAGCGGAGCCTCAACGTTGGACTTGATGACGGGAGCGAAGTTTCGTAATATTATCCTAAGCGCCGTGCATCCAACCGTCACGTACCTGCAAAAAAGGAAAAACAGAACTGCTTAGTTACTTCATCTATCGATTCGGTGAAATTCTCTCTTGCCATTCGATATTCATAGAGATTTTAGTTGAATTATTCAGTGTTTTCAGTGTAGTTTTGAAACGCACGGCACTGTATTTACTAAAGAATTCTCCGTTTTAGGATAAGCTGTACTTTTTGCGTTACATCAGGTTTTGAGTAGTTTCTCTTTTCACAGTTAAACGTAAATAACGTGCAATAGAAGATAGAAACTTTTATTTGAAAAATGGAAACTAATGCAATACGTACAAAACATTAGACAATAATTCAACATGTATTGAGGAGTTTGTTTATTAAGGATACTTCTATTGTTACGTTTTTTATTTTCAAATTTAATAAGAAACTAGCATTGCATATAACGGATTTTAAACTTTCGTAATAATGTATCTAGTAACATAAATTAAAGTAACAGATTTTAAATGATAGGTAAAACAAATATAGTATTTATATGAGTTATCTTTTTCCTTTGGTCAATGACCCATTTTAACAAGTCTCATATACATAACTACAGTAATTTGTAACATATTACAAACAATTAATTTAGTTCCATTAATTATTACGAGGAATTCACTGACCCTTTAATAAGATAAACTATAACATAAATAATAAATTACTAATGTCTCTAAAAAATGCAGAACGCAATCCTTAGCCTCCATTCGGCCGACCCATTTTCCTCGAAAGCACCGCTTCTCGTGTGAGAACGAAACGGCAAGTAACTACCTAAACAGTACGAGTCGTCCGCGTAACTCCAACTCCCCCTCCCCATCGATTGTGTTCCGCCTCGTTCGTCGACATCGACGATAAATAAAAAGGAGGCAACGACGCACGCGCGTGAAATCGGGCACGCGCCGAAACCCCTTTGCCGGGACGAATCGCCGCCAAAAATCCGCTCTTTCGCTTCTCAACCCTTTTATTGCCGGCATTTTTCACGCCGCCTCTGTCTTTACGCGCCGTTCCATTGCTTTCTTTTCCACTGCGGTTTCTAATTTTTATTTATGACCCGTTTAGAGAGATGAGGAACGAGCGCCGCTACGTCTTCTTTGGCTCGGTGACGTTTTCACGCGGCAATTTTCGGGTAACGAGGCTTTTAATTGATGGGACTATTGTTGCTGCAGATGGCCGTTGTAATGACAGAGCAGTGCGGCACTGTGAAATTTTTATGGTTCCGTTACTGACTTTTGGTTTAATAGTATTTTGAAATTTTTATATCGAATCGTGAGCTTGGAAATTATCTAAAGCATTGACCTCATTGATTATCAACAATTCAATATTGACCAGAAATCCGCGCCTTAAAGAAGTAATTTTAGCAATCGAAGTATTCAAACCTTTATATTTAGAACTCGCTAACACTATTATCGCCTTTTTTTAAGAACTAATTCAATGGATTCTTGGAGTTCTTTATTTTTCCCAGTCATCGCTTTTTAGAAAATGATAATATCGCATATATAGGTCATGTAGTATTAAACCGATTAAATTTCAAGGTATTAACTGAATCACGAATGGAATGATTCAAGAAAAACTGAAGACCACGGCACACTTCCTCCATTTTTCCCCGGACAAAAGCATCCTAATTACAAACCTTTCTCCTCATTTCTCCGTCCATTAAAACGATCGCTCCATCGACCAGCGAATTTCACCAAAGACAATGGGCCCCGGCTTCCTCCTCAAAAATACCTCCAGCCTCGACCGAACGAACAGCGGCTCGCTTCGCGGGCGAAAAAACCGTTCGCCAATGCAGCGTCTCGACTAATTAGCGGGCCTTTTGAAAGAGCGGAGCCGCCGGAAGCAGCAGCGTCGGCGGCGATTTTTCCGCGGGCTTATCTGCGCGCGCGCGCGAAAGGAGAGAAACCGAGCCGCGCCGCGCTGCATTTTTTTCTCACGGGCGGCCGTCGGTGCGTGGCGAACGAGCCGTGCAAAGGGACGAGAGCGCCGCGTTTGCATAACACCGCCGCCGCCGCCGCGTGGATTTTCTCGGGCCGCTTCGCATTTTTAAATACGACGAGTCGCGCACGTGGCGCCGACGGGGATCGACGGCGTGAAATCGGGCTGTCGGCGTTTTGCGGGAGATTCGAGTGCCTTGTTTGCATGTCGCCGTGTTTTTTTTTCTTCTTTTTTTTTGGACCAGCGGAGAAGTTTCTTTTTGGCCCGGGAGGAAAGCGAGCGATTTTTGGGATGGAACGTGAGAGGAACGATGATTGACCTTTACGTTTATCTGTAATAATATTGGTTAATCATTTTAATTCAATAAATTAAGATAATCTGATTATTAAGATGAAATTAAACTACTTGAATTTAATTTATGTAAGAGGGTAAAATGTTTAATTTAATATAGATAAAAGTCGTCGGTACAGACGATTTTCTAGAATATGAGAACTGGAATTTATATCTGCTTGAATTCCATCATTAAACTCTATCTCTATATGAATACTCTCAAGTTTTAAAGGTTAACACATATTCTAAATAAAACCCATTTTGCTCTTGCCTGGCAATAAATTATTTTATAACTTGTAACTTTAATCTGAAATCTCTAATCCCATTGATTTAAGCAACTAAACTAGGTTGTTAAAATATACAAGGAGCATTTAACAGATTCAGTAATTTAGCAAGATTTCGAAAACGAACTTTTACCGCCATTTCGGATTTTATAACGGTTTTAAGAGAGCTGAATAATTGAACCAAGACGAACGGCCGTAATATAAATTTTACTATTTGATGAAATCATTAACTTGAAATTCAGCATACTTTCTCCATCCATTATTAAGCGATTTAAATCATGAACGAGTTATAAATATCAGATTTCAGCGCTCTTAAAATCCCGCAAATAACCGTTTCGCGCCCAGTGCATTCCAATTTTTCAGCAAAATCCTCGCCGGACTAACGGCTCCTCTTTAATACACCCATTGACCCCCCCGACCAACTATCTTCTCGCCTCATTTCCCGGTTAATCCCGGTAGAGACAGCATTTCATATTACCGTAAAAGCGGCTCCCGGAGATTTCTCTCGATTGCATTGTTGCGGAGCCTAACTGTGCGGAGGCCCGGCTTGAATATATACGCGCCGAGGATCCTTTCGCACGTTTAATGACGGCGCGCGGCGCTTTAATTAATTCCCATTGTTCGGCGGCGCGGCGCAACGTAATACGGACGCGATTCGTGCGCCGACGAGCGGCCAATTATTAAATGAAAGTCGAAGGCACCGGCTGGCGGATAACGTCTCATTCAAATTTCGTGTTTAATCAGCTGGCGGCTAGTCCGTCGAGAAGCCGTTAAATTTGCATTTACATGGAAACTTTGAATTCGTAATCGCCTGGAAAAGTAACGAGTCGCTTTTACTGCATCGATTTTTCTTCTTCGAAATTTAAGATGGATTCTTGTAATTACTACTATATTCTAAAATTATGGTACAATTTAGAATCATCTAAAAAATTTCCTAATCAATTGAAAAAACGCAGAAAATATTAGAGTAAAACATGAAAATACTTCATCATAACTCATCATAAGTTCTTATAAAACTGCTGTAATGCGAGAATCCTCAAAAAAAAAAAACGCAGCAGTAAAATTACTTCACAAATTAAATCATTCAATCGCACTGGTTTTACTAAAACAAAGTCTTGCGCAACAGAGCTCGAAACAGCACAACCCATCGACCACATCGCGCGCGGAATCAAATATTAACCTCACGTTCTCCGGTCTCGCGTCTCAATCCCAGAGCTCAATTAATCGCTCCCGAAGAGCTCAAAACAAACACGAATATCCGCGCTCTCGTTCCGACGTATACAAAGGCAAAAATCGCCCTCGATCAACAATGGGCAAAAGGGCGAGAGAGCAGGCGAGAGAGAGAGAGAGAGAGAGAGAGAGAGAGAGAGAGAGAAACTCGAGAGGACCTCGAGGCGCGCAGCTGCGCACGCGCGCTAATTGCCGGCGCGGCGGTTCTTTTCTTTCGCGCACGCCCACGAGGCTTCCACTCGCGTGTATCTCGCTTTTCGTATTCTCGCGAGCGCGGCCATTTCCGCTCGAGCATTTTTATCAAGGCTACGCCGCGCCGTACAGGTGGGCCGGTCTTTTTGCATTTTCGGCTCGATCGGAGCTGGATGCTTTCGATTGACGAATTCGATTTTGGAGTAACGGCTGCTCTTGATACAAGCAAAATTGAGATGAGAAGATAGCGGGGAGGAATTTCGTGAAATATTTAGTCGGCTGCGTTGTTGAAAGTTTAAAGTCAAAAAATCTGGATGCAAAATGAATCCTTGCAGACGACGAAAGATGGTTTGTAATTTTTTTATCTTAAAAGGCAAGAACAACGAGTTTATACCTTGAGAATGACGTGCATTTACGCAATGACAAGTGACGCGAGTAAAATAATAAGAAATGAAACTTCAATGACGTCAGCAAACTGTAAATTTGCGAACTGAAAACATTATAAAATGACTCTCATTCTTAAAATATTGTTCTCGATGCTTCAAATTTAATCAAAAACGGCGCCAAATCAGGAATTTCAGGCTCGCAAATAAATCGGAATTCTCTCAATAAAAGTAATATATGCAACGAGAGCATGTCAATTTTTAATATAGAGATCGTAAATTTATAATTTAATGTTAATGAACTTAAACTTTATGCATTTCAAGGTACTTTTCTTCCACGTTCTGACCTCACGGTCCACATATGCAGATGCCGATCAAGGCCTCTTATTTATTAATCATGCGATTAGTTTCTAAATTGCTTTTTAAATTTTTTAAAGTTAGCAAACAAAATTGTTTGGCCTCGTGTATATACATTAAATTTAAACTCAAAAAAATCAGTAAAAACCGGCATCTTTTACGGCTCGACTTCTGATATTTTTTAAACCAGTTTGGAATCTTAAGTTTTTGTTTTTCGTACCAATTACATTTCATTTCGTTCTTAAATAACAAGATAAAATCCGTTCATATGAAGATTTAACAATTAAACCTGAAGTTATTCAATTTACGTTAAAGCTTTGCAATTTAAATTAATAAAAAATTACTTTACTTTCAATAATAACTTTATTCTTTTCATTTTGAGATCACGGTTTCATAATTCGTATACTTTAATCATTTAAGTTTACCAAAACCATTCCTTTTTTGTGCTCCAACAATTATACAAACCAACTTTCGAGCTCCCTCCAAATATTAGCCTAATGCAGTTAAAAACTCAACTACTACTCCAAAAATTCAAACCCCAAATTACCGAAACCCGCTGCACAAAAAAAAAAAAAAAAAAAGAACCGAGGCGACGAGACAGGGAACGAAAGGTCGTCCTGAAGCACATAGAAGGAGAAAGGTATCCGTGACGTTTGTTTGACGCTCCGAATCGCCGGCAATAATTGCCTGCGCGTTCGCAAGCTGTTGCACCGCCTTCTTCGCGTGAGTATATGGCTAATTGGTCCTATTTTATGTTAAACGCGGACCGATGCATCCTGCACGAGCTGCTTTTTTAGGAGAGGAAGGACGTCCTGGAAAATCACTGCGTTAGAGGTATCTTTTGGTCGTAACAGCTTGACGTTTTCATTTGATGCTGGAGTTTTCCTCGGTTGAGAAGCTTGCTTGTAATCAATCCTTCTGCGCGTAATTATAAACGATATTGGCAATCATGTTATTTAATCTATCGGGTAAGCAGGCGGTAATTTTAGTATTGAAACAAATGGGTTTTTATTTGCGAGTAAAGTGCAGTAATATTTTTCCAATATTCTTGGATTTTCCCGTTTGTAAAAAACATAATTTAAAATTATCTTTTTTGTAAGATATATTACCGGAAGTCATACCGATATGCAAAATTGCGCATACTTATACAGTTACAAAATCACATTGTGAGTATAGAATTTGCATTTTTCTAACCGTTTCTATTTACATTCTTCAAATGCGCAAAATGACTGCTTTGTAATAGTGGATATAGTGTCCGTGAATGAAGTAATTAAAGCAACGAAGTACACACACTTTCCCATATTAGTCTCAAAATGACGGTTGCAAAGATAGTTCTGCACTAATGAAACGTGTTCTCAAAAGCGGCGACATTGGAAATTCATATTCAGCAACCTTAAACACTTGAGGTTTTTTAGCTATTAGTTTTTTTAAGCGAACGAGAAGATAGCAATTTCTATGGAAATGAAATTCCGCTAATGATATTCATTATATATGCATGGACGAGCGTTGATTCTATACGAAGATACATCACGGTGCTGAAAGTGGTGTCAATATGCAGTGTTTTAGCACTTCTAACAAACTCGATGCAATTTTTAAAAGAAAATGCTTGTTTTAAGGTACTTCGACCGTCAAACTCGTCAAAGTACCTACTTTCGAAAACATATTTTATGGTAACATAGTTCCACCTTTTAAACTGCGTATTATGTAAAAAAATATTACTTGTTCCATTTTAAATATTATTTTGAATTGAAATAAATAATAGCTTCTGCAAAGCTGCAGAAATTCCATTTTTTACTGTAAATAAAAGTCTTTTATAAAAATATTGAAATTTATAAATTCCTAATTTATAAATTACAAAAATATTACTTTCGCCCAGCTTCAAACGTAACAATTTTACAAAGATAAACTGTATATCCAGCAGAACGCTTGTCAAACCTTAACTGCACTCCAATCCATCCTAAAAAAAAAAGAGCGGCAGCGCATCGCGTCGAACAAACGGTCTCGCAGACAAGGCTCACGTCAAAAGCTCGCTTAGAAGACAGGCTTCCGTCTGGCCGAGGCACGCGCTCATTGTCACCCTTTTTTAAACCTAGAGACTTCGCACGTCGAATTTCAATCAGTCGACGCGTCCTCCGCTCGCGAATTTGCATCTGCCGCATTGTCTTGGCTAATTTACGCCGGAACCCTCCGCCGCGGAATTAGCCATTCCCATAGTGTGATGGACGGCCGGTCGAAGGGACCAGAACATGTGCGGATCGGTGTTGAATTCGAGGGTTTTTGTTCGAGGCGCGATTTGAATGCGAAACGAGCGAGTGGAATTGGAGATCGGCTGACGTAAACGAGTGCGATTGTGGTTGTCGTTTCGTGAGATTGAGGTGTTTATTTTTTGAAGAATGAGAGATTGGAAACAATTGAAGTAGCTATCTATGTTACAATTCAAGTATGACAGATCTTTTTTAAAAATCTTTTACTCTAAAAGGAAAGAAGTATTCAATAAAAAAGAGAAGATATTAAAATCATGTATTTCACACGTAATAAAAAAATAGCAGCAAGATTATAATCTATTAGAACGTGACTAGAGTAATAAATTGCTTAATATGATGATTTCTTGGGAGTCATAACTTAATTAAATACTCATTCAAACTCTCTCTTAACTTATCTACTTATTTTATACTCTGTAATCAGTTTATGATATGATTAAATAATTGATAAATTGTTTATTAAGGTATTTTCCCTATTATTTTTAATTAATCGTAAGGTAAAGAATTATACATTGCATAATAAAACATGGAAGTGCAACGAGTGCTAAAAGTCCATAAAAATTAAAAACTCCTTATAAACGAGAAATTTCGTAAAGCCCGTAAAAGAGTGACAATAAATCTTGTACTCCGCGCCTCTCCATTTACGGGCAGTGAAGCATTTTTTCAACGAAATTTCTTCATAAAAACACCGAAATAAAAGATTTCGTTTAATATTTCACTACACTCGATTCCCGAAGTTATAGGTAGGAGCTTCGTTGGAATAGGACGAAAGAATTCCCCTTCGAATTTGACCGCCAGAGATATTCGCGCAATGATTGAGAACGAGCTCACTCATGTTTTCCTTTTTCATTTCTGTCCGCACGAGTCGCGTGGACTAATAACCATCCCAGCTGATGAGCTCCGTAACCGAAAGTTTTATATAACCGCTCCCTCGTTCTGCGCATCGTTTTAACCTTTTGCTGATTCTCTGCCAGATTACAATAACAAGAAACGAGGTGTTTTCACTTTATGATTCTGCATTACTGTTATGACTTCTTTAATTACATGTAAATATGCGTGGAGAGAATGTTTTTTTCAGTTAAATTTTGATAGAAAATTGAGAACAAAGCAACACTACAGTTTTACTCATTTAAATCGTTGGAAAACTTTGCCTATATATAAGGCCATAAACTCTACTCTCACTTAACTATAAACATCAGCTGTTAGGTTTTTTACGCCGTAGGGTAACAATGTATATTTGGAATGAAATTACAAGCTCGTATAATGAAAATAAATCACTATCTCTCGAAGTGCACGTTGAAATAATATTTTATGATCGTTCTATGATTTAACTCGTCAAAGCGGTTATGACTTCACTTTTAAATACTCGTTTATATACATAATTGCATAATTCTGTCGTTGTAAAGTAATTGCGTGCAAAGCAGCAAAAAGAGACGCGATGCAGAAAATGTGTTTGTGAACTACGCTCATAAAACTACGAAAAGAACAATTTTCCAAATTGTTGAACCTTCTAAAAAGTGGCTCCACTTAAATTAATCTCAAGCTTAAAAAACACTATTAATTATTATTAAGTAAACAGGCATTATTGAGATGGTTTAATTTTGCAACAGACCCAGTCGTGCGTATCAGATTTAATAGAAGCGACAAATCGTATCAATAAAAAACTTTTAACACAATGTGCAATTCTTCATGAATATCCCATGCTCCGATAGGCAAGTAAGAAGTTTCACTGACGTATAATTAAATAAATAATAGTTCAGTATACACTTCAATATTCCATTCGCGAGTCGGGAGAAATACAAAACGAAAATTCTCGGTCAACGGCAGACGCGCAAGAGAGACAGATGAAGCGAAACCGCAAAACTCGCGCGCGCGTTCTTAATCGCACTTGAGCGAAAGAGAGAACGAGAGATTTTTTTATGTTGCAATTCAGCCGGATTTACGACACGCGCGCAGGACTCTTGTGGTCGATTTTGGTTGGAAAAACGCGTGGGCGGACGAACGGCCGCAAATTCATAATGTATCTCTCTTCCACATATACACACGCACGCATTTCTCCTTCGACTTTTCTCATTATCGATTCCGTCAGACTTTTATAGGACGCTGGAGCTCGATAGGCATTACGTATTCAAAAACGCAGAAGCTGCGGGCGGAATACATTTGCGGCAGTAGCTCGCGCAAACGTATTCGTAACTTTCGACGCTCTCCTACCTTTTCGACTTTTGTCGGATTGAGGTGAATTTTAGTGACGCTTAAGGTCGAGAAAGATTCCATTGTCGTGACGAGTGCGTTTCCTTTTTAAAAAAACTAGGTAGAGAATGTTTATTTTTGATGTCGCTCTTAAGCACTTTTACCTTTTCATTGACGGCACTTTTATTTTTATTTCGAAATAAATTAATTTACTTGAACATATAAATTTCCTTATCATTTAAACTACTCAAGATATTGAAATATCACTTTAAGATTACGTGAAACTTTTTACCTGTTGCTTGTAAATTAAAAGTTTTAAAAGGGTACATAAAAAAAAATTTAATCCAGGTTGTTAGCGTGGCAAGGCTATGCCCAAATATGGGAAATAAAGGATTTCGGCGCCGTTACTCGAAAATTTCACGTAGTGTACAGAGATAGAATAATTAATGAGTTTACTCACATTTCGTACTTGCTTTGTAGAAGGTCACTAATGGGCGCCAGTAAGGAATTACAAAGATCCAAGTTCCAAATCGCGCTGTAAAGAAGAAAATTCCCTTACATCTCATGCTTTCTTATAAACAAAATTTAAATTTTTCAAAAAATGTTTTCACACTTACGGCTTTAGAGTGAGAACTCCTAAAAGATCGACAATTACAGAGAGATCGTTCATTGCTACCGCAGAATCCACAGCCGACTGAGGATTAAACAAAAAAATTCATTACAAAACATACCTATTACTAATTATTAATAAAAATAAAAAGTTTCTTTCTTATTTAGAAAATAATAATAGAGTTATAGAAAGAAGTATGTTTAACGACGAAATTTATTTTAAATATATTCTTAGAGATGAAAAACATTCGATATAAAGTTTAAAATAAATACCTTCATATCTTTGTTCTGCCATAACGAATAAATGATCTGTAGCGATCGATGCCTACTTGTAAGCACGGCCATCATCGACTCGTGTCCACGCATCATCGTGTTTAATACCTCAACCTCCGACATCTCACTGAACACACCCATTTGCGCGTAGTCCAGCGACGTCTGCCCGGAATAATTTTTCTGTGAATATAATTAATGTTCAATTCATTAGATAAAGTCATTTTAATATCTTTGCTTCTCTGAATAAGATGCACAGCATTTGAAAACAATTGATTAAAAACGTTGATGTTTATTAATTAAGATCTGCTTTGTGAAAATAAATCGTCATCTGATAAAAATTATATAATATATTTAGAGGAAAAAATAGTATAGTTTACCGGAAGAAAAGAGTCCACATCGAGTCCGTAAGGTTTATCGGCCGTCATCGATATAAACTCATCTTGTTTATCTTGCGTTTCCTGGACCGAAGGCTTCAGCTGTGCAACTCGTATCTCTGTTTTAGGACTAGGCGCAACTTGAGCCTTGTTAGGAAACCTTCTCGCTGTCGACGAACCATTGGAGTTATGGTGATTTCGAGCCGACAACGGCGGCGTCGATGCTACAAAATTTCGTCCTATCGAACGTGCTGTATTTGGCCTATTCAGTTGCGGGTCCGATGGACTGTGCTTCAGACTGTGTATTCTAAAAGAAAAAAAAAAATTATGAATAGATTATAAATAGTTTATAAAAATAGAGATTATAGTAACTCCTCAAGAGATATGTAGAAGTCATCGTTGATGCGTTCATGTAATGTTTTACTGAAAATAGAACAATCAACCTTAATTTTAACCTCATTCATAATGGTATTTTTTTACTGCTCTGAATTTATCAAGTAATTTTGCTGTCAATCTTTCTTTTCGTTTCTTTTTTTTTTAAACTACTTGCAAGTAGAATAGAAAAATAATAATTTGCTTTTTTATGAGATATTGTCTTATGTGCGTCATAGTTTAAAGTAATGTAAGCATATATTTTACATGAAAATAAAAAATCTGAAAAACTGCAACGTTTGTGTCCCCTTTTCTCTTAATACTCTACTTACATTGATAACAATTTTATAGATCACTTTTTTCAAAACCATAACTCCAATTGCTCATACTTATTATCATTTGAATACAATAAGCCAAAGATTAGTTTTTAATATATTTTATTTTGAAACTATCAATTATAATTTATCTTTTGTATCTAAAATTACTGAATTTCATCTGCATTTAAGAAATCTCTAATTTCACCAAAGAGAAAGCTTCGAAATAGATCAATGTATTTTCCATGGACTATTCAATATCTGTTTTAATGAAGCATTTAAAGTTTTTTTACCACTGCTAATGTAAAGAACTGAAAGTAATTTATTTATCAATAAAAACGAGCAATTCAACAGAAATAAAATCTTAGTTTCTCAAGACAGTTTTATCAGATGACTAACGCGGAAAAATTAAGTATTAAATTTAATCTCGTTTTAATGCTTATTATTGACTGATAATTGTTTATTAAGAAATAAAAGCAATCGAATTTTTTTAAAAAAAGTTGTCAGGTGCGAATTATTATATACATGCCTATAAAGAAACACTGAAATAAAGTAAAGAATTTAATATTTTTCAAATCTACCAATTACTCATTTTCGCCAATAATCAGTCAATAACTCACTTGACAGGTAAGTTGATTTGGTACCCGTGATCTCCACTATCCTTGCAACTGCTCTGTCGTTTCAGCATGTGCTTGGAATATTCAGGACTATTAGGTCGCGAGGACTTTAATTTTCCGTCATCCATGACCGGCGAGACGGCAGCCATCGGTGCATTTCTCGGCGTCAGCGTTGTGTTCGAGCGCTGCGGACCGAGCGGTTTCGGCGGTGGCATCAGTGACTGCGTATTTCGTTTGCCGCTACTGGCGAGGTTTGTCGTCGACGAAGATAAGTTCTGCCTCAACGGGGTTATGGGTGCCAAATTTTTAGAATTTTTACTATTCGCTTGCAAATTCGCCCTAAAATAAAAAAAAAAATCGAAATGCTTTATAATCCACGATTAAAATAAATTTTTTAATTCTAATTTACCTTATTTGACTCGTTGATGATATCGGCGTTATGGGACTTCTTTGAATCAATGGCGTTGATTTCGTGATAGGGTGAACACGAACTGGCATTGGTTTTGATATCGTCGTCGGCGCGGGCGACGTCGATGACCGATTGCTGTCGTTTTCTTCTGTGTCAACGCTCAGCAAACTTGACATAGAATTCGATAGACTTCGGATCATTTGTGGCTGCAGCGGTTCTGGAAAATTGCGTAAAGTTTTAACTAAAAATAATAAACGTAAAATGACTTGAAATAATACAATCGTTAGAGTATTTTAACACAATGTTGTTAACTAAGAAAATTAGAATTATAAAGTGTAAGTTAAAGTAATAATGAAGTTTTATTAAAACAGTTAAATAAGCATGTCTATTATTAATTTAATTATATATTTAGTAATGCTTTCACTTCTACCCAGTTTGTAACTGAAGTTTGCATTTTGCATTATTAACACACTTTCAACAGATTTCACTAAATTCATGCTAATTCTATTATACTAATGAAGAGAATATCATTTTAATATTGTACTAATGCAATTAGCGTTAAAACGAAAATTTTCTAAAAGTTAAACGATTATTTCTATTTAAACTTAAATAAAAAGTAAATATACATATATATTCTTACTTGATGTTCATAAAATAAATTTATCAAATACTAAAAATTTTCTTTTTACAAATTAGCACTCGGTGGAATCATTTAAAATGAGAAAACTAAAATCGTTTGATAGGTAAGAAACATTAATCAAGAAAATGTTATTTACCTGTTTCCTCGGGAGGCTCAGGAAAAGCCTCAGGTGGCGGTGGCGGAGTGCGAGTTACTGAAACATATCGTGCACAGTGCATGCTCACTCATAAAACTCTCTCTAATATTAATTTCGGTTTTAAAAGTAATTTTTCTTATTGTTTAATTGTTTAGTATTAAGTTAATTAACGATTAAATTACTATCCAAACCGAAACTTTTTTAATTGTGATGATCACTTTTTTACAAACGCTTTGAATAAACAAAAAATAGACGCATTAGAATTGCAAGCCGAAAGTGAATGAAACATGAAAATGTTGTGCTATTTCTAAATCTATTTTTAAAAATTATAGTCGAAATTTTGTGTTAATTTGATACTTACGCGATCGAGTTGGTTGGAAGACGTCCCTGTACTCGGTTACATTGGGTATATCGAAGGCTACCTCATCCTCGGGATCTGTGCCTGATTTATCTTCTTCTATCGTTTTTACGTCCATTCTATACCAAATTAATTCATAAATTAATCATTTATTAGATTGTATAATGGAAAATATGTTTAAAAAAACCACTAACGTGTGTTTTTTAAGGCTTGCTGGTCGATCCTTGGAAAAACTTTTTCTTAAAGAATTTCCATAGGCAAATGGCGAGGCCGTCGTATCAGTTCCTAAAGGTGAAGTTTTCTTCAAATCGCAAACATATAAAACAATATTGGAAGCATGGAAGCCTGCACCGATCTGTAAATGAAAATAATTATAAATTTACAAAATTATATTAATTCGCATTATTAATTACATTTATTTTTATATCTATAAAATGTGAATTTAAAATAAAGAAAATTTTAAATTTACCAATTGATTTTGAGCAATAGCTATATCTTGTATTCTTCCCCAATTTGCTGGTACAGTATCAAAAGTTCGCGCCGGCTCCCAGCCATAAACTTTTAATACGTCTTGACATCCAGCAAATAAACACTCACCGCCGTGGCTAAAGAAAATACACCTGCAAAAATATTTCAACCGTTATTATGAAAATTCAAATAATTTTACAACATTTAAAATCATAATTTATTTAAATATATAATTGTTTTACCTGACTGGAGCCGCGTTATTTTGATCTGTGGAAGAAACGAGTTGAAAAGATTCCAAATCCCAAAAGTGAACTATACGATCCGTGCTACCACTGGCTAAAAGGAATTCGTGCGGATGAAATTCCACGCACGTCGCTGGCCCTTTATGATCCGTGAATTCTCGCAACTGTCGGCCAGCTCTTAAATCCCATAACTGTAATCAAATTATTTCATTACAGTGATTGAACATACGACTTATATACTGTATTTTAAACTCAATTGAAGTCGTTATTCAAATACTTAAAATTAACTTTTTAATAAAAAAAGCAATTATTAAAATTCAATTAATTTAGATAAAAATTTTACTTTTAACATACTTTTACTATGCCTTCTTCACCAGCACTTGCAATCCATTGACCATCAGGACTGAATTTTAGACTGTTAACCATCCTATCATGACCTTTATATGTGAAAATGCAGCCTTTCCTTCTTATATCCCATAATTTGATGACAGTATCCATGCTACCCGATGCCAATAGCTCTCCATAAGGATGAAAGTCCATACATCGAATGCCCAGTTTGTGGCCAGTGAGTGTGCGTGCCAATTTTGCATGTTCCAAATCCCAAATTTTCAATGCTCCAGTTTGCGAGCCAGCACAGACTAAGTCCTCTGTTTGACCAAATCGTACACATTCTATCGGAGTTGTGTGACCACTCAAGCTCTAAAATAGTAATTCATTGATTAAAATAATTTAATTATATATTATAATAATTAATAGGTATTAGTCACAATACAATTACATACCATAATACAATTTTGCTTCCCGACTGCCCATAAGTTGACTTTTTTGTCATCTCCTCCAGTGACCAAAACTCTGCCAGATTTGTGACCCAATGATAGACAATTCACATTTGAGGAATGGGCGATAAAATCCTCTGCAATTAATAAAAATAAAATGATTTTCACTTTCATTGCATTCAGAAGCAGTAACAGAAATTCAGATCATACAGGTTTATTTACATTAAACACAAGTGGCAACTTGAAAGACCTGTTATGATGCAATCATAGACTTTTTAAACATCTCAAGATTTTTACACTAACTAAGCAGCTAATACTGGACTACATCAAAAAGTACTAGCAGACTATTGTAATAAATGACATAATATAAAAAAACTTATTTTAATTCATGATTGTATTAAAATCACAAAATTTTTAAATAATTTAATTTGTTAATAAATTAATTTGTTTTACTTCAATAAATTCAGTCTAAACTTTGACAAAATATTTATAAAATAGATTAATATTAGGAAGCAGCAACGTGAGAAATAAAAAGATTAAAAATTTACAGCTTTCCTCCTTCTCTAAGGTAAAAAGTAAATAATCTGCTTCATATCTAAGAGCTACTTTCTAGACTGTTTATTGCTCATTGGCAAGTACCCTCATAGTTTCCTATATTTTATGGTATTATCTTATGGTACAAAACTATTAAGTAATAGACTCTTTTCACATCAAATTTTTTTATGTAAATTTTAAAGCTTTGAACAAATTTTTTGATATTTTTAACAAACTGCTATTGGTTATTTAACCTTTAAAACGTGATTAATAATGCAAAAATAATTGATATAAATACAAATTTATCTGACAAAAAACTATAAATTTTATGTTGACACCTGCATGCATATTATTTAATATACTTCTATGCAAATGCACGACAATGTTATATATAGTTAAATAACAAGTATGAATTTTAATGTGGCCTATGTATTCTATTTTTATATTATAAATAAATGATGTAATGAATGTAAGTTCCAAAAAAGTAGCTAAGAATAGACCAACCAATACTTTCTTGGCAATAGAATTTGCATAAGATAAAAACAAACCTAAACCTAAACATCTCAGCCTGACATGTAAATCTAGCACGAGAAAAAGAAAACTACATCTCTGGTAATGCATTTAGTGTGTATATGTCAAAGAAAAATAAAGTAAAATCTATTTTAAATGGCAATAATTAGAAATAAAGTCTTGCTGTACCTAAATATTTTATCAATGTGACTTAAAATAATAGAATAAAAGCATTGCGTAATTCCTTTAGCAGTTTCATGAAGATGAATGAAAAATCATTTTTCTTTTGATTCTTTCTTGAATATTTAACAAGGCAATTTATACTACTTTTGTAATTCAACAAGAATCAAATTTGTAATTTAAATTGAATTTTAGTGAAAAAAAACCTGAACAGTTCAATTGATATTTTATAAACATTGCTAATAAAGAAATCACTTGGTAAACAAAGGCTTAAGAACATAAAGGTTTCATGATTTACAGCAACTTTTACGTGAATTATATCTTTGATGAGTCAAATTGATAAATGAATAGAACTTATAAACCTTGAATCTTAATACTGTAGATATCATAGAAAGCAATAAGTGTAAAAAATGATTAGAAGTCGATACATGATAGAACCTAAAAAAGAATAATAAGAAAACTCATCCTAATCCTCAGTATTAAACAATTTATTATTTCCAGTTTTTGTGTCTTAAAGCCTATGCAAAGCAAGAGTATTTTAAATTTCCAAGCTATAAAAGTCAGCAAACATAAATATTCCAGCTTTTAATCTTTGGCATTTAAATCATTGCAGCTGGCTAGATTTATGCATCTCCATCGGCAGCGGGCATTCGAAAACAAAAAACTAGCCAAGAAAGCGGCAACAATAGTGGCCGCGAACCCGTTTCCTAACCCATTATCAGCAGCTCCGCATCGACGTCTCGGGGCCTCATTATCGTAAACAAATGTTCGAGAAATCGATCGTACGAAAGAGAGCCGTCGGTACTCACGGAGTTTCCAGGATCTCCTCGTAGACGAAGCCATTCTGATCGTCACATCGGCTTAGGGGCAACAGCAGCACTACGGAGTGAGAGAGAGAGGCTGGCTGTGCTCTCCGCGGGACTTATTTGGCAGTCACAATAACAAGGAGCGTTCGGTGGCCGCCGCGACGAGGAGGGCCGCCGTAGCGCTTCGTTCCGCGCAGCATCCTTTGCCAGGGGGGCAGAGCGACGACCTGGAGAGGCAGCAGCAAGGCTTGGTGCTTGTGATCGTGGAGGAGCTGCAGCGCGCACTGGAAAAAATCTCTCACCGCGGCTGCAACGTCGTCCCACTCTGGCTCGCTCCTCTCCCCTCCTCCCGCCGCGACACCTTGAATTCGAGCGATGTGTGGGTATGAGTGCCAGAGTGTACGTACGCGCGTGCACCTTTTTCAGCCACGCTCGTGGGACGACGTTGTTGGAGAGCCGTAACGACGTCTGGAGAGAGACACTTGGCTGGGAACTGTGCTGCTGCTACTACTGTTGATGACTCGTCAGCGAGCGCTCGAATTCTGTATTTGAATCGACCGTTGCGCGGCTCCTCGAACGATTTGGCGATTGGCGCCCTCAAGATTTGTATTCTTCTGAGAAATAGAACAAAAAAACCGTTATTTTTTGAATTTGTTAATTTGGTGCTGAAAATTTGAGGGTTTCGGTACGGACAAGAAATTTTGCTGATAAAATGTGGGAGGAAAAACGGGTATAAGTTAATCGCACGTTAGCGATTTGATATTATTATTTTATTATTGGGTATCATGATTGCACTTGCGCAGTAGTGACCTACAAAAATTTAAACAGATATTTATGTTCTAACTCTGTTATTGCAGAGCACTACATTTTCAACTTTTTTTATAAAGTACTCAACCTTGAAAATATTTTACAATACTTACGTATTTAAAAAATAAAAATATGAAAAAATATATTAATTTGTTATATGACATGCATGGAATGAAAAGGAAAAAAAAATTTTAATCTCCTTTAAAAGTTAAAAGAATTTTAAAATATTTAATATAACATGAAAAATTTTCTTCATTACCGACAAATAGGGTTCTGTGATTTAAACAATATTTTTACCAAATAATTTTTATTGCAAAATAATTATCCGTTTAAAATTGTAATAAGATAGAAAATAGAGAACGAATAACTTTAAGATTTTGTTACAGCACGTAAAATTCAATAATACTTCTGCAATTTGCAAAAATAATTTTTAAGATGACTTCAAGAGAACTTTAAGTTAATGTTCTTTTAACTGGATTGATATTTTAAATATGGCGAAACCATCGTAGAGTGCCAAGCCAAGCAGCCGACTCACACGTGTTATTTTGAAAACGTAAGGTGTTAATTGTTGATAATGATTGTGCAATATTAAAATTTATTAATAAATTATTACAATTTTCAGGCTGTCATGTAATTTATAAGTGCAGAAAGTAAAACTTTAAACCAATTAATTTTTAATATGCAACGCTTAGGTTACATTTGGTACAGTATTTTTATTGAAAACATTGCAAAATGAGTTTTTCACGTTATAAAGCGCTGGTTCGACTAGCTCAAAATTCGTCTAACACTGAAAGAAATGTTGTTGGTGTTAGGTCTTACTGCAGAAAACTAATCTTTTCTTCTGAATCACCACAAACATTAAATATAAAACCAAAGATTGCTGAAAATAAAGAACCAAAACTCGTAGAGCCAGAATTACCCTCTAGAAAAAATCGCAAAATTTATAGATTTCAAAAAGATTTATCATATAATGAAGCTAGAAAAGAAAATGAAAGCGTTCATGATCAAAAGAAGCGAAAAATTCTTGCAGATCAAGAGGAACATAAAAATTTTGACATTCAGAAATTCGAAGAAACTCAAGCAGGTAGAATTTTTAAATTAAGCAATAAAATTGATCTAGAAATTATGGATTTGCCACCAGTTCAAACTGAAAGATTTGATTCTCAAATGAAGAGTAGTAATGAGCCTCTTCAAAGGTATAAAATTATGCACACTTCTGAAGGAGCTGTAAAGTATGATTTGTCAGCTGATGAATTTGACATGAATGCTTTTGTACAAAAATTCAATGCTACTTTACCAGCACCACTTGATGACTGCGAAGAAGATATTTCAGATTTTGGACCTAATTTTGTACCAACATTTAATTTTGCTGCTTATGCAGATAAATCCGAATTGATCCAACAGTTTGTTAAACTTGGAGTAAAATTATGGAAAGTGGAAAGAAATCAAGATCACTTGAGAGCATTACTTACTGTAGATATGGAAAAAGAATTACCAGAATATATACGATTTCTTCATGACTGTGGAGTTCCAGCTGATAGTTTAGGTGATGTTATTACTGAAAGTCCAATGATTCTCAAAGAAGACTTGGATGACATGAAAACTAGGATTCGATATTTGAGAGCACATGATTTTGCAGTGGAAAGCATAGCAAGAATTGTGACAAAAAATCCAAGGTGGCTTTTATGGGCAACAAAATGCATAGATGAAAGATTAGGGCATTTTCAAAATGAATTTAAACTTACTGGACCAGAAGTAAGATTTTTGGCCACCAAACAGGCAAAACTTATTACATACAACTTTAAACATATTCATGAAAATACATTTGCTGTTAGAGAAGAAATGGGATTTAATCGAGATGAAATGAAAGTTCTTTTACTTGCAAAACCCCGACTGTGGATGAACAGTAAGTTTTCAAATTAATTGAAAGATAATGAAATGAAAAAGTAATTATTCTATTCATATAATATTTTAATAAATTTTCAGATCGCAAAAAAATTGTTGATACTTTTGATTATCTACATAATACTATGAAATTATCTCATTTGACAATAGCTTCCAATGCCGGAATTCTGACCTGTCGCAAAACTCGTGTAAAAGACAGACATGAATTTCTGATGGAATTGAAAAAGGTTCAATATGATCCTACACAGCCAGGTTATATTTCCCCATCATCAATAGTGTTTGGTAGTGATGCAGAGTTTTGTAGAGATATAGCAAAAGCAGCATTAGAAACTTACAATTTATTTTTGAAAACACGTTAAAATATTGTTATATTTAAATAAATTTTGTTGTACATTTTAAAGGTGTTTTTTTACATTTATTTTGTATAAATACCTAGTCAAGGTACTCAGGTGGTAATAGTAATTTTTAATACTAAGCTTTAAAATGTTTACAATCCTTTGTTATCTTTACATTTTATTTTTATGCAGGATTGTCAAAAATATTTTATTATTAATTATTGTAACGTTTTATTTAATTCTCAATGTATGAAAAATGTGCAAAGTAATGAAAAAAAAACCCCTCTTCGGAAGACTTCACAAATTATCACTAAACTTAAAAAATCTTACAAGCACTTTAAGAGATTCACTTTTATATACAAAGAGTTTCACAAAGCACTTGAATTCAGCAGTCATCTTCCGCAATAATAACATGAATTCGTTGTACAAACAAGATGAAGAATACAAAATCACTTGTCTTTATAAATATGCAAAGTTTAATTTTGACTAGTTCAGCTTAGCTGAATTTTCCTAGTTCTATTTTCTTCTGTATTGCTCGAACTGAATGATACAGGAAAGCATCAATAATACTGGCAACAGTGAATGTACCACCAATAATAGCACAAGTATTTGTTAGAAAATGACCAAGGGATTTCGTAGTCTGTGTATATTTAACCATCAATGGACTAAGTTCATAGCTGAAAAAAATTCCAGGCATTCCTGAATCTCCAGAGAAAAGTGATACACTTCTGGAATGCCTTGTCATCGAAAATTGATTGGTTTGAAGAATTGATCCATCTAACCTTATAAACGTTGTAGGAACTATTTTAAGATAATAATGGAACATCATTGCACCTAAAACAAATTTATTTTTATTTTTTTATTTAATACATTTTTTGTTTCTTAAATTTAAAAAATACGTTTATACTGTGTATAAGGAAGGAAAACTATGTTCTAAGAAATAATGGTTATCGCAAATATTCAAATTTGCCGCAGTGAGGAACAAGGTGATAGATAAGGTGCGCAATGGGCGACCGCGCAACGTTGTTTTTTTTTCATCTCTTTCTAGCGCTGTCTTCAATATGGCGGCACGTTGATTCCAAGCGAAAATACAGTGCAAGTAAAATTAGTGGGCTCAAGTATAGCTAATTTTATTCGTCAAAAAAAGTAAAAGTTCAAAACGTGAGCAATTTCTAAAATTCCGATTTTATATAGAATCTTTTTTTTTTAATAATTAATTTGTAGGTGACAATGCCAGTCGTTCCCGGCGGTGCTTATCAGCACGGACCAACGTGTTTCGAGAAGATGAAAATGGGTTTCACGATCGGTTTTTGCGTGGGAATGGCTTCCGGTGCCCTTTTTGGCGGATTCACAGCACTCAGGTAGCCGAGTTTCATGCCTTTACAAAAAGTGTGATAAATGTTTTTGCAGATTGTAACTTGCTTTTACCCAGGAAAATGTTATCTATTAGTGATTAAATAATGCATTTTTGTGTTCAATAATGTAACAAGTATTGACCAATATTCATATTCATTTTATCTATTGAATAGTCTAAAGCATTTGACATTTGTTTAATGTAAATAAATTGAAAATTGTGCACAGTTAGAAAAGTAATTGGAACTAAAATTAATAAAATTTATTTCCTGGATAAATCATAAATATTATAAATATATGTAAAAACAATTACATACTACACAAATAAAATACTTTGAAAATGATAAATAATAATACATAATATATTAGGCATGGCCTGCGAGGGCGAGAATTAGTTAACAACGTTGGCAAAGTTATGTTACAAGGAGGTGGAACATTTGGAACATTTATGGCCATAGGAACTGGTATTCGATGCTAGTATATAGAAGACATTGTACATATTACTATAGATGATCTGGCATTGTAAAACTCCAGCATATATTGTTGTTTTTTTAAATAAAATAATTTTAAGGAATGAAGAGTACATACCTTCTGAAGCTGTGATTGTTGAATTGTCTATAGGATTTGTTTTCCCAGGAATGTTTGTTCCAAAACTTAAATGTCGAATTTTGTGTGTTAAATTGAATTGAGATGAAGAATATGGTTGAACATCGTGTACTAGAATGAAATATAATTCAGAGACTCTTTGTTTATGTTAATTTCTCTTTGATGATTAATTACAATTAAAAACTTACCATGCAAATGATTAACTGAAAAACTGTCACCTGGTGCTATATGAAAACTACCTCCCACTCTGTTGACTTCCATGTATCCATAAATTTGGCATCCTTCTGTAAATGCATGCTTTATTCTTTCAACAGATTTATCATTTTTACACTGTACAAAAGTTGATGGATCATGAATGGCCCATTTTCTAATCCTGTACGCTTCTTTTACATCTTCACAAGTATTACAGCACCTACATTGTTGAAATAGTTAATTGTTCTCTGCTCATACATTATACATTTCTTATACTCACTTTATATTTAGTTCTTCACTCGCTGCACCATAACAATCACCACATTGCACTGTTGTGTTTGTATCTGCTGACTAAATCATACAACTTTATAATATTTTTCCAGATAAAAAAAAACATTAAACTACAATACCTTTTCAGTAGTCTTCTTAGTGTCAGCAATATCTAGTTTAAAAGCAGAGCAAATTAAAAACTATTAAAATTGTAAACAAGCAATAACATTACCTGTCTTCTTTGGCTCTTCAATTGGTTTTCCATCCAGATCCAATCTTCTCTTATAAATGTTATGATCTATGTGCAAATGTTGCTCACCAGTAGTATCCATAGCATCAAGCGACAGTACTGTAAATATTAATCCATTAAATCCATTTCTAAAAGAAACACCTAAAAACCAAATCACTCACAGTCACATGATATTGATGGAACAATAATATCCAAATTGATCCTGAGCTTGGATCCTCTGGAAGTGTCAACGAACAGCTCCTCTTTAAGACTGGGAGTAAGGAAATCATAGATTTCCGACAAGACCAGCAGCAGCGTAATGATTGAGCTAATTATGGTCACTGCAAACAAAAGGACATAATTAAAAGCAGGCACTTTCTTCGGGCAGCCAGGCGTAAATAAAGCGTTGACATTTGAGGTTATCTAGGAGCTTCTTACCAATGGCCCCGCCGTAAGTCTTGACCCGGAAGTCCTCGAGGGTCTTGGGGTAGGCATCGAAATGACGCAGCCTCTCCGGGATGTTCATCTTGCGTGTGGTCCAGCAGCAGCCCGAGCATCTGTCGCGTTCACCCGGGCGGCGAGTCAGATACTGTTCGAGATGCCGCGCAGGCGCGGCCTAGGTTATCGCGTGGCACACGACTGTTTACTTACCTACACCTTTCGAACGCGGATTAATTAATGCGATTTCGAATCCCAAGCTTTTCCAACTTTCTTTTTGCGGACGTCTCGAGACTCTCGTCCCGAGTAGATTAGTTTAAATCTGATAAGAACTGGATAGAATCGGCGAGAGAAAGAGGATATGGCCCTATTATTCCCTCCACTCGCTGCCTACCGGCCAATTGTCGGACGCTCGTTGGCTTATTATTGTGTTTTTTACGGTCAACAAAGCCCAACAATCTGCTGACGTCGGGTGTCTGTGCGGCTATTACCCACTTTGGATGCGCGCAAGAAAAAATAAAGGGCCGGTGCTGAATTGACGGTTTTTATTGCATTAAATAATTTAGCAGCTCTTAGAAATTCTTATCTAATAACGTTTTTTTATCGCTCTTTTTCTTTCTATCATAAGGTTTTATTACTTTATTTTAGTGTTGCGCTTTTAATTTAATTATAGCTGTCATTATGCAATTTTAACTTCCTTAATTTAATCTTGCTTAATTGACATCATTTAGAATGTTATAATTTTTTCCATGGTAATAAAAGTTTTTTTTCAATTTAAATATGACAAATTACACAATTTATTATTTAATTTTATAAAATTATAAAATATTCTTTTTTCATTTTCTATTTCCATTTTAGATTTGTTAAATTTTGTAGTAAGGAATGCAATAACTTTATTATTTTCAAATGTTCCATGAGTGCACAAATTTATTTTAAAAATATATATTTTTTAACAGACGCTAAGACGCTAAGTAGTGATACTCATTACCTTTTAAAAAAGGCCAAAAAAATTGACAATTTTCAACGATTACTGCAGACACAGCAAAAATCCAACTTTAATGTATTGATTGAACCAGTTGTGCATGGACGTTTAGCATATTATTATAATCATGCCTAAAAGTAGTTCAAAGGTAATAGAAGTTGCGCGATAAGAATTACGTTGTAGTCACGAACATTAATAGTAACTGAAGTAATTATAACTTCCAAACTTCAATACACAGCATTTTGAAAATTTTAATTTCATTTTTAAAACACGTAACTATTCATTAATAATAATTTATTATATTAAAAAAGATATACATCTGTACCGAATTTATATTTTAAAATAAAATTAATTAAAATTTAATGTGATATTTTGTAAATATTAAAATGAAAAGAGGAAAAATAATAATAAGTACACAAAATTTGCAAATAACAAAGATTTTATAAATTTTATTCATTTCATTCATCACACTTTTGGATACAGAAAAGTATCAAGTATTTTAATATTATGTAGTGCCATTCTAAAATCCTTCCTTGTCATTCCCTTAGCATTGAAATTCATAAAATGACTCTTTCTATAGTAAAAAATATATATAATTTTATTTCCTTAAAATTTTCACCTATAAGTAAGTTGCGTATCATCATCGTATTGTAACGTTCGTTTGCTTTCGTAGTCTTGATTATTATTAGTTTTATGTGTTTCGTGCGACATATCACAAGTGAAATCGCGTCGTTACTTCAAGCGGAGCACTAATACTGATATTTCAAAATTTCTTACTCTCTACGTTATTGTTCTGCATGCGAGCATCTATTATTACATTGCTAAAACCAAATTTATGCTGCCCAAAATACGCTTTTGATGTAACAAAATAAGAAATTTTGATACACCAATAATCAACAGAATAATGAAGCACCAGGTGCCAGGGTCGTTAATAAAACAAAAAACGAAAGCGTGTCAAAATACAAAAAAAAGAATATCAATAGATGAGATTCACTTGACTCGTGTAAAAATCGGCGAACTTATAATATAATAATTAATCAATAAATGGACGGCGCTCTGATCAAAAAAAAATATAATTATACAATAATAATAATAAAATATAAGCTAAGCTTGTACTCGATAAGTTCGCGATTGCACGAACCGCGAGGGGGATATTAAAAACACAAATTATTATAAAAAAAATGTTCAGCAGGTAGATGTAAGTATATCAAAAACTCGCGAACGCGGTCGGAATGCCTGCACTGCATCTCGCTTATATGTACAATCGGTAAAAAAGGCTCTGGCTGGTCTAGTAGATCCAGTTGACCGGCACCCACTGGTCCTCACTCGCGAGCGCGTCCAAGGCTGCGACTACCTGCCGGAACGTGTTGTCAAAGTCCTCGTTCACGATCACCAGGTCGATGTACTTCTCGTACGCCCGCTGCAGGGCCGCCGATTCTTCCACCGTCGATTTCAAGTCGTCCTCCTGCGATTCCAATCGAGTACAGCGTTAGTGTCTTTATTAGGATTTGGTGCTTGCAAGATAGAAGATACTTTTTTGAATAAGCTTTTCGTGCGCGTTGGTTAGTTTTTTGCTTATATCGCGTGATAAAGATTTTAACATCAGTGCGATATAATAGCTCAGCGAGTGAAAAATATTAGTTTCTTGAACTCTTTGATTAATTAATGAAGAAAAGGCTATCATTTTTGGCTCAAAAGACAAATTGCCTTCAGTCAAAAATGGATTAGAACTTTAAGCAAAAATCGTAAGATTATAAAAAAAAAATGGTATACTCTTATAAAAAATGTAGAATAGATTTGCGGCTAAAATTAATCAGTGTCACTAAGCACATAAAAGTGGTGTTAGTAATATTTCAAGTACCTTATATCCTTTTATTTGTTAAAGATTTATATAATTACTAAATCAAATGCAGAAACAGGATGCAAGAAGCAAAGAGAATAAAAAAGAAAAACATCTAGCGTGCAAAATACAAACCTCGTATAAGGACGCCAAGGATTCGAGGGTTCTGGCGCGTCTCGAGCTGTACCTTATGGAACTCTGGCGATCAAACTAGCAAGGCCAAAACGATAAAGCATGATAAAGGACGTCAAACAAATCGATAACTTCTCGGTATAAATAAATAAAACAGGGAGCACAATCTACTTATCGAGTTAAAAAAAAAAGGGAATACATTACAGAGAAAATTTACAAAACAAGGTGTGTAATTAAAATTTATCTAAAATCTACGTATGCATCGTAGAAAACGCAAATATAAACACAGTTTTGATTCTGCAAATTATTTAGCTTGCTCAGGTTGTGCATCTTCTACGGCTGTCTCTGAAGGTTGGTTGTGGTATGTAAACACTGAGAGTCCCATGACAGCGACGTGGATATTGAAGCGGTTTTTGAAGACTGATTTTTTCTCACTGTTCGTGAACGTATTGAGATCATAATCCATTATCCTAAGCAGTCCAGCGGCATTGGCAGCCATTATTGCTTTCGAGCACGTGAAAATTCCGAACATGTACTCGTAATTGTGACACCTGGCCCAGTCGAACGCCCGTTTCAGCAGCATCTTCGCAAAGCCCTGATTCCGATAAATGCTATCCACGCACAAAAAGTTTATCTGCAGAACGCGCTCGATACTGAGCAGCCTGTGGAGAATGTCGGCGAATTCGATCATCTTGTTCACGAAGTACATCATGTTCTGGAAGTTAAAGGAGTCGGGCTCGACCTTAGAAGCGTGGTAATCCCTGTTCTTCAGTATATTCACATTTTCGAACATGCTGAGGATCACCACACCCACGACGGCGTCGTGCCCGTCTACGACGAAAAGAGCGAAGCCTCTTGGGAGCAGGTACTCGACGATGTGCTTTCTTAGATCTGTCATGAATAGTTCAATTGCATCTCTAGGCACATCGTTGTTGGCCATGCTGGTAATGTAGCCGTTGATTATGGCATCTTCCCGGAAAAAGTTTCTCTCCAGTAGGGCGAGAATTTTGTCGACTTCGTTTCCATTTGCTTGTCGAACTCTGTAGTTCGGCTTATACATTAGATTCAGTGCCATGTCAACAACCACTTGTTTTGGCTCTCGCGCCTAGCAGATGACTGAGGATTCTTGTACGATTAGCTCGAAATTATGTTATTCAATGGCACGTGTCGGGTATACTGTTTATTCAAAACATCTAATTAACAAAACAAACATGCTTTTACCTTGTTCTGTAAATCAACTCTAATATCGCGAATGAAACATTTTTAATTTTACATAAGTTATCTACTTTTGAGCATTAATAATATAGAAAAAAATGTCCATTCACTCAAAATTTGAAACAGCAGAATTATTTTAAGCTTTAATAAATCTCTGATTGAAAAATTGTTTTTAAAAACAAGGCTAACATATCTTAAAATGTCAATTTCATTCGGAGCACATAATTTAACATTAAATCTTTTTAAATTTACTGAAACATGCACATAAAAAATAAGCTACTGATTTCGGTAACCTATTTTCTCTCTCTTTACGGTTAACGACTTAAAAACTTGTATACACATTCATAAAAATTCTCGAACTTGAACTACGCTCATCAGGCATTCCTAAACAAGGATCAACTCAAAGTTTCAATACCGTAAGGTTTCTGCTGCTGGCCCCGGTGGACCTCCCCAGGTCGTAGAGCGACTTGAGCTGCTCCATACCGGGCGCCGCGATGAAGATGACGTAGGGCATGAACTCGGTGCTGTTGTGGAGGATCTTGAGGGCGGCCGGGCTGCAGTCCAGTACGCACATCTTGCCCGCGCGGATCAGCTCGCGCACCGAGTCCAGCTTCGTGCCGTAGAGGTGGCCGCCGTGCTCGCCGTGCTCCAGGTAACGGTGCTCCCGGATGTCCGTCTCCATCGAGTCCCGCTCCGTGAACCAGTAGCTCTTGCCGTTCTCCTCCAGAACTCGCGGAGGACGTGACGTAACTGAAAAGAGCGGATATCGTTATTCTTTGAATTGCTGCGGCTGAAGTACTAGTTTTAGCTGACATTTTTTTGTGTAGACTTTTATTAATTATCATGTAATTCATTGATAAGGAAAGAAAAGAACTTAAGAGATATTATCGTGTTTTGACGTCGGTAAAAACGGCACCTGCCAGTAATTCTATATAGTTTTCTATTGCGCGTTTTTTTGCAAGAGAATACTTATGAATAGTTTTACGTTCAACTTTAAGAAATATTCTCAAGCAATATATTATATTTTTCTTATTTTATTTTATTTCTCGCTTTAGCGTGTATCAGTATAGTATTGTTAAATTATAATTAAATAAATATTATGAAAATTTATAGTAGCGCTTACTCTTGCAGCCTAGAACAATATATTAAGCTAACGGGGAAATTACTTTGGGAGAATATATTCATGTGGCTCTTCAATAGCTATTAAATTATTCATCATAAGATATTAAAGAGTATGAGGTCGTAAAAAAACTATTGAAGTCCCAGTAGCATCTGGCTTCTTCATTTTACGATCAAACTTTAGAATAGCTAAATAATTGCACTCTTACAAAAACGTTTTAAAAATAAACGATTATTTAAAATATAAAACTTGCGTATTTCTGTTAAAAATCCGTGTAATAAATTTAAAAAAAAATAAGTATCCTTTATAAAAATAGACCTCAAAATTGATTCAGTCTTAATTAAAAAGAAAATTCAGCGAAAATCTATTTACTTTAAGAATGCCGACACACGCAAAGTAAAACAAAGTACAATGTCAGCAATTCACCAAGCCTCGGGCGCCTAACAAGCGAGCTTCTTCTCAACTGGAACGTAATCCAATTACGAAAATTGCGCAACTCATTGCAACTTGACCACCGAGAAGACCGTACGAAGAAAAAAAAAGCCTAAATACTCACAAGGCACGATAGTCCCGAACTTCTCCGGGTCGCTGTTGATCAGCCTGTTCTTGAGGGTCCTCCTGCCCACGCCCCTGGGCCCGACCAGCGCCAGAGTCTTGCGCCTGACGGGCGGCATCCTGACGACCTCCTCGTAGAGCAGCAGCTCGGCGGCGTCGAACTCCCCGTTGCTCTTCGACTGGTACATCTTGCGCTTCTTCTTCTTGGAGATGCGGGTGCCGCAGATGCTGATCTTGTGGACGAAGTCGGCCTCGGGCGGCACGAAGGCCTTGCGCCGCTCCTCGAGCTCGAGCGAGGGGATGAGGCCCGAGGGGCCGACCTGGTTGCCCTCGATGCGCCGGGCCTGCCACCAGTTCGGGTCGGCCTGGTCGACGATCTGCAGGATGTCGCCCTTCTGGAACGGCAGCCCGATCTCGCGGCAGGGCAGCAGCGTGTCCTCCGACGGCTCGTAGTCGTACAGGGCGCGCATGTAGCACTGGGATCAGAGACTTTGTTCAGCGGGCTGGCGAGTGAAAGGTCGGGACGGTCGGCGCGGTGAACGTGCACGGGGAAATTGCGAGAGGTGTACGCGTAGACGCGCTCAAGCGACATTGGGAGGAGAAAGAATTTCCTTTGCGGCGAAGCTTGTACGGCTTTTTTTGACAAATATATGAATACTGGCGTTATTGTACGTTTGGCCATTATTAATATTGCTTATTATTGGCAGCATTCAAATGCAAAAGAAAAAACAAAATAAGTAAGAATACAAATTTGGCTAAAAGAGTAGATAAGCAAACGAATAATGTTCGAAATACGAATAAGACTAAATATAAAATAACATTAAAGTATGATAAAAAGGTGCTGAAATGAAAAAGTGAACGAACGACACATTCTTTAGAGAAGACCGATCAATACCTTACTCTCCGACTCCTTTAGGCGACAAGTGGAAAGCCAAGCAGATCAGAAAAGTCAAAGATCAGTAAAGTACGTAAGAAGCCAGAAATCTATAGAGAGAATTTCTAATTTCCAGAAAAGTTTCGAAGCTTTACCGTTGACTTGATCGGCCGATTGCTATCGGACGAGATTCCGGGCGCCAGTTTTAGGGTCAGGTTCTCCTTTGCATTCTGAATAGCTTGCTGAAGCTCGTCCGGGCTGCGCACGAATTTGTTGTTGACTTCCAGGATGACTTCGCCGGGACGGAGAAGTCCCTGACGCGCCGCCGTACTCCCGCCCAGGATTCGAGCGATTATCAGATTGCCGTTCTCGTTTACTTGTATCGTCAGGCCCTGTCGATTGACGTGTCATTTTTTAAAATCTGCTCTACGGTTATTTTACGATTTTATTGAATAAAAAGACGGGTAAATTTAGCAAATTGAGATCTCATTTGTCCATGCTAAATCAATTTACGAGATTGCTTTAAGCATTAGTGTAATGGACTTGACAATGATTTAAGAAATTTCCGTTACGGAGTGCATTATATAAACTCGACAACAAAGGTTTCTTAGGAGCTTACGAAACTCCTTACAAAAACATCTACCGAAGCACAGCTCTATGGCTGATTAATTACTACCTGACTTTTATAGCGCACTGGTTTACACCTTTACAGCTTTTCAGTCCTGCCAACTGATCTCAATTTTTTTTAGTTAAAAAATTCTTTACTAAAGCTAACATATCTCTTTATATATTTATTCAATTTAGTCCACTTATCTAACACAAGCAAGAACTGTGCACTTTTTTTATCGCGTCGTATTATGCATATTCGCGCAAAACTATCAATTTCAAAGCAGTGAATATCTCAAATTAGCCGCGTTAAGAAAAATCGTTAAATTCTAAAAAGCAAAAAAAGAGGGAAAAAAAACGACTTCTCCATACCAAAGGCTCGTCGGGCTGCCTCATCAGACCGACGACCCTGACGGCCTCGGCCCTCTCCTCGTTGCTCGGCATGCTCCTCAGCAGGGCTCTCCTCTCCCTGGGCTGCTGCTCCTCCCTCTCCCTCTTGTCCTCCTGCTCGCCGGTGCCGGCTCGCTCCGGGCGCTGCTCCCTGGCCGCTACGACGGCGTCGTGCGTGCGCAGCAGGGTGCTCAGGTTCCGGCTGCGCAGCAGCAGCAGCAGCTCCCGGCTCTCGGGGTTGCGCGACGGCTCGAGCGCCCGCACCACCTGCTGCACCGTCTCCCCGATCGAGCTGCACGCCGGGCTCGCGTGGCGCGGAGGCTGCTCCAGACGCTCCTGGACCTGCGCCGGGGAAAGCGGTCGATTGCTTTTTTATCGCTGGAGATTAAGTTGGAGGATTGGGACGGATTTCGTGTTTTTTTCTGTTTTTTTTTTTTCAGAGTTTTTTTGGAAAAACAGTCGTTGGTCAGGCGGTAAAGGAGGTTTGCTGGTTGCGTGTAGGAGCAAGGAAACGTTTAAATTTATTTACGTGGGTCGTTCGGGGTTAGTGGAACTGTACTTAATGTAAATTCTAGACAATTTATTTCGATTTCTAATAAAATTACTTTTAAGTAGAACACGACATGGTCTTACTTTAGTGACACTAAAGAAAGGATTTAATGCATGAAATTTAAGCTTGAGAACCAAGATTTGGTTCACGAGAATTGTATCATCAAAAGTTTTTCGAACAATCTTGATTTTAAAAGACTCAAAGGCTGAGTAAACTAAACGTTTACCTTATAATATTTAATGTAAAATGCAAACGGCTAATTAGTCATAGCCCGTACTTCCTGCATATTTCTAAGTAAAAAAAGTAATTCCTTCCTAATACGTTTTCCTTACCTAATAAATTCCAACACGCAACTGTCGGCAGAAAGAAAACGTCAACAATCGCCGGCAGCAATTAAACGCCAACGTAGCCCACAATATGTACCATTATCGCATTGATCGCAGCGTAATCGCCCGATCAATTAGCGCATACCCCTCTCGCTCATTGCAGCCCGCGCCGCGCACGAAATTGTCCTCGAGGCCACTCGAAACGACAGCTCTCCCCCGGCAAATCCGACCGTCAAAACATTCGCGCGATTTGCGATCAATCCTCCGTTTCGCACCTACGCGAGCGCCCGCGCGCGGATGATTCACGCGCGCGCGCCTCGGTATTGGTGCGGAGAGAAATCGGCCGTCGAGCGACTTTCAACGAAAGCATGCAGCTAATACTCTCGGCGAGGCGAGCGCGAGGATTCTCACGGGAAAGAATTGTCGCGGCGAGCGATTGTGATGAGCAATTGGGAACGAGGTGAATGAAAGGTGCCTGGTCTCATTAATGGTAATTAGGAAAGTGCTTCAAATGTATTTTGTTTTTCCGAGCTTCTGAACGCCTTTTCAAGTCGACTCAAGACTGGCTGTTTGACATTTGTACGATTTCTACTCGGATAATGCAGATGAGAACGAAATAAGCACAAGAAAATGCAATTACTGACACAATTTACTTGAAAACTCATCAGCTCCTCCAACCAAAACATCCTATCCTTACTTGAAAAAAGTGCCAGAAAAGCAGCGGCTCACTTTCGATCCCAAATGAAAGAGTCAGCCACGACCGTCCAATCTGGCCTTCCGAGCCTCCGTGACCTAAGCCACGAAAAATCCACTCGCCAGCACAAGCGCCTCCGGCTGCAGAACCGAGCCGCTGCGCGCTGCTCACTTATCGAGTTATAAGGACCCCCGACATTTTCCAGACACTACTACGCTATCCGTACGCCGCGTCCCAGATTCCCGAGGCGCACGCTTGTTTACGCGCGGCGGCGCGCGAGTCGAGTGCCGCACCCGGGCTCTTTTATCCTCCGATCCTCCCGCGCGAACGCCCTCGCCCCGCGCTGGTGACTCACCTGGAGAACGAGGCGGCGGACTGCTGCGGCTTCGTCGACTGCGTCGCTGGACGCACGGGACGCGACGCCTCGACAGATGCTCCCGCGGCGTGCGTGTATATATCGATCGGCAACGGCGGCGGCGGCGTTGCGCGCTGGGCGAGGAGGCACACTGGCCGCGCCTATATCGCTTCGGGCCGCAGGAGTCGAGCAGCCAGCGAGAGTCACTCCGAGTCGGGGAACAGGTGGGGGACCCCTACTCTCTACCTTGCGGCCGAAGGTTGCTGGAGCCACTCGCCGGAGCGACTCTCGCTCTGACTCGAGGGTCTGTGTGTGTGCGCGCGCTCGAGCTTGTGGCCGCGAGAGTGGAGAGTGTGCGTATGGGTGCGCAGGGACGGAGCCGAGAGGGAGGGGGACGGTGTTTTTGTTGGGGCGCGGTGGGGTGGAGGGTGTAAGGACGGGATGCCGGCGCCGGGGCTGCGGAAATTTATCGGTCGGACTGACTTTTCAACTTGGGAACAATTGTGGAAGACCGAGTGGAGTTTGTGGATTTTTATTGAGACTTTTCAAGTTTTCCTGCTTACGTTTTAAATTACAGAAGAAGCTTATCGAATTTTAAAATCAAGTGATGTTTTGTTTCTTGATGGGAGAGGTAAAATATTTTTTGCACCGTTGAGTGAATATTATTTGCAAATGGCACGAAGAATAAAGAAATTTCAAAAGCTGCTCGAGTCAATATCATTTGATCCTCAACCTATAAAAAATGTATCACTGAAAAATTCCACATTTTAAAATTATTTACACGAAAAACTTGAAGCGCACGATTAACTTGAAAACAACTATCGCAGCTTCTACCAGCTCGAAAAGTCTCCCTCCCCACTCAGCCCTCCCGGGAAAAATTCAAATTTCAGGCACTCGAGAACCGCCTCGAGCAGCAACGTCACTGAGCAGCGCCTCGGGTGCTCGTAGAATTTCCGGGCACGAACTCTCCGCGCTCGGGCGAGGGGCGAGCGGAGCCGCGGCGGCGCCCCTGGGGCTCGAGTTACGCGCGGGAAACTTGGATCGACTCGAGAGGACGGAGCGCCGGCTCGAGCGCGCATCCCGCGGATGCAGGTCGGGATTGACTCGCGGCGGTCGAGGGCGGCTTTTGATTACCCCTAAGTGAGTGGGCCTCGAAGCGGGCGACTGGCTGTGCTGGGCCAAGTTTGCGGAAGTGCGCGCGCTTTGATTATCAGCGATTTGATGATTTTCGAGGGGACAGAGTGGATACTTCGACTTTGGGCAGAAATTGTTTGCGACAATGGGGATTTGCTTTGCTGCGCCGTATTTCGCAATGTTTATTTAATTCTTAACAATTTATATCTACAAATTAAGGAAGTTGTCAAATACACTTTACTGTAGAATGATTAATATAACCGAGTGACTGTTAATTACTCGGAACTTTTATAGGAAAATGAACTTGACAGATTTTACATCATAACACGCCATGTATCAGTCATCGCGCACTAATTTACTTATACCTGACACACTTAGCGAGATATTTTTACACGCAAAGACATTGTCACCCACAACGCCAAAAATATAACTAACTTTATTAAACTATGCTAATTTTAGACAATCGCACGAAAGTAAATACTTCGATTCAACGCCCAACCCATGCAAATTAGAAAGCTACTAAGGAAATCGTCCAAAGGAGCAACTCTCAAAGCAAACCTCAACATTGCAACTCCCGAAGAAAAGCACGTCCCTCGATAAAGCCGAGGGAAGCGCGGGCCAGAAAGTGAACAACCACGCCGCTGTCATTCCGCATCCTCGGCTCGGCGGGGATACGCAAAAAACCGTTGGCGTTACTACGCACGCGCGGAGGACGACACACGTGCTGGCCGCCGCGCGAGGCCTCACACCGACGCGCGGAGCGAGCGGCAAGGCGCGCCGAGGCCCCCGTCGATGAGCAATGCCGTGCAGGCCGAGTTGCGGGATCGTCGGGGGGCGCCTGCTTACGCGAGAGTTACGTCAAAGTCGGGAGCGGAGGCTGAGCTTTTGCGATTGCTTCGCTTCGTCGCGGATCGAAGGTGCCTTCGCGTCGAAAGCATTTTTCTTGATCCTGTTGAGGCGCTTGATTAAGTAAAATACAAACTAAAATTGTTAAAACACTCTAGATAATTCATCCAGAAAGATGGTCAGAACTATACGTTATTGAACAATCAACAGCCATAACTTTCGGTATGTAATCCAGCAAAAGTTTCGGACACCTCCCAAGTGAAATAGCGGCGGAATATGAATTTGACTACCAGGGATCTTATTCCGGCAACTCCCTCGCAGCACGCGACCTCTGATTAACCGAGTTCACGCGGTCAAACGCAATTGCCGATATAATGGCCGCGATTAGGGTCCCGGACCAACGGCTCGGCTCTCCGCTTAATTGTCTCAATTCGTCCACTCCCGCACTCGGGCGCCTTACTTTCGGCAGTTTTTGTATTCGCTTTCTCACCGCTTATTGACGGCACTCGTTGATCTTAATTGCGTTGGGAGGGAATAAAGTTGGCGAATGGTGATATATCTATTGGGTTTTAGCTAGTGCTCAACTAATTTCTAATTGCAGCATATTCTTCAAGATAATCTTAAATAATATATTTAATTTATAAAAAAAGTAGAGCAAAGCATCGCATTATTTATTCACAAATTCCATGAACTTTTACCAAAACATTCAACGAAATCAGCAGCTTAGAAATAATCCAAAAATCAATATCTTCTCGTTCAAGAAAACAGACCCAACACGTGTCGGTAGATTCAAATTCAAAGATCCGAATCATAACCGTCGCGAAGTGGCAACCCGAGAGCGAACAGGTTTCAGCCGTCGTGTATATATATAAGCTTTCCTGCGGCCCGTTTATTTTAGCTTCGCCTCGCTTCCTCTCTTTTTTTTTTTCTTCCCTTGCGGCTCACCTGAGCCGACGGTTGGCGGAATGTGGCCGGAGCCGCCGCCGCCGCCGTCTCGACATATCCAGCTTGGCTTTCAAAGGAAACACGCTCGCCGGTGTAAACAGAGCCGCGACGAGCTTTCTTTCGATAACGTCCATTTTCGAATGTTTTATTCGCGATTGTTCGGCGATGGGTTTAATTTGGGAGGGACGGCGATTGTTTGCTTTCATTACGGACTAAATGCAAGGAGATAACAAACGGACGGGTATTTATAGGTCTGCCTGAAGAATAGAATCGTACTTGAGAAGTGCAAACTTCGATCTTAATTTAACGGTGCTTTATGCAGATTTCTTTTTAATTGAATTTGAAATTAGGTTGAACTGGGAAACAGAATATATTAATATTAATAATGATTATTCATTTGTCAAGTAATCATACATTAGAATTTATGAGCAAAAAATTAATTAAAACTGAATCGTTACGTAATTTCTGCCATATCTATTTACGAAAAAATGACGTAAAATTAAAAAAAGAAACATAGACAGAGAAACTATTTTAATTATTTAAAGATCCAAAGGCCTCAAGACAAGAAGAAAAGAGAAATTGCACTCCGAGCCACATTAATTATCTCCACCAGCGCGACGTCGCCCTCCGACGTCAGACTCCCGAAAAATCGTCCGGTAATTCACATGCAGCACTCGGCAATACATCTCAACCGTTCGATAAGCGAGTCTCAAATTTCGGCGCAAGCTTCGCCGACGATCGAGCCACCCACCCACGCGGCTCCTCCTCCTGCAGGGAGGCTCTCTCTCTCTCTCTCTCTCAACGTACCTTGTTGGTCATTGCTGCGGGGGTACTCGTGCCTCCTCCGTAGAAGTGTGCCGCGCCCGAAATAAATTCCCTCCCGTCGCCGGCGGAGACAAAAGCTTCGCGCGCGACGCGGCGAGTCCGACTAAAACGGGGGATATACGCGCGCCGTGGAAAAGCGTCGTCGTAGTCGTCGTCGTCGTCGTCGTCGTCGCCGCGCCGACGGCGAAAATACGTGGGCTGACGCACGAGCGCGCGCGGCTCTTCTTTCCTCCGTTATTCTTCTTTCTCGGCCTGCGCCGGCCGCCGCTCGATCGCCGTCCGCTTTGCGTGAATGGGACGACGACGGCGACGACGACGCGGCGAGTCGAGTGACGAGTCGCGCGCGGGCTTATGAATCAAGGGAGCGATGTGGTCGTCGATCGATGGAGCGTAGTACAGTGGGTTTTTAATAAGAGACGTGATTCAGATTGCGGTCTTTTTTCAGTTGCGGACTGATTGTGGGTAACTGACGTTTCGCGAGCTTCGAGGGAAATATGTGTGTGGGGCTTTAATTGAGATGACACTTTTAGAGCGGAAGTACTTGTTGGAGAATGATTTTTTTTTTTTTTTTTAAGCGAGAAAACGAGGGGATTTTATGATTCATAAAAAAGATGTGCGATGTTATTTGAATAATAATTTACACGTCTTTCTAAGGATTAAAAATGTATATTTTAATGTTGTAACGTCGTTTCATTAAATGTTTCTGCCACCTTAAAATTCTCATGATAGTTTACGATAAATTTACAAAATTCGGAAATTCTATATAAAAATGCTTATTTAAAATACGTTTTCAGACAGTGTAATAATAAAGCATTATATTTATATAAATTTTTTACGGCAGAAGAAGACAATCGTTTTGCGATTTTTTATTTAGAAAAATTTACGACTCGAGGTAATATTTTATTACCGGAGAATAATTTATTTTTAAAGAAGATTTATTTCTGTAACAGAGACAAAATTTGTGACATCTGCATTGCGCGCTAATCCAAAACAGTAGCAACAAATTCTTTATGTCCGCTTCGTAATGGATTGTAACAATTAATTACTTACATTGCATTCATTTGTTTCTCCGTTTTACGTAAGATAAAATAATTTATCCATTCTAAATCCAATCTAAAATTTCAAATCGATAAAATTACATTTATTTAAGTTTCCATCAATCAAAATTAACCTTTACAAAAGAACTATTTTAATTCGTTTCTTCGAAGTCTGTATAAGTCGACGGTTGTTTACAACAATTCGATTCTCGGGCTGAACTTCCCCATTATTTCAAAAGGGGTCCAATAATTATATATCAACTCTGTATACACTTTTCCTGGACTCTCGGTCTATTAATAAAAGCTCATTTGTCAAATCTTTTTTCGTTCGAACGCCGAGGTTTCGCGCGGCCTTTTTTTTTCAAGCGCTTTAAAGCGAACTATATTTTAAAAGTTAATCTGAGCGAAAATAAATCCATACTTCCGAGAAGAGTTTACAAAAATCTGCAATGTTGCAGGAAGCCAAGAGCCGCGCGTGCGAATGAACGGCATTAATTTCCGCATATAAATAGTGAGTCGTAATTCTTTTGGAGTATTTTTAATTGACTTTTTATAGATTTTTCTTTAATAGAATCCGAGCCGTTTGTTTTGACTAGTAATAAAGCGTAATTCATAGGAGCGGGATTGGTGCCGCAATAAAAATTATTAAATTTATTTGAGCGCTCCGTTATATTTGTAAAGAAACATTTGCACGAGATGAAATAATATTTACGCAGCTGTGAAAATGTTGCATTAGTTTGTGCAAACTTTCTTAAGTCAAACAAAGTATATTTCATTGTAAATACTATTCTGCGGGATTATTCAAATAAACATTCATTTTCTAAAACAAAGTAAAATCCATGAGAACAATAAAAATAATAATAAATTATTTTCTTACAAAAAGTGATAATCGGAAGAAATGAAACGCATTAAAGCTTAATCTTGTCAATTATTTACAAAAGCACAAAACGTGAAAAAATTTCTAAAAAACAAAAATTAAGCGTTGAAAAAAAAATGTTCCTTTTATACAATATAAAATCATTGATAAAGCGTACTAATTTTTTAAACGTATTTAATTTACTGAATACGCATTATGCTGCACAAATTTCAAATAATTGATAGGAATTCTGAAAATTGCCAAAGAACTCCCGCGGAAGCAGTGTTAGCAAACAGTCGCAAACGCAAATACTTGCAGGCGCCATTAACGAGCTAAGCCAGCCTCCTCGGGGAGCACTAAACGAGTCACTAAAATCGAGCGATTCCACCGTTAAAATCTCAATGCCCGAGAGAAAACTTTCGCTCCGGAGGCCTCTCCCGCAGTATATTCGCGTAGTAAACACCGACCGGCTGCATTACCGGGGCAGGCGCGAGCTTTCGGTGACGTCAGCCCTTCCAGAACACCGCGCTCTCCCGGCGTCATCGGGACATTCCTGCGCCCGCGGCCGGGCTATTAATACGATGACAAAAGCGCGCCCCGTCGACGCGATTTTCGACGCACTTTTTTTTCTTTGCCGGGCGCCCGGTTTCGAGCGGCGTGACGTTTTTTGACGCGACGCGCTTTTGTCGTGGGCGAGGCGTCTGCCGTTTGATTTGTGCTTACAGGCTAGAGTGAATAAGTGCCGGTGTATCGCGGGGATTTTATTTTAATTTTCGGCGAAAATTGAGCTGCGCTGTAGATTGATCGAATTTATATTTACAATGAAAAGCGTAGCCTCGCTTTTTAAATTCGCAGAAAACGAATTAAAATAAACGAATTGAAGGGACTTCAATTAGTTTCCGAGTAAATTTTGTTATCATTGGAGCATTTGAAAAATATTTCGTATATTTTTTTCCACGAGTTCTATGCTCCAGAAAGTATCTGGGTGAAAATAAATTGCCAAAATTCTCGCGCGCGAATTAAATCTCCTTTTCCCAGAAAATCCATTTTTACAATATTACAAAAATTTAACTCTCGTCAATCTTAGTCCGACGCCCCGACACTCTGTTGTTATTCCGCGTGATTTATACGTCCAATGGAAATATCCCGTTCAACTTACAAATACCGCAATAATCCCCATTTCGAAAAGTCCCCAAAATACCTCCGCCGAGTCATTCTGAAGCGAACGAACGCTTAAAACGCGAGAGGGAAGCTCGCCGAGCTCGAAATTAATTTCTATTTAAGAATTCGTATATCACGCCTAACGGCGTCCCGCGGACTTTAACGCTCATTGCGCAACGACGAGGGCGAAACACGCGGATAACTCGCTGCCGCGAGTGCATTAATTAATCTTCCGCGGCGTGTCGCCTTAAGCCGCGCGCCCGATGCCCTCCGCGGCATGTTTCACCCGAGTCCGCGAGCGCGCGCGCGGCGGCAGCTAATTCTTGGCCGGGATCTCGTTTTAATGGGGCTCTTCTTTCGGGCCGGGGTTCGCGAAACGGTAAACCGACCGGGGAGAGCACGGGATTGCGGCCCGCGGAGCGATTAATTGGTGCTTTTCAATTTTTACGAGCGCTAAACGCGAGTTTTTACGGCTGCTTCGGCGCGCTGCAGCGTTCGCGTTGCGGGACCCTTGTGGTTCTTTGTTGTGATTGGTGTTTAGTCGATTTAATTTGAATGCTTAATTAGCCTCTGTTTATAAACGTCCGATCTTGCTGAATTTTGTCAAGAACATTACATGCATTTGTTCATTAATTATTTATTACACTGAAAAAAAAATTTGCTAAATTCAAATAATAATTTATTCCAATAGTCCTATTCACATATTTATTTGAATCATGAAAATATATTTATAAATATATTTATTCAAATCTAATTTTTTTTAAATCAAGTAAATATTTTTTTCACTCACAACGAAAGTAATTAACCCAAGAAGTAATTTTCATGATTCAAATAAATATTTGAATAGGACTATTGGAATAAATTATTATTTGAATTTAGCGAATTTTTTTTTTCAGTGTAAGTAGAAACGAGTTGTACGGTTTATTAGATTATAAATGTGATTCAACGTCGCACAGGGTTTTATTCAGATTTGTTCTTCTGTTGATTACATAATCAATGAAAGCTTTAAAAATAGATCTGATCAATAGAGCTTAAATCAACAGAGCTTAGTACATGTAAAAACAAAGATAATCCTTTAGTATCATCTCAAAGAAAAACTTTTAAATTTCAAAGGATTGTGAATTTTGAAAAAAATGTTCTGAGTCAATAAATTAAAGAAGGAATCCAAAAAATTTGAAATATTTCGAAATTTAAAATCTTGGTTTTTATCTTGCACATATATTCTACGTTTTCGGAGTTCGAGCTGCGTATATTATTAAGTATTTTTTCACACGTTTTTATTCTTTTTCCATTTTATTTTATATGCAACTTAACACATTTTAAACGTGTTTTTAAACACTTTAGATTTGATGTTTTTAAGCCTTTTCCTTCAAATTCGAAGTAGCTAAGGTAGGGTGAAATTCACAGCAGCTTTTTACCCTTAGGGCCTTTTTACGAAAAAAGGACCTAGATCAAGGAAGTAAACACGAAAAGCCAATAGCCAGAGAGAGCTTTTCAACGCTTTTCTTCGCAAAGGAAAGAAATCTCTTTTGAAAGTTCAACCGCTACTGAATATTCAAACTCAATATATTAATTCTTCCTTTTTACAGATTTCGATCAATTTTTCCATCATTTTAATATTTTTCTTCCTCGGCGTCATATTAACAAGATAAATAAACAATACAAATATGCAACTTAATAAACCGACAAGATTAATCGCTCCACTGTATACAAAATCACGTTACACCGACGCAGCAACCGTTACTCGCAGCTCAATCCGATTAAACAAAGCTCCGAGCTCGGTCGACCAGGCAACAATGCCCCTCCGAATTTCCCTCATTACCCCGCGGCAGCCTCCCCCGGAGCGGAGGCCCCCTCGTCCCCATAGCAACGGGCCGCACTCACCTGCACGAGCGATCTGACCAGCGGGTCTCCCAGGAAGGCCTCGAGGAAGAGCAGGTCGGTGTCCTGGGCGGCGCCGTCCTCGGGGGCGGCCTGGCCGATGGCGTCGCTGCTCGCCTGGACGAAGGCCGCTGCAAGCAGACCGCGCCGCCGGCGCATGTTTATGCATCAGTCGTCGTCGCCGTCCTCGCGAGTCCGCTCGGGCGTGGCCGCCGGCCTGCCCTTATATACCCGCGGACGACGAGGCGAGCCGATCAATAATTGCAGCTACAGGTGGCCGCGCGCATTAGCCGACTGTCCCTCAGCTGACGGGGACGTCCGAGGCGAGGATGAGCGCTGATTATTGGGGGGAGAGGCGTCGGGGGTGCCGATGTCGGGGCGGATTACAGTTTGGACGGACGTTTTAGGAGTTTTTACTTGCCTCGGGATTGGACGATTGAAATTCGGAGAGGATTTTAAACTTAGTTTGTAGCTACCGGAGCTGGGTAGGCGGCTGCAATTTTTGATCGGCTTTGATGTATTGAAGAAGAAAAAATCATAAAGCAAAGTAAAACGGAGTAAAATCTTTGGCAGCGGGGAATTACTATGAGAATTACAAGAATTAGTCGTGCAGTATTAGTAGCGACAGCATTTAGTAATTATTAAACGTTGAAGCAATTATTAGAATAGTCTGTTTCAAAAACATATTGACGTACTCCCTTGAATTGGTAAATTATTTTAACTATTTACTCTCTACATAGTTTCTCTCGTTACATTGTAGAGAACATCAGTTTGAATAGGAAGCTATTATTCAATCTGAAATGGTTACAAGTAAATCTCCCTGTATGATTTAAATTGTCTATTCAATGCTTAATCAATTGCGTATGAAACTGACACATCTCTCATACCTGCCTCCAATAATGTTGTCGAAACACTCGAAAACGGTATAGCATCACTATTCTCATTCCCTTTGTAAATTTAAGGTCGCACATAAAATCATGACTTTTACAATCATTTATTACGTGACTCACTTGGTCAACGACCAGCCCTGAAATTTTTCAGTCGTATAATTTCTGCAATTACCCTATCAACAATACTCTTTAATTTCCCACGATTTCTTTGTCGTTTCAGGACAATCCAGCACCAACTCGAATCCGCGCCCTCCCGCCGGAAAAAAGTCACCTTAAGCAAACGCGCGGTCGAAGCTGACAAACAGCCGAACGCGAGTTCTCCAGCAAGTGTCCGCGAAATCGGGCGTTCACAGTCTCCGACGGAGCGACGAGAGCGAGTCGATCAATTAATTGCCTTGCGCCCGACTCTGCGAGCTCGATTCCGGCCGCGGGGCAATTATCGGCTTCAATTGCTTTTTTGCCCGTGTATATATAGATATA
>JAWWEM010000044.1:17249748-17266674 GCA_035582935.1 Ormyrus thymus
ATAAATTTCATCAATGTTAAATTGTGTACAATGTTTACGTGTACGATTCTTATGTGTATAAAACGCACCTTGCCAAATAGTAGTTTGTTTTGCGTGCAGCTGCGGTAGAAGCGAGAGTTTCTTAGCCGCAGCGGTGCACGTCTGTTTTGGATTTACAGTATTCTTTGACATTGTCGTCGCTGTTGTCGTTAGCAGTTTATAAAAAAAAAAAGGAAATGTTTTCAAACTTTTATCGAGTAAAAAGAGTCGCAGTAGAAGCTCTAAAATAATCAATTCGAGAACTTTACGTGGAAATAAATTTTAGAGTTGCTATTGAAACCTCGATTGAAACCCAAAACTAATTTTATTTAAGCTCCAAATAGTAAGCTAATATTGAAATTTTAGTCATAAACCACACGCAAATTGACATATCGGCCACTATATCCGGGACTAATATCCCAAACAATATCTAACCTGACGACTATTAAGCCCCGCCAGCAAAAGGTCAAAGAATTTAATACATCCGCAGATTACCAGATTTCACCGACCGATAGTCCCGAACTGCAATTAATTGGCCGAGGATTCGATCTCTCTCGAATCCCACGAGTCCGATGACGAAACGCTTCCGAAGTGGGAAAGGGGGGGAGGGAGGGAGGGTGTAAATCCAAATTTGCATAAAGTCGTCGGCAAAAAAGCGCGGCGAATTTCGCCTTCCCAGTTTTATTTCAATTTATTCGGACGAATAAAACCTGTATATGTCTCGAGCAAACATTTTTTTCTTGCGCGCCGTTTATTTTCGCCCCCGAAATCGATTCTTTCGCGCGATTGAACTGCAGACGTGCAAACAAGGAATATATCGCGCTCTGATAAATTTTGCGAGAAAAAAGCATTTAACGATAAATTAGGGGCCCGCCGGTTTTACCAGATTTATTCGCATTAATGTAAACATTTAGGCGCTTTCGCGGGTGGAATTATTCGCGGAATCGTTTGCCGTTTTAGTTGATGGAGTTACGCGTCGCCTGGCCTTTTCGATTGCGCAATGCAGAAAAATTTTAATCCAGAGCCGTTGAAAAGTGAGATATTTTCTTGATTGACAATCGAACGAATGGCTGCTTCATATTTTTCATGAAGATTAAAGAAGGTTTTAAAAGCTTACGCGGGAAATCAATAATTTTGATTGATAAGCTTCGACTCCCCGTTTGTTCACATCAAAATTATTGACAATTTTAAAAATTGCCCCTTGATCCGCCCATGAAGGCGATAATAAACCTGATTAAGTCAAATGACTTCCTGCAAAATAATATTAAAAAAAGAAGTAAAAGTTTTTGAAACGGTCACCAGACGAACCAATCGATAAATTCATGTGCAAGAGTTTGATCTCCGTGTGGCTACATTGGTTGGTGGCTTGCACGCGGAGTCCCTTTATTGCGCATAACTTAGGTGCTTCGTTCAAGGACACGTGTCGGGTGTCTAAGGATTGTGCCTTACCGAGGAGTTGACGCTGGTGGTCTTCGAAGAAATACCTAAGTTATCTGCAATAAGGGGACTCTGTGTGCAAGTCCCCGACCAATGTGTCCACATAGAGTACATCAATTTATTGATTGGTTCGTCCAGTGATCGTTTTAAAAACTTTATATATAAAACATTACGCTATAAACGATAACTAATATTAGAATATTTAAAAAGCAAAGGCTTTGCACACATTTGAATAATAAATGCCACTCTAACCAGGAACTCGTCTGCTTCACAGGTGCGGGATCGGCGCTTAGAATCGGGCCGGCTATCAGGATTGGCCGGCTATCTGGCCGGCTGGCGGGGAGCGCTCTCCTAGAGGCGGGCGCCGCCCCGGCTCGCGGCCGCCGCTATGAACGCCAGCGTCAACATCGAGAGGAACTCGTGGCGGCTGCCCCCCGACGAGACGGTCCAGGTCGCCGATCCCCGCTCCAAGTCCGCTCAGGTAAAAGAGGTAAACTATCCCGCAAGGCTGGGCGACAGTTCGTTCGTTCTTCCGATTTTCTAATATCGATGTTGTCGACGTTGTCCTTCTTTGGTATGTCCGTTTTTCTTTTTAATGTTGTCGTTGCGTTCGTTACAGTTGGTGGTTTGACGTGTGATGGGTCTTTGAGAATCTTTGGGTTTCTTGCCGGGGGAGAGTCTTGGAGCTTTAGGAACGTAAGAGGTTCCACGTTAAAAGGGAAAATAAAGCTCTTGGAGGCGGACACGAATAATGAGGGTTTGTATACACTGAGAAAAAAATTTTATTGGATCAATGAAATCGCTAATCATATAGTGACAATTAAATATTTAATTCTTTGAACATATTTGTCATTTGATCAATTCTTTGATTCTTTCATTCGAGAATATCATTTTTGACCTAATAAAATCATATTTGATTCAACTAAAAATGTATTTCAAATGATTAAATATTTAATTGTCACTACATGATTAACGATTTCATTGATTCAATGAAATTTTTTTCTCAGTGTACATAAACAACGTTTTTATCGGGATGTAACTGTTAAAATATAGATTCTAAAAAAGGAAACTCCAAAAATTCTCAAAGATTCCCGTTGAAATATTTGCTGTTATCAACCTGTAAATATTAACACTTTCTAAATGTGAAATTTGTCGTTTGTGGTTTATTTGTGTCTAATCATCTGTGAGTTCAAGAATCAAAGTGATAGAATACTGAACCTCACTCTAAAAATTGTGCCAAGACAAGCTTCAGATTCATTACAGCATGAGATACACCGCATTGTGATGTGAATAGTGAAACGAAACTTCGGCCAAATTGAACTACTACTGCGTGATGCACATAATAGAGTTCATTCAATCATTCCCCCCTTTGTCTGGTCTTTCTACACGAAAATAGTTCTTTTCGATTGTTGTCTGTATTGTTATGGTGTTTTGGTGTCACTGCACGCATGGAATATACTTAGTACCTTTTTTCAAAATTCACTAGACTATCTTCAGAATTCATTGTTCTTCGTAACGCACACTTTTCAACCTGTTCCTACAAATGCAAGTGTTATTTAATAGTAAACATCTATTTTAATTTGTAAAAAGATGAATTAGATGATTAGTAGAAATCACTCTTCAATTGTCGATATCCCTGTCATATTCCCTTAAAACTCACAAGTTATCTCTAATATCATAGAATTTAATTACATGTTCCAAATATCCATTATACAATAAACACCAGAGAGGATCAAACAATCTCCAAAACTTCAATGAGCTTTCCCTCTTCATCTCCGTGAGAAATTCACGGCTCAACAACGGGTTTCCAGTTCAAGACTGATCGTCTCGCATCTCGGATCGCATATAATCAAGTAATCAGCGCCGCTGGCGCCTGCGCAGCTAGCGCGCAATTGTTCGTGAGAAATTTCGCCCGGCCGACGGTTAGCGACCGAGTGATGAATGTCTCTCTCTCCGCTTTTTGATTGACGCTTCTCGGAGGGCGCCGACTTTTTGGATTTGTCCGAACGGCACCGAGGAATTTCGATGGAAATTGATTTACAGGCCGCTTTTCGATTCGTTTATCGAATTATAGGAGGTGATGGTTGGTTGATGGGCGTGTAGGCATTGTTGGAGGGGCGCCGAGGAAAATGCTGACGTTTTGTTTTTAATGAAAGTATACGGCGAGAGGAGGGTTTAGTATTTTATTAAATTTTTGTGCAGCGAGGATAAATCTCAGTACTTTTGTTTTAGTAGCAGTGAAGTTTAGGTGCCTCTGAACTTTTTAAGCACGTATGCACGCTCCTTCAAGGTAAAATATTCTTTCTGGAAAAGTACCAAATAAACGCTGAATTCTAAAAAGTCCAATGGAATTAACGAAAAGAAAAGGAAATTGTGCAGATAGTTTTCAATGGCTATAAATACGTTCTAAAATACTAAATTTTATAATACTATATCGTCTTTTATCCTTCTCCGATATTCACTGATCGGTTTACCTCGATTAAGGACTTAAAATACCTATTTAAGTAATCCGTTTATTCGCGCTACTGCGTTACTGCATCAATCGCATCTGGCAAATAATTATAACCTGTTTAGTTAAATAGCTAAAGCTCTAGTTTATAGGCAAATAAAGTTAGTCCATTTAATTCACAAAACGTAGAAGCTAATTTACTACTCGTAAAGCTATCAATTTTATAACTTGATCGCTTCAAACAATTTGTAATGTTCCCATAAATAGTAAAATATTATTAATTGAATTTGTACGCCAAGCAATTAATTAAATTTTTCATCCTTAAGAGATAATTTCCAACACACTCGAAAAGCAGCCCTAACAATTAAAACGATAACCGCAGCCCAATCCCATCGCCAATTCATCAGGCCAAATAAAGCGACAGCTCCTCACCGACTAGCACAAAGAGCCGCAGTTCCGAGCGCTCCATGAAATTCTTGCGTAATTGCAAAGACAAACCGAGCAAGCGAAGATAAAGCAGCTTCGCAGTTGTCGTAAGAAGCGCGAACGGCCCTTTTAACGTTCGCGCGGAACGAACCCTTTCATTCGCCGACGTATAACGTCGTTGCGTAAGTAGCCGAGGGCTTGGAACGAATTATTTCGAGCGAACATTTTGGGCGAGGGGGGGGGGGTTCGCGGTTGAAGGCGCGCCTGTACGAAGGGTTTTAAACGGATGGGGTGTGGAGATTTCGGGGCGAGTGTTGCGTGAGTTGATAGATTGTTACACTTATTTACAAATAAATTTTTCTTCGACAAATTAAATTTCTAAATTGAACCTGCTTAAATTTCTCACTTTTAGCAAAATTTCTACAATTAAACATTACCGATTCCCCTGAACCGCGAGCACAATTAATCCAACTTTATTTTTCGTTCAGCTACAAAGTTTCGCTCTTTTCCCGCGGATTCTAGTCGTCCGCGCGCAACTCCCGCTTCGCTCTCCGCTCTGAGAAACTAAGTACCATCCAACCGACGGCAATCGTCGGGAAATATTGGCCTTTTTTTCTAAATTTCTCCCTTTCGACTCGGCCGTACGCAAGAACACGATGCGTGCACATTTCCTCGGTCCCCGACCTCTCTCGTTCCCCCTCAATCTCGCCGTGGTCGTTGACCTTGTCGACGTCGACTCGCTCGGCGCAGATAGCTGCGACCCGGGGCACGACGTCCTGCCCTCGCCACGCTCGTTCCCTCTCAGTCTCGCCGTCACCCCGCTTGGCCGCCGCTGCGTCGTTAATTGATCGGGACCTTCCGCTTTCGCGACGGATGCTCCTCCCGCAAATATTTCCTTCGAGTCGTCCTCGTATCGTCACGCCGTCGCTTCGAGCTAGACGGCCCTCGATGCGCGGCGAATACGTTATACCGCATCGATCTGCGACCGCTCGATCGCGTTTTCTCAATAGACTGTCGCGCACTGCTCGATGTTTACGGCCTCATGCAGATTGCGGTAAGTTAAATTCTGTCAATAATTGAGAATAAAAATGAACGCGATTGAACAAATTGGCCCAAGAACTTGCGCTCTTTCTCTATCGGTGTGCGAGAATGAAACAGAAAAGCTTGGATTTAATTAGCGATTTATCGGGGGATATAACTCTGTATTTTCTGTATGATTAACTCAGGTCATTATATTTATCTGACTACTGTTAGGGCAACGAAACAATCTACGGAATTTTTGTTTGCAAACAATAGATTTATGAAAGAAACTAGATTAAATTTCGGAAATAAAAGCTATAATTTGGTTTTACACTGTGATAGTAGCCAGTCGGTAAAGTTAATTACGCGCATCGCTAATTTAATGAACCGCGCGAAAGCATTACAAGCCGCTCACCCTATCCGATCGATTATGGAGTTATATAAACTCATCCACTTAGAGATTTTGCGAAATTATCGAATATCCCTTCGTCCAATGAAATAGAAAATTATGATTTGAAATTCAAACGATATTATTTTATTAATTCAAAACTAATATAATCGTATTAATTTTCATTATAATGATTTTGCTTTTAGTACAACTAATCAGACACTTATATTAGTTTACATTAATTTTTAACCGCGCTCCACGTCAGAATACGAATTATGCTAATGAATATTCAATAAAAATTCAACAATAAAGATTTCCCTTTTTCTTCGGAAAATTCCTATATTCAAATCTTTGAATTTACGTAACTACACCTCGCGTCACGGCGCGTCCCATAGCCGAGCACCTCCCGTCCCCAGACCAGCTGATCGTCCCCCCCTCTCCCCCGAGCCTCGACCCTTTCTCATTCCGGTAAAGCAGCGAAGCGTCCAAACTCAATTAGGACTCAGTTCGCGGCGCTCTTGGCTTCGCGCGATACGGCACACAGCGGCACCGCAGTGGCTCTACCGACGGCGTCGTAAATTAAAACCGACAAGACAAGTCGATGATGACGACTGCCGAGCAGCCGATCTACTACGACGACGAGGTAAGGTGTGCTTAGTGCCTGGCGCGTTCTAACCCGAGCCGAGTCATCAGTCATGGTTCGCTGCGCGTACATTTGCGGGGTAGGTGATGAGTTCGGGGGGGGATTAGCGGCTCCGAGATTTATGGGGCCTGCCGAGGCTGCGCGGGTTCGCGCGGTGTTATGGGAATTCGGCGGGAGTTTAAGGATTGAATTAGAAAGTTCAAGGGGGAGAGGTTTGGAGTGGTGATTGGCGTCGAGTGTGCTGAGGAGATGAATTGAGGCTTTACTTTGGATTTTGGTTTAAGAATTTCTTTTGTGATCGAGTGCTAATCAGATCGCTTTGAATGAATAAAACTAATACTACATTTTTATTTCATTGAGTAAGAAAAAACAAGAATTTTCGTAACCTGGTTAATTTTGTAAAATAAATATTATTCAGTGCAATATTAAGAAGTTATCAAGCTAATGAATCTAATTAGATTACTTTACGTATTTTGCAGTGAAAGAAGCTGACTAAGCTCACAATTAGATTTAATCTTCTAGCATAATACAGATGTGCCATTCATCTAATTTCTAAATGCAATTATAACAGCAGTTTTCCTTGCGTTTTGCCTTGTATTTTCGTCCATTTGCAGTCGTTTGCACATAATCATAATCGTGTATGCGGCTTTACTTTAGGATCATCACTGTACATTCAAGAATAATCGCCTTTAAAGATATTCTACTGATTTCAAAGCAATTAATTTAAATCGTACTAGCATTCATTTCATTACGCAGATTCTATATATAATACTGATACTGGTTAAAAATCTAGTACATGTATTTGAAAATTACGTAAGGACGCTAATTGTGTCGAATTTAAATTTTTAACCTTAGTTTGCTTCTTCTTTCAAACGACACACTAACAAACCGTTCCCTATTCGTTTCGAAAAGATTCTATTTTATATGCACGTAGACTGCAACGTCCTTCTCTCAAAAATAATTCCAATCGATTCGCAAACTCGACCCGACGACGAACCGACTCGACGCCCTCGTAAAAGCACCACCAACTTACTCCCGCAATTCCGGCCGCAATATCGAAAAAATCTACGTACCCCCGCGCCGCCTCCGCAAGTCGCGCTCCCGAAGAAACTCGCTAACTACCGCCCGGCGTAATGACGATCCAGGCGGCGACGGCGGCGGCGGCGGCGCAGATCTCAGCCTCGATTTTTCGCCGCGCATTACTCGGCGCCCCGGACGGAATACGTAAAGAAGTCGCGCGGCCCTTCAGGAGTGTGCCTTGGCGCGTGAGCCAGATAGGGATGAGCGCGCCCCCGCTTGGGATGCAGAAACGCCGCTGCTCTCGCCTCTATCGGCCCCCCGGTATTCTTCTTATTCTTCTTCCGCGTCTTCTTCCTCTTCCTGGCTCGGGGGGGGGAAGGGGAGGCTCTTCTTCGAGGCGGCGGGGCTCTTTATGCGGAGCAGTCCTCGTTTTTTGGCTGTCGCGCCGGGCGCTGTGTCTTTCTTTGGGCGGCGGGAGGGAGGAGTTTGGAGGAGGTTTAATCGCCTTTCGCGCGAAGTGCTGTTTTTCGTCGCGTGCTCGAGTTCCTCCCTCTTTTGTTTTTGATTGTTGGAGTTTTTGATTGTGCGAGGCAGGATTAGAAGAGATTTTTTATGATTCTTTTTTCTTTTAATGGTACATAGTAATTAAATTTTGGTACAAGAAGGTCTTCTTTCTATGTGTATTGAATTAAATTTCCATGACAATTTTGTACAGTTCTTTGATATCCGATTTTAATCCTACATTTTAACAATGCAGTCGCTCTCATAATTAAATTACTTTTTCCAGTGAACGAAATAGTCTTCTGTTCAATGTTCCAGTGCTATTTCAAAAAATTAAAAAATGCAAATTTATTCGATTAATTCGATTTGATTAAAAGGTTTCACAGCTCAATCATCGACCCTCGAAAATCCTCCAAATTCCCCGCGAAATCCCACCTTCAAAAGTAAGACCTCAACTCCTCCCCCGCAATCCCAGCCCTGCCCACTTCCGAATCCTCCTCCTCGCAACAATTTCCAGCGTGCGCCTCGCCTGCAGATCTCGAAAAATGCAGAGCGTCCCACCCCCGCCCCCCCCCCCCGTCGGCAATCACGCCTCGCATTCAACTCCTCGTAAAATACAGAGACGCGCAATTGCCCGCGCGCGCGTCGATCGAAATTTCGCGGGTCGCGTTAGATCAGGGCCGCGGGTCGCAGCAGCGTCCGGCTATCGACTTTCGATAAAGCCGGTATTTATGTGCGCGCGAGCGGCTGCTCCTCTCGAGGAGCGCCGGAGATCGAGCGGCCGCGATTATTGTTTACAGGCGGGATTTGTGTTAACACGGCGAAGGGCCGGAAGCTCGAGAGCTGTTTATTGTCGCCGGCCCGCTGGATTGTGACGCCGAGTGCGAGAGATATGGCTTTTCGGGAGGGAGAATATGGGATTTTGGCGCGGAATAATAATTACCTCAATTGAGTAACGTGGAAATTGAGTTTGGAAAGTATTTTATGGACGCTCGTAAAAAATTTATATTAGATATTGTGCTGGGTCAAAGAGATTTGAAAGCACTAATTATCAGACGCCAAATGCTCCATTTATACCACAAATTCTGGATAACTCAGCAAAATAAAACAGGTCTTCAAACAATATTTTCACACGGATGAACATCGCATTTCTGCAATAAAACAAAGGCACATTGTATATAATTCTCGCCAATTCAGAAACAGACGCAAGAAATATAGGGTCACTCTTCGCATATCACTCACTTGCAAAAAAGGCAAACAGCAGCAGCAGCGGCAGCGGCATTTTGATCCATCATAAAAGCAGCGATAACGGGGTCACTCTTCTCTCCCAAGTACATCCATCGTCCGTTCCAGCGACACTCGCATCCATATAGTTTCTCTCTTAGTTTTACGCTCGAGGAGGTTCACGACCGGGAGAGGTGAACGATCCCCCGGCATCGTGCATCTGCTGTCGCGTGCTTGTCTGCATTTTTGAAAGATACGCCGCCGATAAAAGGCTGCTCTCCCCCCTACCCGTCCTGACGGAGCTGGATTTGCTTTCTATTGCAGGATCTGACGTACTCCGACGGCGGCCACAATTGGCGGAGTATCATCTTCTCCCTGCTGGTCATTGGCGCCGTCATCGCCGGCATCGTTACTGCTATCTATTTACTTGGGTAAGTGAACTTCCGAGAGTGCTGCTCTCTCTCTTATTTACTGCTCGGGGATCGAGGGCTCAACTTTTATGCAGTTTTATGCCGGTCGATGAATCGTGGATGGTATTTTTATGTCTTTTAGGGAGTTTCATTAATCATAAATTCTGGGTTGAGAACGTCTTGTAGTTTTTTCGCGAAAATTTATCGAGATACGATCTATTCTAATCGCGTAATTATCGCAACGTATTTTTCCAACTTATTTTAAATCATCGCGATCCAAAAAAATTCGCTAACCTCCCTCAGTTAATCTAACGAAAGTATAGAAAAAGGGTTCATCGACCCAAAGGGACCCGAAAAGTTCAAAGGGGGGGAAGGGGTATAAAAAGGGGAGGGGGACCAGTGTGAGGTTCGGTTTGAAAAACGTGCTTTCGTTCCTGGCAAACAGCTACGTCGACGAACTTTTGTACTGGAGCGGACGACGCCTGACGCTGGAGGAATGCCTTCACGGTGACTTGACTCCCCACAGGCTTCCACCCACTTGGATCTCGCACGATAAATTCGTCTATCAAGCGGACGACGGCTCCCTCGCCCTCCTCGACACCGCCAATAACTCCGTATCCCTCCTCGTATCGAACCATACGCTCGTAAGTATACTGCTGCCTCGTTTATATTCCTACTTTTTATCTGGATTTTAATTTTGAACTTGGAGCCCGACGAAAAGAAAAAGCTCGATTTCATTCGTCAAATAGTGGCTGTACTGAGGTTGTTTTAAATAATTTAATCGATGAAATTATATTGCTTGTCAAACGTCACGGTGAAATAGCGCAGTAGAATAGTATTTAGAATTTATTTAAATAATCTAGTTATTAAATCTTGTTTATTCCCAAGCTGTCGATAAAAAAAAAGTAGTAAGTACAACTGAATTTATAGCTTACGCTACGTGGTGCTACTTTTTTAGTCATTTTATTGGTTGCACCGATGTGGACTGCAGTTTCGGTCGTTGGAAACAAAAAACCTGAACGGAATCGTAAAATACGTCACTGCATTAATCATTTTCTGCACACAGATAAATTTAAAAAAAAGAAAATCCCCGTATGGTTTGACAATAATATGAACAATCTGCAGCAGTTTTGTTGTAATAAACGGTAATAATAATTAATGATTCAACCAATTTATCGTTTTTCCAAACAAAACAAATGTTGATAAATGAATTAATCCAAAATCACTGACAGTTCGGCCGCGTCATCACAGAAAACTTCCCCAAAAGAATATACTGTCTTAATTTTGAAAAAAAAAAAAGAAGAAAAAACAAACTAATCGTCCCAAGCGAATCCTCTAAAAGCCTCCTTCGCGCCTCGAAACCGACCCAACGTCCCCCAGAGGCATCCGCGAAATCTCAACCCGAAAGATTGACTTTCCAGCAGCGGCGCATCCATTAAACAATGCCTTCACTCGCGGCTCTCGGCCGGCAGCAGTCGGTCGCGGTCGGGCGAATGAAAAATCACGGTCCCGGCACGCGAGGCCGGGTGTCGAGTAGCCCTTCAAGTGAAATTGGATAAATTCCTCGTTGTTTGCCGCCCCCTCCGTCCCCCCCCCCCTCGGAGCTCGCCCCGAGAGCCGCGTAAGTGTCGAAGACGCCCGACAAATAAACCTAAGCTGCCGATTTTAATTCTGCGGCTTTGCCGGGGCCGCCGCCGCCGCTGCCGCCGGCTCGTTCCTTCGAGTGGACGGACTGATTCGTTAATTTGAAATTTTAATCTGGACGGAGTGCTCGCTTGGGGTTTCGATTACGTCCCGTAGGCGTTGATAATGTAATTAACTTTCTTGATTTTAAATTAGCGCTGTTTCTTTGTATGTTATCGGCACAATCTTCTGATAATGTTATTTACGTCCACATTGATTTACGGTGATTAGAAAACTTTGTTTTCGGCGTTTGAATAAGCTTTCCATATTGATAAGTTCACTTCACGAACTTCCTCATAATTATACATTCATCTGAATTTTAATTAAAACCATATCTATTCGACTGCAACATTACCTCCAAAAGATTCGCAAAAATCCCTTACACACACGGTAAATTATATCCCCGGTTTCTCACCCTCCCCCCCCCCCCCCGTTCCTCGCGCAAAAACGCAAAAATTCAATTGCATCCTTGAGCTGCTCACCAGCGTAAAAATGAAATTCAATTACGAACCTTGCCAGCGACGCGTTCAGCGTACGTGCGGCGAGATAATACCCTGGGCATGAGGGGTGTAAATTAGAGAAACACCATCACGGCGAGGCTACAAATGAGAAGGGCGCGCGTCAAAGAGCGATGCATTAACATGCGCAATTTACGTCGCGAGCAGAAGCGCTCGAATTTCAACGCAAGGAAGCCGTAATTTTTATTAAAAATGCGAGTGCACGCGCCGCTTTTGCTTATGAAAAATGTTCATTAAGCTTTTACTTTTGTTTGTTTTTCTTTTTTTGCGCGCGAAACAAAAAGCGCTAAATGAAATTATTTCAATACATTATTCATAAAGTTGTAATTGCTATATGTACTTTTAGATCACAGAGATAAGTTGCGTATCTTTACCCTGATAACTTGTAATCAAAGTGCAGTGATCGCACGTGTTATGTACAAAACGACAGTCGCATAAATCAATTTTTCAGATGAACTACAGCGGCATTTTGGAGTTCCTCCAGCTACTTCCGCGGCACTTCTAAGATCAACTTGTAGATTATAATGAAGTGGAATTAAGCCAAAAATTTCTCACTTCGCCAATACAAAGATTATTTTATCGCGTCGTTCAATGGCTGCCAAACGATTTAAGAAACGCGCCGTTTACAAAACAAAGATTCCCATTAAACATTAATCCGACTAAAATGTGTGGCTCCGCGTATTCAGAAGCAAGCCGCGACAACAAACTGCCACGGCCCGGATCAGCCTCACAAGTAGCTAATCAAATCAGCCACCGGCAAGTTCTCCCATTCCGTCTCCGATCTACGTGCCTGTCAACTCGGCGAACTCCGGAAGCGCAGCCTTCCTCGACCCCCCCGGAAACTACATAAAAACGTCGCATTAATACAGATAAAACAGTCCTCCTTCCCGTTCTCAAATAAAACTACAAGCCCGCGAGTTTTCTCATTCCAGGCCATAAAACTTTACAGCGTGCAGCGACTCCTCTCCGAAGAATCCGCGTATTACAGGCGGATGCGCGAAAAGGTATGTACATTTCAACGAGCGGGAGGGGGAGAGAATGCAGGTAGAAGGGAAACTCGGTACGGCTCGCGGCGCTGCTCCGCAACTCGGGAAATCGCAATTTCCAATTTGAGCCCCCCCGGGTTATGAGATACCCGTCTCTCTCTCTCTCTCTCTCTCTCGCTCTCGCACCGGCTCACGTAACTCGCGTAACCGAATATTTTTTCCCGAGCCGCTGGATGTAGATTCGACGCCGAACGGGGAGATAAAGCGATTTCCCGCAGGGGAGGGGTAATTTTTGGAGGAAATTGTTTAGCGCTGGCTAATGGTTTTTAAATTTGCGGGGATGGATTTTTTTTTTTTACTTCGCGGGGAGGCGCGAAATTGTTTTGGATTAGTTGTCGAGGTTGTGTTCGCGTGAAAAAAGAGAGAATCTATTGAAAGTCGAAGAAAATATTTGATATTATTCGAGTTTGTTAAAAAAAAAAGAATAACATGCTATAATTAAAGTAAAGCACTCACTAAATAAAAATTCTTTAATACCAATACCAACCCTAAAAGGTACACTTAAAAAAGCCCACCACCCCCCACTAAAACCTATTCCAACCCTTCCCCCGTCAACTCTTTCAAACTCACAACTCCGCCAACAATGGAAATCCAAGCTCGCAGATCCGATACCCGGCGCCGACGGGATTCTTGGCGCACCGGACTCGCGCCGGGCGCGCGTGCGTGCGCGCTTGTGCGCGCCTTTAAAACGCACTAAGTGCCCTCTCGGCCTCGCTCTGCGCGCGCATATTAGCTTTTATTGCCGGGAATCTCGGGACTTTGGCAAACGCTAACGCCGGCCTTTTTGTCCGCGACGATCCTCTAACCTTTCCGAGTTCGACTTTCTCTCTCTCTCTCTCTCTCTCTCTCTCTCTCTCGGAGTTTGGCGTCTGCTTAGCAAGTTTCGGGATTAGGTTTATCGCACTGCAGCTTGTTTTATGAATAAATAATTAGGTGATTCTTTTTAGTAAAATTTACCTTAAATGCAAGTAAAAGTTACTTAAAAACTTAAGCAAACATCGTAAGTAAACTTTACTCAGCTTTGTAATTAAATTTTACCGAATCCAAGACGCCATTTTTCTTTCTGCCTCTCTCGCGTGCGCGGTCGCTTACTTAATAAATCAAGTAAATTTTACTTAAGTCAGAATCAGTATCTTTTGCCTATACCTTTTAAGTACATTTCACTAGCGATTTTTCTCCGTGCATCTTTTGCTAAAGTAGCATTTTTCGAGCTCTCGCTCGTCTGCAAGCTTCCTCGAATTCCCGCTCGTTTCCTTAAAATGTTTGCTCCACAATTGCATAATGACGCGATAATAACTCCCGGGATTCGTTCGAAATATGCGCTCTTGCACAAAGAGCCAGCTCGATTAGCTCGGCGGGGCGGGAGAGGAGAATCAATCTCCCGGAGCAAAAAGCCAAGAATCGCGGAGAGACAAAGCCGAGGCTCCGCAATTTTCCGCTCGATAGGCCGATGCACCGCCGGTTGATTGATCTCGATGGGTCTCTCCCGGGAGAGAGAGAGAGAGAGAGAGAGAGGAGAGGCAAGCCCGACGTTAAGCCGCAGGAAAAAGCGTAATTATATGCGCTCGAGAGCGCGATTGTTATTGTGCCGATGCGTTTTAACGGTTACGGGATTGTCGATTATTACGGCGGGATGGAGGATTGCCGCGAAACGAGGGCGCGTGCTATTGTGATGCGTCAATTAGTACGCTCGCTGCTGATGGTTTTTGGGAAAGCTGCCGAGAGGACTTCTTTGATAAGAGAGGAACTATTTTTTTCTTTTTTTAAAGTACTTTTACGATTTCTACGATTTTAATGAAATAACTTTTGATTTTTGAAAATTTTGTGTGTATGTGACGGTTTTCTGTTTGAAAGCAGCGCAGTTTTGTAATTCGAAGGTAAAAAGAGTTTTCATATCTGTTCTCGTATCGGGTAGAAATTGTACTTCGAAATTGTTACGAAAGATTTTATCTGCTAAATGAATTACTTTCTTACTCAACTGAAGTAGAGCGAATTTAATAAAGTCAAAGGATACAGATATATAGTTTGGCGATAAATCGAAGAAATCCTATTTCAGAACACTAATAAAACTTGTAAAATTAATTTTACAAATTAAATGTGTTCAATTTCAATCAAATAGCAATCAAAATTTAAAGCAAATCAAGAGGCCCATTGTGCACTGTCCTTTGTTTAAAAAAATACCGAGTAAGTTAAAATGTTATTGTTTTTCGCTGACATGTATATTTTTCGAATTTCACTAACGACTTCACTTGTTTGTTTACTCTGCTGCGACTACTTAACTTCGCGCAATTGCGCGAATTATCGTAACGAACCATCGCAAAAGTGCTTCAACAATTTTAGCTCATTTTTTGCTACGTCAAACGCAACGATTTTCAATGATTTTCATTATGTAAAAACTTAGATTTAAACTGCTTTACTTGTAGAAATAGCATTTAAATGTAGCGATTCAAACAAAAGATATTGCCTGATGTAAATAACTTTATTTCACTTGTAGTCTGATTTTAAAAAATACTGATAGTCGATCGTATTGTAATGCGATAATTAAACTAATTATCATTTCAATGTAATCGAATAAATTGCACTTCAGCCGAAACATTTAAATGCAGCCTAAATAATCCCGGTTCAAAGAAATGGTAAAAACCCAGAAAAATGCAAAGTGCGCTCTCGACCGAAAAAGACAAATCTTTCGAAAAAAAGGAATTAAAAAGACCACCGAGTTTAACGTTCAACATGTCGGGGGAGGCGGCAGTTTGCATAGTTTCCTGAAAGATAACCAAAAAAGTTTTCCAGTCTCGAAAAACGCAAACTTCACAATGTAATCCATCCCTTTTTACGACTCCCCATCAAGCCACTTCGTACAACTCGTTCCCATTGATTGCAGCGAACGCCGCGAATAAAATCTCTTCGACATTTTTTTTAATCTTTATTCAACCTTTTTTATCCATTCCTCCTGCTCTTAAAAAAAAACGAACCCATTTAAAATACCCTATAGTTTTTTTTTTTTTTTTTTAGGTTTAAAGAGTACATGTGTTGAGACTATTGGATTAGAATAATCTTGTATTTGGATATTTTCAGAAACAAAATGTGCTCGACTACTGGATTAAATTGAAATTTTATTTTATTCTAACGGCTTTAGCAAAATACTTAAAGCTTTTTCAAAGCTAAGTTTTAACAGAACAGTCTATAGAAATAAAATTTCAAATTGTGAATTTTGAAAAATAAAAAAGGTGAGATCGTGCAGAACTTACCAAAATTTATGCCGATCAAGCACTTCAAGCTTGAAAACTCCCATCTATCCCCGTCTAATCAAAAACACCAAGTCCAGCTTTTCATCCCTCTACAAATTACCCTTCGCTCTTCCATCGCAAAACAAAGCCACCAGAGAGCCCAGATACACCAGTCGAAGAATTCTGGCATCGGGCCCCGTCAAAAGAAGAAGCGATTACGACTCTGACTCGGCGCGCTCGGGAAGGTGGAAGGCTTCCAAATCCCCCTCCGCTCTACGGGGGGGCGCATTGATCCGCGAGGAGTCCACTTTGCCCCCCGGCAACCGCCGCTGCTGCCGCCGCCTCTTTTTTTGCTCCGCGGCCGTGTTGTAGCTTTTTCTCGCGGGTACCAGCCCGACGTGCGTCGCTTCTGCAGGGGTTTGGAAAAATTCGGGGAGCGAGTATTGAAATCGCCGCGAGCTGGCAGGTGAATTATTGCCCGCGGGGTAATTTATTCGGGGATTTTCGAATTTTCAGGTAGTGCGTTTGTTGAGTGGGCTTTGGATTTTATGGATATTTAAATTAGGGCCTTGAATATTATGCAGGTCTCTGAATTTTTTGGCTTTAATGGACATGCCTTGTATGCTCGACATTTGTTGAATTTTTAAAGAAACTGTTATCTTCGTGTATGGAAATTTAAACTATTTCAACTATTTATCGAAATACGTATTAAAATAAAATCGGAAATCCCCGCATATCTGTCGTTCTTTTCTTATTTCTCAAGTAATAATTATTCAAGAGCGGACTTTAATAAATGTCATTAAGGGGGTTATATACTGATTTTTCCCTCCTTTAAAAAAACCTGAAAAAAAAAATCTGTGTGATTAAGGATACTCATTAAAATACCTATAAAAAATATAGTATATTTTGATCAAAT
>JAWWEM010000044.1:17266774-17320809 GCA_035582935.1 Ormyrus thymus
ATAAATAAAATTTTCATAGTTGAAGGAGGCGCCACAGTCAGTTCGGACTTGGGCAATTTCGGTAGAGCACTCTTAAAGCAGAATGCAGAATGCAGATACTGGTACCGTGACGTCATAACGCTTTATCGACATCGATGTTCGATATATTTCGATTCGATTAATGAAAAAAGCGCGATAGCCAAAGTTAAAAGTTCATCAACAAAAGTAACTTTCATTGCTTTTTCATTAATTGTTTATTAATTAAAAAATAATGTTTCCTTATAAATGTATATTTAAAAAAATTAAAACTATTTAGCAACATAATTTATGTTCTAAATTGTCTTCAAAATACAGATATAAATAAAATACCTACAAACATTACCACAAATTTTGATGATTTCCATATTTTTTTTAAAGTACATGGGTATTATCTTTGTTTAAAAAAATGCACTATAGCAAAAATAAAGGCAATAGTGTTCAGAAGAAAAAGCATTAAAAATCAAAAACAAACTCATCTATGAATTGCACAGCACCTTTAAATATATAACATCGGTCCTCCCCTCTCCTCGTGATACGGAAATAATATACTAACAAGCGCGGTGGCTGTATGGGCTGTACAATAGTCTTATGATTATTTTTCAAAAATCGAATCTCTATTTGTAAATAAAAAAACACAAAGTCGCTACAATACAAAAATGAGTGCATCCGACCCTGAAAATGTAAGTGATTTATTGCAAAAACTTGTGGTCTCAGTATGTGGCGAGCAAAAACCAGGTAGGGTTAATGATTTGTTTTGGAATAAAACTGCACGATAATTTGTTAATTTTTTACCATTTTAATTTTTTGCAGAAGTGATTCAGAGGTATCTACGATTCTCATTAAGTCTTTTGTCTTCAACACAAGGAGTTGATGCTTTGAGAGAAGATGAAATGATGGTAGCTAGTCAAATAAAAAGTAAATTATCTGCCCAGGATGCAGTGCTTTTTGATGAATTACACAATAATTTAAAAGATGGGGTATGTAAATTAACTTTTTAATAATTTTGAATGAAATGACAAGAAACAGTACATTTTTTAGGATTTGAGAAATCGGCTTGGAACATTGACTTTTCTTCTTCATATGAGTCAGTCGAACGATCAAATACGTGAAGATAATTTTCAGTTTCCAGAAATGAGACTCGGTTTAAATATTCCATTTGCTTCCACAAGTGGTAGAGTCAAATATTATTTAAAAAGTTTCTAAATTTTTAAAGTTTTTTGATTTAACAAGATTATATCATTTTTAGGATATGCACCGTCTCAAACATCTTCATCTCATGCACAAGTAGTTCCATTTTTATCGCAAGAACAAATGTTAGGTTCTTCATTACAGCCTAGCAGAATAATTGATGAAGACTGTATATCGGAAGATATTCTTGTTCAAGATCTCATTTATTCCTTTCAAGGTATTGAAGGAAAAGTCCTAAAGTTGGATTCTAATTATGGTTTTCAAATAGACCCAACTGTAAGGATAAATCGTTCGCAAAAACAAGCTGTTTTAAGGCTCAGTGAGCTTGGGTATTTGTATAATACTATTCAGAGAGGTTTAGGAAGAATCTCAAGTGGCTGCAATGGCAGAGTAGCAGATAGTTTTGTTGCTGTCCTTCACAAAGAATTATCTGAGTATTATAGATTTATTGCAAACGCACAAGAGGAAGTAAACAGGGTAAAAGATCCATTAGGGTTAGATCGGGTAACATTGTCACATCTTCATTTGTGGGCATATGATCCCCTTGAAACATTGAAATGGCTTGCAAGTATTGTACGCACCTGTGTAAGTCAAAATGGAGGGGCTCTTGCCTCAGCAGTGTATGAATTTAGTCATCATGGTGATCCTAGGGTAAAGAAACTTGTAAAAAAAATACTGGAAAGTGTCTCTGAGCCACTTTATAATATGCTTTTGAGATGGATAACAGATGGAGAATTGGATGATCCTTACAAAGAGTTTTTCATTGAATCATGTGCAGAAGTTGCTGGAGAAAGAATGTGGCATGAAAAATATCAAGTAAGAGATTCTATGGTGCCATCATTTATCAGTAGGTCTCAAGCAAAAAAGATTCTAGGTACAGGAAAAAGTATAAACTTTTTAAGAGAAGTTTGCAAAGATTTTTCACCTCTGCAAGGTCGAGATTCCGAAACATTTCGAAATCCAGCTGAAAAAATTGGAGGTAATCTATTTTAAATCTTAAAAAAAAAATATTCTTTTTAATTTTTCCGATTAACTGGTTTGTTCGAATTTCAGTTGAAGCATTTTTTGACATGGATCCAGATGGACCATTACAAACAATGATGGATGCAGCTTACAAAGAAACTTCAACAAGAGTAGTGGATATATTGACAAAACAGTATCATTTAATGGACCATTTACAAGGAATAAAAGGATATCTTTTATTAGGGCAGGGACATTTTGTTCAACATTTAATGCACCTTTTAGAGTAAGTCATATTCTGTAAAATATATGAAGATTGATTCTATAATTTGCATGGATTAATAAAAAAAAATTGTAAATTTAATACAATAAAATTTTTTTATAGACCAGAACTTGCAAAATCAGCAAATTCTTTATATTCTCATAATATTTCTTCAATTTTGGAAACTGCGATTAGAGCTACAAGTACTAAATTGGACGAATTGGACGTCCAGAAAAGGTTGGATGTTCAATTGTTGGCACCCTCAGAAAATGAAACTGGATGGGATGTTTTTGCTCTCGATTATAATGTAGATGGTCCTATTGGAACGGTAAATATTTTTAATTTATAAACTGTCTTATAAATTATTTTATATCATCTGCTTATGTAAACAGATTTTGGAACCAAGTCGTCAAATATACCAAGCAGTATTTTTCTCTCTTTGGCGAGCAAAACGGATGGAAACAATTTTATCGGCAATATGGAAACAACAAATAACATCTGCAAAAATGTTTAGAAAAATGCCAGAAATTTTACCGATTCAAAAGCACATTCATTTAATTACGAGTAGTATGGTGCATCTTGTGCATCAAATGCAGTATTATTTTTTATTTGAAGTAAATACATTACTTTAATTTTTAATCTAAAATATAATAGATTTTAAGTAATTGCTTTATTGTGCTAGGTTATTGAATGTTCTTGGGATGTTTTTGCCAAACAACTTGGACAAGCATCTTCACTTGATGATATTATAACTGCACATACTAATTTTATTGAGGCTGTCAGAAGAGGCACACTCCTGGATGAACAATCTCAAGTATATCATAAATAAATTTGACAACGATAACATCCTCAAATTTCATATTGATCAAAATCATTACATCTTTTTTTTAGGCACTAATGAATCACCTTCGATCTGTGTATGGACCGATACTAGAGCTGCAATCTCTTGAGGAAACATTTTTAGCTCGTGCTACCGCAGAATATGAAGCACGAATGAATGAAGAAAAACTTATCAAAGAAACTGAAAATCAAAAGCAGTGGGGCCGCTCAAAAAACCAAGATGCCGAAAATGTGGAAAGAAGAAACGGTTTTCTCAAATATTTAAATACTCTATCAATGAAACTTAAATTATTATCGAGAACATATCAGGTAAAGTTTCAATGTCTTTAATTTTTCGTTTTTTAATTTAAAACTATTAAAACATCATTCTATACTTTACAGGATCGCGTAAAGAAATTCCTATTGATGTTAGCTTCCGCGGAAGATGTTTCTTTGCAATTATTAAGCGTTAGATTAGATTTTAATGAATATTACATCAGTAAAGACAGCCGAATAGTTGCGCCTCTCACCTATCAGCATCGTCGGCAAAGCGACCAATCTTTTCTCACTGATAAGTGACAAACGCCATTAGAAATTCAAAGTGATATTTGTGAATTGCAATTACCTAAACCAACGTTAAAACTTAACGTTCAGAATCGTGCCATTACTAAAGGAAAAAGATCTAATTTAAAAAATACAGAACTTGCTAAGCAAGTTTTTAGAAATTTTCTCGAGAATGAAATTCTCACAAGTACTAAAAAGAGCTTTCAAACTTTTGATCCAGAAGCAGAAAGTCCACAAACCCCAGTATCTGATCTTGGTGATCTAGATTTTCCACTGTATTTACCTGGAATAAAAATATTGCCTTTGAAAGAAGAAGATCTAAAACCAGTATTGGAAAAAAGAACAAAATTAGATTTTACCGAAAACAAAAGCGAGTCAATGGAAGCAGATTCAACGACGAAGTTGAACATTCTTGAAAACTACTTTGCTCCAGAAACTACAAATATTTTGCAAAATAACAAAGAAAGATTTTTCAAATTTAATAATCGTTCATCCTTGCTATCACCTACATCTGTTTCTGATAACGGGCATCAAATAGAGCTTTTATCTCCGAGTAGTTCTTTTTCAAGTATTAGAACCGTATTAAGAGAACCGTGTGACGTAGAAACTGAACATTTTTTACCGTCCAAAAAAGCTAAGAGAAAAAGAATAATTTTTTGTTGTGTAGGATAAGATTGATTATTAAGTGAACAAAGAGATGCTTTCTTGCCTTGCATATTTGTCATCCTAAGCTGTGATTATTTAGTTACTAAATTAAAGCAAACAATCAATTTAAATTAAATTACATTAAGAACTAGAGATCTTATCTGAAATTATCAATGCACATAATTATACAAATAATGGTAATATTTTTGTATTATAATCCAACCAACCTAATTTGTTTATCCCTTTTACATTAGAGCACAAAACTAAAGTTTTAAAAGCTATTAATTCAACCACCATTGATGAATGTAAAAAATAAAATATAGATAGATTTCAAAGAATTCGCATTTTTTACTTATCTTTTTAAGCCACTGTTTTGATATATATTTATACAGTAAAAAAGGTATTTTTAGATAATAAAAAATTAGAAGTGCTAAAATTCCGTTTTTTCAGATACATAAATTAATTTTTTGATGAGTTTTTATCATTAATGTAATGATATATATTAGTTCTTTGCTCAAGACTCCATAAACTTTCTGGAATTTTGTTATTCTTCATCAGCTTCTAGGTTTATATGATTACCGAATTTAGCATACAACTGTGCTTTTAAATCACTCATCATATCTTTTAACGAGTTGCATTTTTCTTCTAATGCAATAATTTCTTTTTCTTTTTTCTCCTTAGCTTCTTCCAAACAGATCTACAATGTAGTAATAAACATAATATTCATTAATAAATTTGTATGTATAATTATAATTTTCTATGTTTGTAGATTATTAACATTATTAAAGATTACCAAAGTTTTTGACAAATCTTGATTCACAAAGGTTTCTCCTATATGATACGGAATCTCCGCGTCATCATCAAATAGTTCCAGTTCACTGCATGCATCTTCCAAATTTTGTAACTCATTCTGAAAAGATCAACAATTCAAGTCAATAACTTAAAAATAGATACTTAATAAAAATCTGTACAATTCTACTACTTCCAAGCCTTACATGGTAATACTAAAGTAACACAAAATTTAATGTTTCTATCTATTTTTAAAAGGTAAAAAAGGTAGTTTACCTGCTTTAGTTTTAATTCTTCCTTAAAATCGTCCATTTTAGCATTTTGTCTTGCAAACTTGTTAATTTTTTGTTGATCTTCAAAAGAAATATGAACGTCTGAATCCTAAAAATAAACAATCCAATTTCTAACCTCACTAATAATTCATTTTTACTTTTAACTTACGGGTTGAAATCCACTTTGTGCGTCTTTTCCAGACATTTTTTATAGTAAATAATTAGATAACGAATATAAATAAGGAGAACAATTTCAATCTTTTTTTTTATATATCTTTCTATTCTACTTAATTATTCTAACCGAACACGCGATGAGGTATAAATATATATGTACATATCAATGATCATGGTTGTACGGATGTACCGATCAAGCGCGCCTCATATACATATATATCAGGGAATGATAAAGTAAATCCCTGTTCAAAAACACTTTATGTGTATACATATATACACACACACATTATAAATTGTATATATTATGTACAGATGATGTATAAATGCCAGATGAGAGTACATTCAAAAATCGTATTCTGAGCCAATTATAGTTTTACCATTTTCAAATTTTCTACAAGTTCTTGAGCTCAGGAATGTCAATAAAATTTAGAAATATAACTATGTGATTTTTAAGTAAATTATAAAAAAAAATTATACTTTTTTATTACCTTTTATATTGTAGATTGACGAATTGTACGCACTCCTTATCAAAATAAGAGTGCAATGAAAATTTTATAGTTTCCATTCAAAGATTTAAAACGTAAATTAATTATTACTTTTTAATTTTCTCGAATTTCTAATAAATATATATGAATTCGTTATTAATTTGTTATAAAAAAATGATATACAGCATTAATTTGAAAAAGTAACAATGTATCTAACAATAAAAAAAATGTAAAAAATGATGATAAAAGATTGCTCTCTGAAAATGAAAGAGTAAAAGGGTAAAACGCCTAAAATTGAGCGCACAAAAGACGTCCTTGAGTGCATTTATTATCGAAGACTTTCATTAGTGCAAGGTATTTTGCCCGAAAGCATAAGTAGACTACATTCGAAAAGTCAAAGTTCTTATTTTGCGACAGCCTCCAGCCTAGTTAAAATAATTGATTTGCTTTGAGCTGGAAATTTTGCAGGAGCAGGCGGATCCACCGCTTGATTATTGTGCAGTTAGATTCCTAAGCGAGAAGTTAGTGTAAAGGGCGGCAAGGAAGACAAGGCAAGAAGAGTGCAGAAGCTGCAAGCAGCTTGCGTCTTTGCCAGCGCAGGCAGGCACGCAGCAGGTCTGGTCGCGAGTCGCGAGTGTGCGCAAGTCGTTCATCTCTCTCTGTCTCTCGGCGCCATATTAGAGAGAAATCGGGCTGATCGGGCAGTGAGCGGAGGCGCGGAGAGTACAAGAGGAGAGCAAGTGCGAGTGTGCGTACGGCGTTGTAGCATGTGCGGTTGCGTCGTCGTCGTCGACACGACGTGCGAGCAGCGTGAACCGATAGAGCGAGGCCTCGTCGCCGCCGCCGCCGCAGCATCGTAAGCCGCAGACGGACGGCTCCGCGTGTGAGTGCCCTTCCGCAGCTGCAGTCTTTGCTCTTTGCTCGGCAGAGTCAGCCCCAGTCGTTGTCGTGCTCACGTCAGCCAGGGAGAATGAGCAGCGAGAAAGAGAGCTCGGAGAGCAGGCTACCCACTCCTCCTCCTCCTGCGACTCCGGAAGCCAAAGAAGCAGCAGATTCGACTGCTGACATGGGCGACGTCCTCACCAAGGAGCACAAGGACGAAGCAGTCGAGGAGGCCAGTGAACATGCCGGCTCTGAGTCGCCGCCACCTGCTCGGGAGCTATCACCACCCCCTGAGGCCTGCCCAGCTCCACTACCCAAAGAGGTCATGTTCGGATCACTTGTCAATCTGCTTACTCGAAGTCAACTACTAAATGGCCTTTTTTACTTTTAGGATGTAGAGAAAAAAGAGGACCGATTATCGGGAGAGGTGGTGCTGAACGGTGAAGATGCTGTTAAAAGTGATCAGGATAATGAAACTTTAGATAACCAACAGTTGTCTCTCACTGCCAGCACCACCACTGAAGATTTGTGCAACTGTGAAGACTGTAAATGGAAGCAAAGGGATTTATCGACAGAAGACTTGCAAGAAATGATGAGGCTAAGGCGCCTGGGAATGGATCTAAGGCAGTATATACGTTATACTTTCAACTGGTTCATGGAAACGTCTGGATTTTCTACTAATCCATGCTCACCACCACTGCCTCATCAACCGCAAGATCTTGATTCTATAGAGAACTTTGTTGAACTTCGAGAGTCTGTAGTTTTGTAAGTACAGAATTTTGATAAAAGTTCACAATTTTATTTATTTTGCATCAATTTATCAAATATTGAAATTCTGCAAATTACACTTTTTACAGATTATGTGAAAGGGTACCTTATCACTTATTCATGTGGTTGGTAGGTCAGGCACAAGAATTTGTGATAGGTGTAAAAGTTCAATTGTTAACTCTTCTGTATGACCGTACAATTGATAATCTAGCAGAAGTTTTTTTAACAAGTAAGAATATTAATCAATCTTATTTAATTATATTTTATCTATTAAATTTAAAGTAACAGACATTATTATTTTCAACAGAACTTTTAGATGGATACGAAGCATTATTAGCAACAGCTGTATATATTTCTGACTTATTAGAACCTCTGCAAAAAGAACTTTTTAGCAAAGTTAATTTGACGTGGGGTTACATTAATAAAAGTCTGTATCAAAATTACGTTTACAGTGATCCTTTGATACAAAATAACTTGCCTCCATTTATTGGACAGGTAATTTTTACCACATAAATAAAATTAAAACTTCTTTCTACAACATTTCTCAACTACGATTGTTTAAATATTTTAGTTAAGGAAACATGTGCCACTAAAGGGCTCAGAGTATTATTACCTTGTTCATCGTTACCTCGCATTTGATGATGAAATTACAAAAATTGGATCTCTGAGTCCAGAAATTGAGCGACTTATTGATAAGTATAAGTAACTATTCCTAAAGTACGCTATTTTATATTTGTATTTTTTTTCTTTACTTGTAATAAAATATTTTATTTCAGTGCTGAGCAAGTTACTGGTTCAGTGATGAAGAAAGTCAGAGAAGATTTTGAATGGATAAAAAACAGTCTGGGTTTTAGTCCACCAATTTCTGGTGCTGATATTAATAGTAAAGAAGAATTAGTAAAAGAGGTAGATGAAAGGTAAGATAAAAAGTATTTTGGATTTTAATTATTAAATATTAATAAATTAATTTTTTTATAGTAGTAATGATGTACAAACTGAAGAGATTTCAAATCATAATTCTGACCTTCAATCGTGTACCCTTCCTAATGCTGTTGAAATACAAAGTATGTTTAATGATTGGAAAAAATCTCCTCAACAAAGGTTATCAGAATTAGTAGAAGCTTTAACTTCATCATCCACATTGGAGGAAGACAAAACATCCAGAACTTCAAAAGAGAAGAAAACTTATCCTTCTTGTATGGAGAAGACAGTGAAGGAGGATTTTAATAAGTCTGTTTCCTGTGAAAAGCAATCTTGCGTATGTCATTCTTTTGAACCAATTCCTAACTCAATTACAATTGTAAGTTTTTTAAATATTTTTTTAAATTCTTATGAATGAATTTTAAATAATTTATCTGATTACAGTTCAATCAAGAGAAATCTCAGAACTCGCAAAATAATGTAGTTCAAAATTGTGTTGATACCGAGAACGTTAAAGGTAATTAAAATATTATTCACACATTTTGCATAAAATAATGTCAATAAATAAATAATTTAAACATTTTTTCACTCCAGATCCCATGGTATCAGTAAACAATGAATCTAATGATTGTTCTGCACTTTCGCGGTTTTCTTTAACAAAACAAAGCGCTGAAAGCATTAAAGAGCCATTAAAAAAAGTATCAAAAACTACAATGGCTCAAACTGCTCAAACGCAAACTAGGCATTCAACTACTCAAACTCCCAGTGCAACTCATAACCAAGGGCATGTGCATCATCATCATCATCAAGGTAGATGTAAGTATTTTAAAAAATCGTCCTTTCTCAGTTTCTTCTGTACCATATTTTCTTTCATCATAACATTCCTATCATGTAACTGTTTGCAACAAGTAAATATTATTTTAAATTCAACTTTGTAAATTAAATCGAATACAATAAAATCTAATGTAAAGCGTATATTTTTAAAACGTTAAAAATAAGCTTGGAAAGATGTTTTATGTCTAATGGAAGACATGTTTCGCGTGTCGCATTTTTTGTCAATGTTGCACAGGTTCTTCTCATTCTCATTTGCACGGAAGTTTATCAAATGCTGTAATTAAGTCCTCTGGTCCTCATCGAACGAATGTAGGTCATAACAATCATCCATCAGCAGCAGTAGCTTGTCATAAACAGCAGCACATAGTCAAACATATTAAAAGATTATCGTCAAATGATTGTAAATACTTTTAATCAATTTTTTAGATTTTTTTTATCACTTTTCCCAAATAGTACAAAATGTCAAAGACGTTAAGTATGAGGACTTCATTGTAATTTAAATGATTTTTCATTAAGTCTTTACTGATCCTTGTGCTATATGGGTTTTTTTTTTACTTTTTTATACACTGCTTCTATATATGTCATTTCATCAATACTTTAATTTTTTAGTTTTCAAGTCTAAAATAAAAATGTAGAAAGGAATAATTTATAACGAAATAAAATTGCTTTTCTCGAGTAGCACGTACATACAATACAATAAGTAGTCATTTATTTTGTAAACAAAGACAATCTATTAGATATTCAGTTATACTAGTCAGTTAATAAAGAGGAGCCGCGATATTCGATCGTAAAATCGAATAACCGAATCGCTTGTCACACGTTTGTATATCTTGTTTTATTAAACGATTAAATGATCATCCTACCTATTATTTAATTTTCTCTTTTGAATAAGTAATATTTAATATATTGAATAATAAATATTTTTTATTTTTGACAAGAAAACTAATAAAAATGGCAGATTTCTTAAAAGTGGCACATAAACGTTGGCTTAAACATTCAAAAAAGTTGCTTAAGATGGGATACTGAATAAAAAATATTTTTTTATATTTTTCAATCTGTAGTATCATTTAATACTTCAATTAATTCATAGAAAATTTTTTTATACCTTTTAGGTCGGGAAAGTGGTGATTGTTCCGATTCCGGTAGCAGTCACGAAGACTCAGGTTCCACAACGAATAGTCCAACTCCAAGGGATTCTAATCGACACTGTGATTGCTGTTACTGTGAAGTATTTGGACACGGGGTGGTAGGTTTTAATCGAATTTTATCAAACTTTTTTATATGACATTTTTAATTTATTTTTAAACATAAATTTCATCATACTTTATAAAAAAATTCTCTTCTAGCCGTCTGTGGCGCCTGTCAGTAGAAATTACAACGAGATGCGGGAGAGGCTTAGGCAGATTTTGTCAAAAAAGAAGTCAAAGGTCTGCAAAGCAACTTACAATCCGCACCCGAAAAATGCAGTGGAAGTGTCTTCGTCATCTTCATCGTTATCGTCTTCTTCTTCAACCTCTTCAACAATTACCAATGTTGATTCAACAGTTGTACCGAATCCAGCTTCAAGATCAAATACACCACTTTCTAAAAATCTTAATTCCACCACCACAGCTGCTACTAAAACTATAAATGCCACTACTACAGCTGCACCAACTGTTCCAGTGAAACCAAAAGAAGATCATTGGAATATAGAAGCTGCTGTTGAATTTATTGAAGGTAATCAAACAGGGAAGAAAGATAAGAAGAAGGCTGAGAAGAAAGCGAGACAAAAGCAAAAAAAGGTACAAAGTTGAATGTATTTTTTATCACATTAATAAATTTAAAAATAAAATAAATAATTCATTGATTTATCAACAAAGTTTTACCGCATAGTATAAAAAGATGTACCATTTTTAATAACAAAATGTGAAAATTTAAATCTGTTACAGCTTGAAGAAAAATTGAAAAAACAAAAAGAGGAGGAAGAACAGTTAAAATTAATAGAATTGCAAAAGAAAAATCCGGAAGTTACAATTACTGTAGTAAATCCTCAAAAGCAAGCTGCAAAAAAACCAGTGCCACAACAAAAGTTGCCTGAAGTGTCGATTCTTCCTACTACTATGTCTGCACCAAAATTAGCGATTTCAGTTTCGAAGCAAGATAGTACTAATAAGAAAAAAAATGAAATTACCAACAATAACCTTAAAAATGCCAACAAAGTTAAAGTTATCTCGTCGTCGGTCACAAATGTGACGACAGGGGAAAATGTAAAAAAGAAGACTCTTAATTTAGACAAAATTGCTGAGCCTGTTAATTCGAATCAATTAAAGAAAATGACTGGAAATATTCATGAAATTTTTTCTCCGACATCTCCTAATGAGGTGCCCAAAGATCTGAGTAGTTTAACGAAGAAAGAACGAAAGAAATTGAGGCGTGAAATGGAAAAGCAAGAAGCATTAAAAAAAGATACAGATAGTAAACAATCAGGGACACCTTCTGATGGAGCGTTACAGATTGTTACTATCAAGAGAATAATGGAATCTAATAATGCTGAACCGACAGTAACTATTACATTAAAGGGCCAAACACCTGCTGAAGACAGAGTTTTGTTTACACTTGTTAATGGTCAAACTAAAGAATCTGAAGAAAAGCAACCACAAACTACGGGCAAGAAGAAAAAAAATAAAGGTAACCAACAACATCAAGTTCAGACTGCTAATAAATCTCAGCAAGCTCACAACAATAGTAGCAGTAACAATGCCAAATCTGAGCAAAACCAAAAGAATGATTCAAAAAATGTAAAACAGCAGCAACAACAGGCAAGTAAGGATAAATCAAAGAGTGCAAAAACACAGGAAGATCAAAAGACACGTCAACAGCAAAATACTGTCGAAACAAAGAGTGCAAAATCTAAAAAAGACAAAAAGCAAAATAATGAAAATAAAGAAAATCTTGCAAAATCTATTGTACATGACAATTCACAAAAGCAAGATTCCAAGACTGCAAATAAGAAATCGAATAAAGTAAGAACTAAATAATCAATAGTAGTTATAAGTGTCTTTGCACGCATTTAAATAAATTATTCTTTTCTACTTAGGTTGGAGCACCTCAGCAGGTCTCTCAAAAACAACAACAGCAGCAGCAGCAACAAGCGCAGCATCTTCATCATCATCATCAACAACAACAACAACAACAACAACAACAACAGCAACAGCAACAACAACAACAACAACAACAACAACAACAACAACAGCAGCAGCAGCAGCAACAGCAACATCATCAACAGCAGCAGTCTAATATAAATTCTAATAGTAAAACTGCAAAAATTAATAAGAATCAGAATCAAAATCAGAATCAGAAGAAAATTAATAATACTAACCAAGCTAGCTCTGGTAAATCAGGGAAAGGCAGCATTAACAATAATTCTAATCAGAATGTTTCAACGACGAAGACTGACGTTTTGAAAAATTCAAAAGCATCTCAAAATACATCAAACAAACACAAGCAAAACTTTGAGACTGTTCCAAATCAAAAGAAAGAGTCGCATGATTTTTCGTTAAATAGCCATTATAAAGAGCCAATAAATAATTCTTCAACTACTATAAATATCGAAAATTTGAAACTTCCACCTGGTATTACTATTACTAAAGTTGATGCTCCCGTGAAACCGCTTCCAATAAAGACCAATTCTACTGCAAAACCTGCTAACAATATGCCAAAGCAAACTACAATTATTGCTGCACCAATGAGTGGCATTCCCCCGTCAAATTATGGAAATTCTCAAGGAACTGGTAATGTTATTGTTGTTGATACAGGAAGATTAAAGCAAGATTTAATACCCAAAAATGCAGATAAAGGTAAATTAAATTTTATTTTGTAAAGAATGACAATAGTACCATAAAAATTTTAATTTAAATTTCTTTAAATCAAAATGTAATTTAACATTAAATTCTATAGATTCGTCAAAAGATTCGAATAGCCAATCTTCTACATCTAAAAAAAAGAAGAAAAAGAAGAACAAGAACTCGGCTTTAACAGGTATTAATGAAAAACAAAACAGCAACCATTTACAACAGAGTAGTAAGCAGCAGTCGTATGCAAACGACTACATGAATACAGAATCGGCTCGGATTTTGCATAATCCAGCTACAAACATGGTAACTATTCGAAATCCAGCTTTTGGTCCTCCACCTCCAAAAATGGAACCAACTTCGCAACAGGCGGCGATCATCAAAGTTGCTGAAAACGGAATGGTTACAATCCGTAGCCCAGCTCTTCAGCAGGCTATCAATGCTGGATTGCAGCCACCACCAAAGCCTGATTTTATTATCAAGGGAAACATTAATCCCAACGAAACGAATAAGGTGAGATTTGAGAATCACATGAACTCTCTCTCCCTTAGAAGAACAAAAAGTACATTTTATAAATTTCATTTAAAAATTTTAATCTGACTACATAAATAAAAATGACAAGTTTAAAATAATTGAATCTTTTATGAATTCTAGCCAAGTAACAACAGTTTTATAAGTGGAAGTGAAGTGTCAGGTACTATGAAAGGCTCGAACGGGATGCAACTGTCGACGGATCTCGCGGAACTTCGTAGGCGACTTGCGCAACAGCCTGATAACGATCGAACCCAGTCCTCATCTACATTATTCAACAATGGTCTGTCTAGTATTCAGATCAGCAAAGTTACGAATGGTCAATCGCCAAACATACCCGAAAATGGCATAAACTTAAAGGGTACTAGTGTAACGTTAACGAAAATTAAGAGCTCCGAACCACCTCCTCATCTTCAACAGCAGCAACAACACCAACACTTTGAGGAATCTAGAGGAAATACTTTGAATGCAAATACGAATTCTAAGAGCCGGAAAAAGAAGAAGCGTGGAAATGGAGTGCGACAAAGCGGAGATGACTGGAATCTCGTTGGTGAGAAAAAATAATATTTATAAACAAAACTTTGCAAATATTGTGAAAAGATGGTTTTTTTATGTTTGATCTTAATTGACTATTCAAATGTTGTTTTTTACTGTGAAATAACTTTTTTGACGTCAATTCAAAGTTGACAAAGAAAATTGATGCGTTACTATGTGTTATTTTCATATAAGAATTTTAAGTATTTATAGCATTATAAATTTCTTTAAGCATCTTTTTGTTGAGCAGCGTTAAAAAGAAAAGCCATCTTAACCTATTTACCTCAGATTTCGTAATCAATCTTTTGCAAATAGCGTTTTTTTTTATTACAAGAAGTTATGTGATACTAGTGGTAGGATTTCATTAATTTTCAAATTAATAAAATATAATTAGAAAAACAATATTTTCAAATGAAGTAGCTTTTAGTACAAAAGAACTTAAAATTCGCTTATAAACCATAAACCGATATTTATGCGCATCAAATTTAGTCATATATTTTTTTAAATTTTAAACTGTTTATGTAAATATGTTTGTAATAAAGACAAATATTTTTTATGTATTAAAAAATTGTTCTATGAATGAAAGCAATTCCTAAAATTAACAGTTATAAATACTTTTTTACTAATCTGGATGAAAATTAAAAAAAAAAGAAAAAAAAACAGGTATAAATCCTTTACTGTTGTTCTGAATATTTCTTGTAATTATCACAACAGAATGAAAACTTAAGTAATTGAGTAAAATTACATTCATTTTTTTAAAATTAATTAACAAAAATACTAATATTTTTGACATGAAATACTTTATCAAATTAGAAAGTTTGAATTTGCAAATAAGAAATAGGTATAGATTAGTATTTTTGAAGTAAGATGTTTATGTTAAATTTCACATCGTAAAGCGAAAAAATAGCCTTTGCAGATTTTATGGTGGTTTTGTGTTTTTTGCGGGTCCCGGCTCAGCGTATATAGAAGCGCGTTAAAAATAGAAAAGGGCTTTCTGCCGTCTTGTGTAGCGCGCGACAAATGTGCGACAGATGCCTCTTTTTCTCTCTCTCTTTCTCTTTCTACCTATCTACGCTATCTGATTTTGTTTGCCTTTTTTAACCTCTTAGTAAAGGAATTTATGCTGAATCTTTTTAATGTGGAAACTCGGCTTTCTAATTAATATGACTAAGAATTACGTATCAGAGCAGAGCGTTTTTACAAACTTTGATTACAAACGAGATGATTTAATTTTTGTTGCAAAAGAATAAAGAAGCAGAATATGCGCCGGTATTAGTAAAAAGAAGCCGGTGCAATCGTGGGTGGGGTATACTGAGTAGGTATCTTTTGCAGAAAGCGTATTCACGCCGAAAGACATAGACCTCGAGGACGGCGACATGGATGATGCGGAGCGCGAACTCGAGGCTTTCAAGCGTTTCTGCCTGCAGTCTGTGCCGCCCCCGCGGAAGGAAAAGGTCAACCTCAACATCAAGGATATCGTCCTCAAAAAGAAGTCTTCGTCCTCGGCCTCGTCGACGGCAGCCAACGCTGCTGCTGCAACAGCGGCTGCTGTCGTTGCAGCCATTTAAAACTGGTTGCACACTAGTACACACCTCGGCACACAACTTTTCTTCTTCAAAACTTACTTTTTTCTTTATTTTTTTTTTCCTCTCTTAAACATTGTTTGAAAAACGGCATATTTCTCATGCGAAAGATAATCAAATCTCCAACTTTGGAGCAAGTATTTTCAGCCGTTTTTTAACTATCATGAGGAAATCTTTAATCCTACTTTGTACCTTATTTCTCTCTTTCTTTCTCTCTCTCTTCTTAATCCCTATTTTCTTTCTCTCTCTCTCTCTCGTACTTTTTGAATGTTAACTTGTACTGCCATAAGAGACAAAAAAGTGCGTGCCAGTTCAAAGAGAAAAACTGCTTGCGCCGTACATTTTCTTCTGCTTCTTCTATTTGCTACATTATATGCGATGTTTGATCTGCGCGAAAGAGACTATGATTATGGCGACGATGATGCTGAAGCTGTCGATATGTGTTTTCAAGCGATTTATATATACTATATCACAAGTGATATCGAAAGTTTTTATTATGGACAGAAGCGCGAATTTTGTAACCCGCGATATTACTATGCTCTTGTATTACATAAATAATGTTCACTCGGAAAGAGAAAGCCTTTCTTATATCGCGGGATTTTGACACGTACACGTAAGCATTGTAACCGTTTATAAGTATTCAGTTTTGCCTTATATTATGGATAATTCGAATGGATACTCGTTTATCCCTTGATTACTTATTTGTTATCTAATATTCTATTTTATACACGGATGACCTTTAAATGAAGTAGAAATCAAGGAAGCCGTTGCGATATCTGTGTATATATTATTTACGAAATTGGACAAAAGCTTTATTAGATGTATTCTTAAAAGCTCTTTAACGAGTCAAATAAATTAGTTGATTGTCTTTGGAAAAAAGATTTTTCGACGGAACGTGTCTGCACGTTCAAAGTTAGTTTGCGAATAATTACGGTTCTATAATGACTTCTCATTACGAGTATGTATATATATATGTATATGTAATTAATACATACGTACATATAAACAAACCCTTGTATTGGAAATGACGAGAAGCATTGTGAACTATATTTGAAGAGATGATACAAGAAACATTTTCTTCGGGCTCAATTTTTATATCTAAAGAAAGCTATGTAAATTGTTTATTTTGTGAAATAAAAGTAAGAATTATGAGCACAGATGAAATTAAAGTTATGTATACTTATTTAAAACATTTTTTGGTATTTAAGTTTTTTTTTCACATTTTGCTCTAAATAAACAGTCTATGTTATATCTTTTTTCACAGAGTAAATAAAATAATATTTAGAATTAAGAATTGAAGAATATCTATATCACTACCTTTGCTTGTAAAGGCGAAAGATTCGCCAAAAGCGTCTACCTAATGCGACGTTGTAAACAGAGTAGCGACGTAGACTTTGAGATTGTTGGTTATGTACATGACAAAATTGAAGAGAGAGAGAACACCCAACACATGCATACTCGTTTGAATTTTTAAAGTATGTAAATTTTCGTTAGGAAGATAAAAATTGTCAGTTTACTTGCGGACTGAAAACTATGTTAGATTTAAAGAGCTTTACTACTGTCGAGACGATACGGATGACTCATTGTTGTTGGCATTTCATAATAGTTCTTAGTGAATAAAACTGTATTATAGCCATAGCTTTTCATACAGAAAGATACATTTCGTGATAAAGAAAAAAAACTTGTCTAACATAGTTTAATTTACAAACACTGCCCAAACCCATTATTTTTCTTAGTAGTTGATTAAAATTATAAATAAAGTGTATAGTAAAAGAAGCTTTTTCGTACAGTGAATGATTTTAATATTTTGATTACGTTGAAAACAAAAAGATTTGGTCAAGTGCAGCAGCTTGAATATTATTAACGCGAACGAGCGAAACGAAAAAAGGTTTTGGCGCTGCTTTCCCCCTTGGGCTTAGCTTTTAATTGGGGGAAGAGCTATAAGCGAGCGAGTTAATCGGAAGAGAGATGGACGTCACCGCGGCTGCAAGTGAACACGCTCTCTCTCTCACTCTCTCTCTCTCACTCTCTCTCTCTCTCTCTTGGGCCGGAATTGCGCCGTGTTTACTTGGGCGATTTCGATTCAGTCCGCGCAGACGAATCAAAGGAAAGAGATCGAGATTAATCCAGGAAGTGAATTAACGGGCCATAATGTGAGTCGCGCTTATACAATCGACGTAAACTTCCGCAGGCGCTTTGCGGATGCTGCGGCGAGTAGCTTCTTCCGATGCTTTCCTTTTATTTTCAATTGCGTGCCGGCTGCCGGCTTCTCTTGAAAAGCTCCCTCTCTCTCTCTCTCTCTCTCTCTCTCTCTCTCTCTCTCTCTCTCTTGCGCGCGTGCGTGCGTGCCGTCTAATTTAAACCGTACGCTCGGATCGGGATTAATAATAATGCGCCTTATATATATAGCGTAGCAGGTGCCTGACCCGAGAGCCGCCTGCAGCCTGCAGAGGCCCTTAATCTATTTTCGGGCAAAATATTATTGCCGCTGACTTCAAGGGGCCGGAGCATAAAAAAAAAAAAGAAAAAAAAAGGAAAGGGGGAGCTTTTCAGCGAGGAGTATGAAGGAGCAGCCGCCGCCGGGCTCTGCGTTTCGGTGAAGGATGAGCGATCGGTGCACTAAATTGACAAGTCTATTACTTTCGAGGGCTCGACGATGAACGCGAGAGTTTGATGTCAGCGCAAAGCGAGGAGTCGCAGGCCGAGACCGAGGGCGCGGATATCCAAGCAGCAATAGGTTAGATCGAGGGCCGCACACTCGTGTCTTTCTCGCAAGTACCGCACAGGGGCCGGTCCCTTTGTTCGTTTAGAACCACCGCCGGCTAGCCGCAGAGAGCAGCAGGAGGAGAAGAGCGGCGATGAGATCGTCCGGGGGATGCTGCGCCGCGGCCTCGACAAGCCTGTGGGAAAGGAGGTCCAGCAGTGGACGAGGGACGTCGTCGGGGTCGAGAAGGCGGCCACCGCTGGTGAGTCCGGGAGCGTCGGGGACGAGCTCGCGATTTGTAACGCTCTGACCACTGCCCGCCCGGAAGAAGTCGCCGCCGCCGCTGCGAGCAGCAGCAGCAGCAGCAACAGCAGCAGCAGCAGCAGCGGCAGCAGCAACGACATCTGCCGAATCTGCCACATGGGCAACACGGCGTCGCGGCAGAGCTGCCTGATCAGCGGGGAGCGGACGTCCTCGGCGAACCTCGACCTCGGCCTCCTGGTGTCCGCCTGCAGGTGAACCGGCGACGGTTCGTCCTTCGCTCGGAGAAGCTATAATAATCGAGCTGGCCGGCTCTTCGCAGATGCCGCGGCACGGTCGGCCTCGTGCACACCAAGTGCCTGGAGCGCTGGCTGACGGAGTCCGGCCACACTCGCTGCGAGCTCTGCGGCTACCGTTACGCGACGGTCCGGGTGCCGAGGCACGGCGTACTGCGCGGCCTGCTCATCTGGATCAAGACGTTTGTCGCCACCCGCCAAGTACAGCTCATTCATATACACAGCCTTATTCATTTCCTCCACCTGCTAACCGTGCTCGGGTGCCTTTACCACCTCGACGACTAGAGAGCGAAATAAAGAATTTTGATAACAAACGAAGCAATTATTGTTTTTTCATTTCTCTTGTTGCATTATGTACTTTGGTGAACGCGAAGCGCAATGATTAATAAAAAAAAAAAAACAAAAAGAACTGACCAATAAATAAAAAAAAAACACCCAAATACCGAAGATGCTCCTGGACTCGCTGTACTTGGTGGTGACGACGCCGCTGGCCGTCTTCTCCGCCTACGTCTGCGCGATGACCCTGAAGATGGCCCTGGAGAACCGGGTGAGCGACATCCCCTGGACGATCGTCGCCATGCTGCCCACCTGCTCGCTCACCCTCGTCGCCTACTGGGGCTGGCTGCTCACGCTGCAGAGGTACGCGCGCCGCTTCTCCGCCCGCGAATCGTCGTCCAGCTCAACTCCGTCTGCCCTCGTGTACCAGGCTGCACGGCAGGCGCTGGCGCCGCTACTGGCAGAGCAACTTCATCGTCCAGCTGATACCGGACGGGCCGGTGCCGCGGGAGGACGTCGCCCGGACGAGCCGGGAGGAGGTCTTCTTCGAGGACCTGCCCGACGGATTCAACGTCATCTGAGAAGCTTCCCCGCGCCTCGGACGGCTCGACTGTTTTGTTTGAAATCTCCGGCCATGCCTACTATGTGACGAGTCCCCTGTCTCGCTAATAAACAACTGGAAAAATATCTCTCCGCCTCGGGCCTCCGGGTTATTATTTCAGGGCGACGCGCGCGAGTATATATTTCGCGCGCCTTGCGGTCTGCAGCTCGCGGTGCCGAGATCCCCCGGCGGTTATTTTCGGGCGCGGCGCGCAGACGCAAAAAACAAGTGTACGCGCGCGCGAGCGACCCTTTTCTCGAGATTCCGGGGCGAATCTCGTCTCCCTCTCGCGGGATTGAGAGATTGAGATTTCTTTTTTAGGAGCTGGGCTGATTTCTCGCGAGCGTCGCGAGTACGGTCGTCGAGCGACGGCGATTACCGCTGACAGGGCAATCTCGGTAATTCCGCCGGCGATCGGGAGCGCAGTCTCGACGCTGCGAGTTCGCTTATTGACCGTCGCGGCGGGGCGGAAGGGGAAAATGAGCGAGGCTATCGGCGAGATCGCCGATCGAAAAACGATAGAGCCGCACGTCGGCGGGGAGGAACGTGCGCGATCGGCAAAGGGGGTGGGGAGGAGGAGGCGACAATCGGCGGAAGTGCGGACGTGAATGGCCTTTATCTCGGCGGGATGCGCCGCGCGACGGGCCGAGCATCTTTATCAAGCGCCTCGCCCCGCGGCGAAATTTCGCTCCCGAGAAGTTCGGGAGCTTGCGACGGCGCCCGGGAATTTCGGTCGGACTTTCTACTTGAGCGCTCTCGCCGGTAATGCGCCTTTGACTCGTCGGATTTAATAGACGCGGAGATAGCCGAAGAATGTCTGGTACCTTAGTCAGAGGTGCCTAGCTGGCCGCTGACTAAAGCACGCGGCATGGGCCAATTAAGAAGTCGTTTCAATTCCCGCGGTGAAATCACCGCAGAGGAGCCCCCGAGGGAATCTTCCTCCAAAGTAATAAGCGAGCGAGAGGTAATAAGTAATAAGGTGCAGCACTCCCCGCGCCTCGAGAGACAGAGAGAGAGAGCGAGAGCCGAGAAGCGGCGCCGACTTGCGCAAAGAATAATTGATTAGCGCGATAAGGTTCGTTCGACTTGGCGTATCCGTCGAACGGTAAGAGCGCTCCTTGCATTCTAATGCGAGAGGCCTGCCTTTTGTTTTACGATTGAAAACTCTCTTATACGCCATTGCCGGTCGATCGAAGCGTAAGGGAAGTGGCTGGCCGGAGCGAAGGGCCGAGAACGCGAAATCGGAAGCTGCCCTCTCGAGGGGGCAGGACGTTCACCGAGATGGCCGTATCGACTCGGAGGCACGCGCCCAATTATTGCAAGTAAACTGGTTAATTGGCCCTCTCTCGGGCCTCTCGCCTTCGCTTTCGCCGGATTGCGCGGTGCGCAGAAGAGAGAGAGAGAGAGGGAGAGGAGAGCGAGAGCGCACCAAAAATACGACGCAGACGCAGGTCATGATCTGGCACGGAGCCGACGGCGAACCGGAGAGAGGGACACGGTATATAGAAAAGGCGCGCGACACGTGTTCTAAGCATGCGCCCCTCCTTTCGGCAACGTGTCGGCCACAAAAAAGAGGCATCGGCCCAGAAAAATGAGCCCCCGCTTCCACCTTCATTTCCATTTCCTTCTCTCGAGCGAGGCGTCCAGATTTCTCGTGTCCGGCCGCCGGGGGCGGATGATCCCTCTCACAGCTCGGGAAAACAGCCCCCCGACCGGGCGTCAGGCGGAAGTGACCGCACCGTAAAAATAGACTCTCTCTCCTTCCTTCGGCGCGCGCGTCAAAAAATCGAGGCCGACTTCCGGGGCCCCGTCGGCGCGGAAAAGCCCGATCGACGGGGCGACGAAAAGCGCGCGTGCCGCCGTACGTAATTAGCGGCTCCTTTTCCCCGCTCCCCCTGCCCCGCGTCTATAAATAGCCGATCCGGCCGCTTTTTACCGAATTTCCGAGCGCGCGCGCGCGCTTGCCGGCGTTAAAAATAAGAGACTTTTCAGGATTACGCGGCGCGCCGGCGGAGGTGCCCCGCGGCCAATGGCAGGACCCCGCTCGGGAGGAAAAGGCCTCGGGGAAAGCGCGCTTCTGCACGTGCCCCCGCGGCTCCGCGGCCGGCCGAGAGTGGAGGGGACACCGCTGCGCTCTCGGGTCCGGAGAGTGGAGGGAGGAGTCGGGCAGAGAGCGGAGGGTTGGCGCGCTCGGGCAATGTGGGCGAAGCAGCGGTTATTTCAAGCTCGGAGCGCAGTTCGCCGGCACTTGGCCTCCCGATAGCATCGTCCGCCGCGTCGCACACGAAGTGATACGCACTCCCGAGTCGGGTGTCCCCGAGTGTGGAAGGAAGAAAAATGACCCGCCAGTGAAAAACACGAGTGAGTCGAGAGACGGAGAGGGAGAACGAGGATGCCGCTGCCGCGGGATCGGAAACGAGAGTAGGCCCGCTGCAGCTTGCGCTTGGCGAACTTGGACGCGAGGGATCGAGGCGGAGAGAAGAAATCAGGAGAGTCGAGTGCGCGTCTGGTGAGAAAAGCCCGGCCTTTTTGCTTCACTTTTTGTCGTTTTAATACACATCGGAGCCTGCCCCTCGTCGCGAACGGATCATCAGCCAAACTCTCAATCCGGCCGGAAGCGTCGTATACCCGTTTCCGGTGTTTAACTGGCAAGCGCGGCCATCGTCGCCTTCCTCGTACATCGAATTAACGCGCGGGCTCCTCTAACGTCACTTTTTATTACTCGAGGCCCGACGAGAGACTTCATTTTTTCAAACCCCCGATATTGATTAGATTATCAAATAGACGGAAGTCTGCCATTTGCGCGCTCTTTCGCACGGCGCTCCTCCTCCTCCGGCTCCGGCGTCGATTTTTTTGCGCCAAACCCTCGCCCGCGCGCACCGTTTATTTATTGGCTCGAATTCAAAGCTGGCCTACTGCCGCTGCCCGCCGCCCGCTGCTTGCGTCGAGGCTGCACGCTCAAATGCTCGCTCTAGGAGTTTTTTCGGACTCGAGCCTCGACCTTGCGGCCGTTCCTCGAAAGCCCGCGTTCGTTCTCAAGGCACTCCGGGCCGGAGACAACGAGGCTTTGTCTCGGCAGGCGATATTCGATAATTCTCCGTTCCGCGATGCGACACGAAAATCCCCCCCCCCCCCTCCGCCCACCCCGTTACTCATTCGGATAATGTTTTGCAAACGGCCGACGTTCCTCTCCCGCGGCCGACCGCCGCGATGTCAAACTGTTTTGCCCCGCAGCTTTCGAAACATCGTCGTCGGGCCGAAGCTAAGCGAGAGCTCCGTCGACAGAGAGGCCTCGCTTCGCGCGAGAAAGAGCGTCGCGGAGCCACGCAGCGCAGCAGAGCCGGCCACTTTAGCCGGTTTCCCGTGTCGAGAGCGACCGGCAGTCATCTGTCTTCACTCGGGAGCCCGATGCTCTCCCCCGCAGGCGCGCGGGCCGCCTCCCGTGCGCGCGACGTCGTGGGCTTTGTGCGCCCGGGAAAACCGATGTTTACCTCCGTCGTCGTCGTCGTCGCGGAAACGAAATCGGAGCGAGCGCAGTTTCGCAGAAGCGGACGCGCGTGCAATTGCTCATTCTAATTAAATTCCGTTCGCTGACGTCAGAGAGAGAGACGCCAGAGCGGCACTGGCGCGGGAAAATTTCGCCTTAATAATAACAGTCTCTCTCTAGCTTTTCTAGTCCATTTCCTCTCCCATCGGTCGCTCTCTCTCTCTCTCTCTCTCTCTCTCGTACACAATGATTATTTTAAGCTCAGGGCCGCCGCGGATTTCCTCCTCGGAAGCCCGAAATTTTACCTCAGCATACTTTTTCGCCCGGCGCGCGCTTTGCGAATCGAGCGTCGAGCGAAAAGCGAATTTTGCGAAAGGGTCTCGCAGGCAGGGAGCAGCGGCTTGGCGGCGGCGGGGGGAAGGGACACGACTCTCGCCAATCGCTCTCGGTCTCGTTGTCCTCATTGCGCCAATTTGTAGAGACTTGTGCTTTATAATGTTACGACCTCGTCGCCGCGATTAAACGCAGAAACGTACCAACGAGCCTCCAGCCGTCGGGGGAAAAGCCACGCGCGTTCCGAAAGCGCCTCGCGACTTCGGTGCAGCGGCGCCGCGCGTCGAGAGGGCCCTCTCTCTTTTTGTCGCTCGAGTGCGCCGAGCCGAAAAGCCAGACGCCGCCGCCGCCTCTCGCTTTGTGGCGGCTTATCGAGGCCTCATCGAGATTTCGGTGGGAATGCAATCGCGGATCCCGTCGGGGCCATGTGCGCCTCGCCCGCGCATCGGAGCAATCGGCGGCGGTCGCAGCGGGTTCCGCGTATGCGCTCGTTAACGGCCAATTGAGCCAATGTAATCGCTCGCGCACCGAGCCGACCGAAGATCAGAGAGAGAGAGAGAGAGAGGGCCCGTCGCTCCGCCGCCTGGACGAAATCTAATCGATTCACTAAAGTTCACCGCGGCCCATTAATCTTGACTCCATTGTGGAGCGGCGAACTATGCGGGCGGCCGCTCGCGGGGGGATTTTCGAAATCTCGCCGCGGCCTCCCCCCCCGTCGCTCCGCTCTTCCGTTTATGCCGTCGGTACTCGACTGAAAATCCCAGTTTCGCTCTCCTTCCGACTAAGCGGCTAATTGGCGGATTCATTCCGAATGCAGGGGAAACTCTAACCCGCAGAGAGCTCGTCTCGTTTCTATATCGAGCTATTTAAAAGCTCGCGGCCGCCGCCGCCGCCGCGGCTCCGGGGCAATGAATCTCGGCGGCGTCGGCGGGTATTTATTTTCCCAAGGCTCGGGCGCGTAATTTCTGGAAAAAAAGCAAATGCCGGGCCGCCGCCGCGGCGCAAATCCGCGCGTAAAAATGAGGGGGGAGAGCCGAGAGGAGCTCGCGCGCGAGAGTTTATGAAGGGCTGCGTTTATGGAGTTTGAAAAAAGCCAGCTGGGGCCTCTGCTTAGTCTGGGATTATCGCGCGGACCTCGGCCGGCCGACGCTACGCGCGCTCCGCGTCTGAGTTTCATCTCGAGTCGGCCTCTCAGGAAACGGTTCATTACGCCGATCAGAGACGAAAAGCACCGCGCGTGCAGAGTTCAGGCCTCGAGTGCCCCGTCGCGGAATTTGGGGAATTTCGGCGCGCGACGTTGCGTTCGTGCCGGGCTGCGCGTAAATAAATATGTGCCCTGATGAGCCTCGGGGGGGCAATTAAAAGGAAAGGGACGAAAGGATGTGCCCAATTGATTCTCCTCCGCTTCTCCTCGCTCTCGCAGCGAAACGACGTCTGCTCGGGCAATTATAAAACGCGCGCCGAGGAGGGCACGCGTCGCAGCGGTCGGCCGGGCGAATCGGCCGAATCAGTCGGCGAGGATTTCCGAGTTTTCGCTCAATTCCGTCGACGCGCGCCGTGATTGCGCCATCGTCCTCGTCTTCTCGGGGGAGAGAGGCGAGCGGCGGCGGCGGCGGCGGCGTATAAGAGCTAAAAACCGCTCGTCTCCCGATTAAATAAAGCCTGCCGCGTAGCGGAAGCCGAGCTCGTTTAGCGAAGATGAGCGCGCCCGCGGCGCGTCTTCCAGCCAACAATTCGATATAAAAAGTCTCTTCCGCAGGCGGACAATTAAGCGCTCAGCGGCATGTAATATAGCAATATCGGCATACATCGAGCCCCCGCGAGCACGACATGTCAATTTCGCATGTACAAGCCTGCGGAGTGCGCAGGCGCAAATTTTTCAATGCCCTCATTCAGACGGCGCGGAGAGTGAGCTCCGGGGCCTCGCGTTTGCTTTTTTTCTCGTTTTCTCGCCTCCTTTTTCGAACCTTTATATTCCGCATTCGTCTCGCCCGGGACGCTTATATATGTATATATATATATATATATGCATGTATTTGCGTCGGTCGAGAGAAGCTCGAGGCGCAAAAAATCTCGGGAATCCAAAAGATGCGGCGAAAAGCGCGCGTCGCGCCGCGAAGTATCCAAGTGGAGGAGCAAAACGAGGAGAAAGAGAGAGAGAGGCGAAAAGCTCTCTCGGCGCGCGGGGCCCCCGGAGTATCTAAAATTGCGTCGGTGTCCGTCCTCGGGCGCGCGCGCGCTCCTTTTCGGCTTTGGCCGGGGGCCAAGGGGCCGCCGACTGCACTCGCCGCCCGACGACGGGGAAAGGGGGCAAAAAAGCGCGGGCGCCTGTTGTTTGTTTATTGATTTTCCCGAAAATGTGTTTTATGCGCGTCGGCTTCGAAATGATTCCGGCCGGCCGCGGAGCCCCGCCTTTGTTTTCAGTCACAACAGGAGGAGGATTATATACACCCTCGCCAAAAAAAGAAAAAGTAAAAAGACAAAATGCGCTCTTTCTCTCCTTCCAGACGAAGCATTAATGTCGCCGTCGCAGTGAGGCAGAGAGCTCTGCCCGGTGCAAGAGGGAACATGCCGAGGAGGTGCTGCTGCCGCCTTATCCTGGGACTGCTCGCGGTCCTCCTAGCTTCCGGCGTCCAGGCGCGAACCGTCCGATTCGGTGAGTATACATCCTTCACGACTGTCGTCCGCGCGCAAAATCGAATGTCAGTGTCATCGTCGCGCCGTTAAAAGCGCTACCTAGACCCGAGGCGTCACGTTCGGGAAGGGAGAAGGCGGCCCACATCTGGCGCGCAGATCCACCGAGATTTCCGAGGCGCGCGGCGGAAAAGGGAGAGAGAGAGAGAGAGAGAGAGAGAGAGAGGAGAGCCAGGCCATGAAACGAAACTAGAGCCCGGCGCACGTGCACTTTTAGCGCCGTCGCGCGGCTCGTCGCGGCGGCGATTCTCCTTCTCTCTTCTGTCCTTCTTTCTTTTTTCGGCTTTCACTTTAAACAAACAGATCTTGTCAATTCGGTGATCGGTGAAAAAGGCCGCGCGTCGACGGCGAGAGGTGCATCCAATTCCCGAGCGAGGCTGCCAGCGACCCCGACGGCGAGGGGGGAGACGCGCATCCGAGCGGACCGCTAAAATCAACACCGGCTGTTTCACTTTTCAGCCTCTGGCCCACCTCTTCTTCCTTCTTTTTTTTCCGTATCCGCGCGCGCTCGTCGCTCTTTTTTCAACCGGAGCAGAGATTTTATTAGACGACTCGACGGCCGCGCCGATAGATTTATCGGACGGACGTTTGCTTGTCGTCGCGCGGCCGCTGCTATTCTCGGATCGTCATCCCCCGGTGCACCGCGGTTCCGCAACGCCGCGCGCGTCCGAGAAGCCGAACGATTAGCGGAGGACGGAGGCTGGATCATATAGCCTCCGGAATATGGAGGAAAAAAAATAACGCTCGTCGAGAGGGACGCGCGCGGCCGAGAGTCGGAAGGGCGATTGTGGCCTAACGAAATGCTCTCCACTCTCCGCGCTTAAAGTACAAGTATTATTATGATTGGGCTCAATTGTCCAATTGTCCGGTCGTTGAATGCCCTCTGCTCTCTCTCGCTCTCTCTCTCTGGTCCAGGGCAGCCTTTATTATTTAACAAACAGGTCGAGAGCGAGGAAGAGCCCATTGATTTATCCTCGAGCCCCCGGAGCACTGCGAGCAAGGAGCGCGCTCTTTTTTTCGAGCACCCACCCTACTTACGCATCCATTCCCGCAGAGGACGGAACGAACGAGCGAGCGACGGTGGTGACCGGCGAGAAGGTGACCCTGGTCTGCCCGACCGACGGCCCGGACGAGGACATCGCCTGGTTCCGGGACGAGCGGCCGTTCGAGCCCTCGAGCGCCCGGGTCCGCCTGCTGCGTCCCCTGCGACGCATCCGCCTGCGACCCGCCCTGCCCGAGGACGCGGGCCAGTACGCCTGCCTGGTGGCCGGCCGCGACTGGCGGCGCCGCGCCCTCCTCGTCCTGGAGGAGCGGCCGCTCGCCGACGACAACCGCGAGCCGCCCGAGGAGCCGGAGGCGAACGAGAGCAACGAGCTGGTGCCGCGCTCGCTGCGCCTCGCCGAGGCCACCGAGCAGCCGGACGCGCCGCCCCAGTTCCGGGAGAAGCTGCCGCCCACGGAGGCGAGGCCGGCGGGCAACTCGCTGAAGCTCCGCTGCCCGGCGGTCGGGCATCCGCAGCCCAACATCACCTGGCTGAAGAACGGAGAGGAGCCGCGGCGGACCCTCGGGGGCGTCAGCCTGAACAAGTGGGGCCTGAGGCTGGAGGACACGGTCACGCAGGACGGCGGCAACTACACCTGCGTGCTGTGCAACTACCTCGGCTGCATCAGCCACACGTTCCAAGTCAGTATTATAGGTGAGTGTCGAGCGCAGGTCGCGTCCGCGTAGGCTCGCGGGGCGGTGCGGCTCGCGCGCTGCCAAGAGTACCACGTGCATAATGTCAATTGTCCCGAGCCCAGAACGCTTTCCGCACAAGCCGTACATCAACCTGGGCTTCCCCAAGAACGTAACCGTCCTGCGCGGTCGCCAGGCCAGCTTCTCGTGCCCGATCGTGTCGGACCTCGAGCCCTACGTCACGTGGATCAAAGCCGTCGAGCGCCCGGGCGAGGAGCTCGTACCCTCGGGCAGGCTCATCCAGGTAGCGGTGGAGACACGAACAAACACGAAAAGCAAGGGACACTGGTGCTGGGACTATATATATATATATATATTTTGATATGATTCTCTCTTTGCTGCAAAAAAGCCTGCGACGCCGTTTATATTATATGTGTCTTAAGTGTTCGGTGCTGGGTTCTTATTCATTTTCTCCCCCGATCTAGAGAGCGTCCTCGCGAGGCCGATCCTGACGGTCCCGCCGACGAACCTGACCGTCGGCATTGGCGGCACTGCGAACTTCAGCTGCGTCGTCCTCTCGGACACGCACCGGCACCTAGAATGGTATCACGGCCTGCACCGGTCCTTCGACACGGTCAACAGGACCAACGATAGCTTAAGGGTCGAGGTTGAGGTGCGAACTCACGCTTTTTTTTCCACTCTTCTCATTCGTTAACCCGCTCTGCCCGTCGTGTGTGACTAACCACCTTTCTCTTTCGCGACACCTATAATACACGCATCACGCGGCGCGCGACTCTCCTACTCATTCGCTCTGTTTAACAATGTGTAATCTGTAACAAATTGTCTACTTTCATAGGCGGGCGGCGAAATGAATCCAGAAGTATTAGAAATGCACAATGTCACGGAAAAAGACGAAGGCTGGTATACGTGTATCGCCCAAAATGCACTGGGCGATACGTTTAGTAGCGCGTATCTGCGCGTCGTCGAATGTAAGTTTTCACCCACATCCCAGCTGGAAATGAGTGATTTTCAAATGCAATGCCCCGATAAGACATAAGCGCGAGACGATCATTTGTTCCGTAACTTCATTTAACTGAATTAACAAGTACCAGAAATCATCGTCACTAACTTGTACATACAATTGCATACTATTGTCGATCGACATCGGGAGCACATCGAGCATTGCATAAAAAATCATTAAGACCGAGCGGCAGACCCGCCCCCGCCTCGAGATCTAAATTCCCCCCTCGAATTGCCCGCAGCCCTCGAGGAGCAGCCCCTGACCGCGCGCCCCCACCCGGTCCTGGTGAACGTCCTCGCCTCGGTGCTCTTCGCCTTCTTCGCGGTCGGCGTCGTCGTCGTCATCTACATCTTCCACCGCCTGAAGCGCGAGAAGATGAAGAAGCTCCTGGCGATCGAGACGGCGCGCGCCGCCGTCGTCACCCAGTGGACGAAGAAGGTCATCGTCGAGAAGCAGAACCTCGTCAACTCGGAGAACGTCCAGGAGAGCCTGATGATGCCCGTGGTCAAGATCGAGAAGCAGAAGTCGACGGTGACCGCCGAGGAGAACACCGCCGGCTCCGGCAGCATATCCGAGTACGAGCTGCCGCTCGACAGCGCCTGGGAGCTGCCCCGGGAGGAGCTCGCCCTGGGCAGCACCCTGGGCGAGGGCGCCTTCGGCAAGGTCGTCAAGGCCACGACGACCCTCGGCAAGCCCGGCGTCTTCACCGTCGTCGCCGTCAAGATGCTCAAGGGTACGTATACGCATTGCCCCTCCCTCCAAAGCAATCTCTCTCCAACGCAAGACCTTGTCCATGCGCAGAGGGCCACACGGACTCGGAGATGATGGACCTCGTCTCGGAGATGGAGATGATGAAGATAATCGGCAAGCACATGAACATCATCAACCTGCTCGGCGCCTGCACCCAGGCCGGGCCCCTCTACGTCGTCGTCGAGTACGCGCCCCACGGCAACCTGCGCGACTTCCTGCGCGAGCACCGCAGCTCCTCCGGCTACGAGGCGGCGATCGGCCAGCCGGCCGCCAAGGAGAACAAGACCCTCACGCAGAAGGACCTCGTCTCCTTCGCCTACCAGGTGGCCCGGGGCATGGAGTACCTGGCCAGTCGGCGCTGCATCCACCGGGACCTCGCGGCGAGGAACGTCCTCGTCAGCGACGAGTACGTGCTCAAGATCGCGGACTTCGGCCTCGCCCGGGACATACACTGCCACGACTACTACAGGAAGACCACCGACGGCAGGCTGCCGGTCAAGTGGATGGCGCCCGAGGCCCTGTTCCGGCGCATTTACACCACGCAGTCCGACGTGTAAGTAATGCGCGGAGCGCACATTGCGCCCAAGGGGTCTCTCGCAGCGTAATGGAATTTTTTCCGATTCCCTTTCAGCTGGTCCTTCGGAATACTCTTGTGGGAAATCATGACTCTCGGCGGTACCCCCTACCCGTCGGTGCCGTCGGTCGAAAAGCTCTTCCAGCTCCTCAAGTCCGGCTTCCGAATGGAGAAGCCGCCGTGCTGCTCCATCGAAATGTAATTATGCTCCACCCTCGTTTTCTTTTCTCCTCGGCAGCTGCGCCACCGTTACATTCCCTCCTGTTCCTTCCAGATACGTTCTCATGCGAGAGTGCTGGAGCTACCAGCCCGACGAGAGACCGGTGTTCGGAGAGTTGGTCGAAGATCTCGACAGGATACTCACCAAGACCGCCAACGAGGTAAGCGCCCTCTCGTCCCGGTGGAAAATAAATCCTGAGCCCCTTGTCAAAGTTCGACTTTTGCCGCAGGAATACCTGGACCTCGGGCTGCCGCAGCTCGACACGCCGCCGTCGAGTCAGGAGTCGAGCGACGCGGAGATGGACGACGCGGACGAGCAGTTTCCCTTTCAACGAAATCTTCTGTAAGATTCGAGGCGCGAGAAGACAATCGAGCCAAGTGGAGAACGATCGAGAAACTACAATCTTTTGACTGATTACGGACAATGTAAGCTATACGTTTCGCGGGCCTCGCAGAAATAAGGGCCGCCAGGCGTGCAAGTACTGTTAAGAGAGCTCGAAAACTAAATATTGTATAATCAAACTAAATTAGTTGTAACGGTGTATTGTTTACGGTGTCAGCGTGGAGAATATTATATCCAAAATAAGCCCTTAGCCTTTTCTTTGGAAATTCCCTTCGACTCCTATCGGAAATCTTAATTTTGAATGTATGTATTTCTTCAACAAATTTCACATCGCCATTCTGCAGTTCGATTCAGTAGGCTCATATAATAATTGTCTTTTTCACTAGTCAATAGTAAAACACTAGCTTGTAAAATACAAACTCCAAGTGCCTGCAATTTTAACAATGTTACATTTTTGTAAAAGTATATGTCTTTAAGCGCTTCTAAAGGCTTGTCCAAATTTACTTTACAAAGATCCAATATATTTCCTAAAAATTTTCTAGATGCAAAGTATTTTTCTACATTTTATATTCGAAAATTAAAAGAGATCCTCTAAATATAACTGTTAAATTGATATTGTAGATTAATAGTGACGGGTCGTTAGAGATTTATATAAGTAGAATGGACCACTGTTAACTATTTATGTGAATATTATTTGAATTACGTGTCATCAGCTTTCGTCGATGTGTATTCTTGTGAGAAAAATGATGTTCATTGTGTACAAAAGCAATGATTGCGCAGAGTTTCTAACTCGATGTGTGTACAGGCGCATGTTTTTTAAGCCAAAAAAAAAAATTAGAGTTAGATAATTTATTTATATATTGTAAAGGACGCAAAGAAAAAAAAAAAATTTCTAAAAGTTTTTTTTTACGAACCCAGAAAACTTACAAGCGAATACGCGGCTGCTGAAAATTGTCGAGCCGCACTTTGTAAGTATTATTATTTCGTAGGTACGAATAAATGTTATATGTTATTTGAAATTGTCGTAAACACGTAGCCCTTAGATTTTATAAATATCTCGTCACGAGAGACAGAAAAACAATCACGATCTACTCAATTTCGGATTCGAGAGAATAATTATGCTTTCGAGAAATTGGGCAATCAAGTTTTTATATGCTTTTACCTTAAAAATTTTCTGCTACTTCTCGAAAGCATGCAAACTACATATTTATTTTTAGTATTAATTAAGTATTAATAAAAAAATTGTAAATATACTCGGAGGTGCATTATTTACGTGTGTAGTTTGTAAATCAGCATTTAAATAATCTGTTACATCTAATTAAGTGATAAGAATGAAATTTGTATAGATCGTATATACTCACTGAATTTCAAATGTATTCATCCTCATTATTACAATGTAACGTGAATTTAAATTACTCAAATCAATAAAATTTTTATGTATATTTAAATATTCATTTTGTTTTCTTACTTTTATTTAATTAAACTTAAAGAAATACTTTATTATATTTTACGTATTCTTTGAGCTCTAGAGTATCTTTAATTTAAAAAGTTAGCAAGCAATTTATGATGCATGACTATAAAATCTTGTTGTTCCTTATTATATTATTATCCTTATTTCCTTATATTATATTATTATTATCCTTATTTCCGTATCCTTCCTTCCTTATAAAAATCCCACGCGACATTCGTTCATTTTTCGAGTATTTATCGATCTCGAGCCAAGGATATTAAAAAATCACTCGAGTTTATCGGATTATAAAAAAAAAAAATTGAATCACAATTCACGAATACCAAATATCGGCGCGCAATGCGCGCCCGAATTAACTAGTATGCATATAGAAAATAGAACTAATAGCTTTTTTTTTTTTAAATTTTGAACTAAATTTTTTCGATACATCGAAAGTATTGGCAATAAGTATATAGGTATAGGTATATCGAAAAGTTCAATAAAAGCCCCTGCTGATGGCTTGATGATAGGATGTTCTTTGCTTACTGCTTACGTCAATCAGTGTTGTCGTCAGCCAAGCACTCTAACGTATACATGCACCGTTTAGTTGACACTTTTACTTTAGTTCAAACATTTTCTTTTTATAATTTTTCCAAGTCGACTGCACAAGCTATCTACCGTCGTTACTTCAAACACGTAAAATAACTTAAACGCGTTTAGTTTGTGAAACTAGTTAGAATTTCTGAAAATCAGGCTTTTCTTCCGAATTGAGGTTAAGTCGCGAGTCATAAGTTTATAGTTTATTCGACTTTTTCCTCATCTTTGTAATACGTTTTAATATATCTGAAAACTGTTAAAAAATTTTAATGCAATGAGCAAGTTACTTTACAGCTTAAAAAGATTCAGAACAATGAAGAGCAAGTTCTACACTTGAAAGCCAAGCAATGAAGCTTCAAGAAACGAATACAGCTGTGAAATGCTGTTTTATAAGTGTATATTGTTAACAAATTTGTTACTATTTATTTAAAAAATGTTTACTAAATGAGCAAAATTTTGTTGCAATATAGAGAAGATTCTTTGAAAGCTTTATGTAGGTTGGTTGAGGTTAATGTATAAAGTGGAAAGGTTATAAGCAAGTTTTCAGCATGGAGCGAAGAATAAAATTAAAAACTCTTAATAGTCACATAACTTGTAAAATATGTCGAGGATATCTTATAGATGCCACTACAGTAACAGAATGCCTGCATACTTTTTGTAAAAGTTGTTTGGTAAAACACTTGGATGAAAAGAATACGTGTCCACAGTGTCAAATTGTAATTCATCAATCGCATCCTCTTCAATATATTAGTTTTGATCGGACCATGCAGGACATTGTTTATAAGTTAGTTCCTGATCTTCAAGAAAGTAAGTAAATTAAAAGTACCTGTACTGGTTGACTTAATTAAATAAACATTAATTTTTTTTCCAGATGAAACTAAACGGGAAAGAGAATTTTATAGATCTAGGGGCTTGCCATATCCAAAAGATATTTTGCCAAATCCTGGGGATGTGGAAGATGAAAAGGCAAGTGCAGATGCACACGCTGAATCAGATTACCATAGAACTGATGAACAGGTAAATTTATAACATTAATTTTTAAAAATCTATTTCCCCATACAATTAAATATTTTATAAAAATAATTTTTGTTATAGGTAAACGTATGTTTGGAATGTGTTAATTCTAGTTTAAAAACACTGAAGAGAGGATTTATAAGATGCTCTGCACAAGCTACTATAACACATTTAAAAAAATTCATAGCCAAAAAAGTTTTAAATGGCATGGAAAAGTATCGTGATGTAAGTGTAATTAACAATTTTCAAAGTAAACTTATGATTAATATTATTTTTGAATTTTTTTAAAAAATTTGACTTTTTTTAGATTGATATACTTTGTAATAATGAATTATTGGGTAAGGATCATACATTGAAATTCGTATATGTTACAAGATGGAGGTTTAGGGATCCTCCTCTAAGGTTACAATATCGACCAAGAATTGAAATTTAAAGCGAAATTTTAAGGAATGAACAGATTGAAAAATGTGAGAAACTTTACAAAAATAGGAGGCATTGTGTAATCTGTTTTGTGGTACTTATACATAAATTGCTTATAGCAATGGTGCGAGTGAATGTATACAAGTGTGTCGTGTGATGTGATTGTTAAAAAAAGGAATTGTAGATATGAAAAAAGGTCAACACATGTATTTTTGCATTTCTCTGCAGTAAATGTACATCAGTTATAATATTTTAAAACATATCAAACTATATGTATGTAAAAGTGTTAACTTCAAAATTAGCAGACAAAGCTTTTTATTGTTTCATTTCATCATACAATCAACCACTGTAAACACAACCAGTTATGGAAGTATTTGTTTCACATTTGCATTAATAGTCTTCCTCATAAAATGTACATCATATATTATTACATTTCTGTATGGCAGTTTTTATTTTGTATAGCTGAAAAAAATAATGTTTTTGGTACAATGTGTAAATATACCTATTATCTATAAAATATCTAAGAAAAATAGTTTTATTTCTTTCAGTAATTTCTTTTAATATAATATTTCAGAAATAGTAATAATCTTTTACGAACTTTTTTACCAAATAATAGATTTTATAAAAATTTTAAGAAATAATGTGCAAAAACTAACAAATTTTAAAAATATTTCTTTAATTATATTTAGTTCATATATTCAAGTGTTACTTTTTATAAACAAAAATTAGTCATCTTTGGATATTCTGTTGAATGGTTCATATAAAATTTAAGGATATTTTTAGTAAACTATGATACATCTTATGCACAACAATTAGTTCAACTTGTTGTGCAATAAGAGGTTTTAGGCACTTGCATGATTAGCTATTTGTAAGTTAATCCCATGATTCTTCATGCTGAATGTTATCATCTGCAGTATCCTATAATTAAAATAAACTTTTAATATTAATAGACTAATTCAAGAGAAGTAGAAATTTCAATAAAAATTTACACAACAACTTACCACAGGAGGAGCAACAAACTCTGCAGGAGGGCCACTTTTTTCTTCTACAGATTTCTGCTGAAAATCAATTGGGGAATTCCAGTTTTCTTCTTGAGCAGCAGAATCATTAGAATTAGAAAACGACTGGAAGGATCTATCACTATTTCTATCCCTGTTGTAAGAATTTTTATGATAAGGTCGATGTCCTCGATCTCCCCAATTTCTTGAATTATCACGCGAATATGGTTGGTAACCATTTCTACCATCTCTACCATTTCTACCGTCTCTACCGCCTCTACCGTCTCTACCGTCTCTGCTGTCTCTACCGTCTCTACCGTCTCTGCCGTCTCTACAGTTTCTACCGTCTCTGCTGTCTCTACCGTCTCTACTGTCTCTGCTGTCCCAACCGTCTCTACCTCCTCTACCTCCTCTACCTCCTCTGCCTCCTCTACCTCCCCTGCCACCCCATCCGCCTCTGCCACCTCTATCATAAGGAGCATGTCTGAAATTAAATATATCAGTGATTATTTTTTTCATTAATTTTTAAAATTTTCAACTGAAAATACCAACCTATTACCACGGGAATGTCGCTGAAAAGGTTCTCGGTCGAATTGATCATTTGAATCTCCAAAACCTATAGAATGTGTAAATTTATTTGAATGGTCATTGTTTTCATATTTTTTGTTGATCGGACTAATAGACCCTGACTGTCCATTCGAAGAACTTGGCCTAAATAAGGGAATGTCATCATTTCCTGAAGTCTTTGCAGAAGATGCTGCTGGTTCATCATCCCAACTTTCTTCCATGTTATGAACAGAATTATTCGACGTAGAAACTTGCATAGAAGATTGTGCTGATGCTGCATCCCAACTTTCTTCCATGTTATTAACAGAACTATTTGATTTTGAGTCTTGCATAGATAAAGCTGAACTAGGCCTAAAAATAGGAATATCTACTTCAGGTGTAGATGTTTTAGATGTTTCATCTGGTTCATCATCCCAATTTTCTTCTTCAACAGCAGTATTTGTAACTGGTGCTTTATCCCAACTTTCTTTCATGTTATTAACAGAATTATTTGACTTTGAGACTTGCATAGAAGGTTGTGCTGGTACTTTATCCCAACTTTCTTCCGTGTTATTAATAGAACTATTTGATTTTGAGTCTTGCATAGATAAAGCTGAACTAGGCCTAAAAATAGGAATATCTACTTCAGGTGTAGATATTTTAGATGTTTCATCTGGTTCATCATCCCAATTTTCTTCTTCAACAGCAGTATTTGTATATGTACTTGGTTGTGAAGGTGGAGGTTTGTTATTTCTAAAAGATTTATATGGCTTATTCCAATTTTCTTTCTCTTGTTGTACATTATTGAAAAAACCATTTATATCATCTTTCTGCCTTGCAGCCTTTGAATTGAAAGTAGATGTATCAGCAGCACTTGAGCTTTGACTTGCAGAATTTGGATTAAAAATAGGTATATCAGCTGCACTTGAACTTTGATTTGCAGCATTTTCGTCATCATCCCAAGTTTCTTCTGCAACAGATATATTTCCGGAGGAAGCATTTACAAGTTGATTCCAAGAATCATTTACATTATTACTGGAAGTGTCAGGAGCATCCCAATCCTCTGCTGGAGCTGGATTTGGCTTAGTTCTATTTCCAAAACGGCTTGATTTTGGTGTTCCAAAGTTATCTGAATTATCTGAAAAGCTGTCACGGCGATTGAATGAATTGAAGCTGCAATAAATTTATTTAAAAAGAATTAGTACTCGAGGTAAAGTAAATTGCATCAGAGATTCATAAAGCTTGAAATAAATGTTATATTATACCCTCTATTATTATCATCTCTATCATTTCTATTATTTCTAAATGACCTGTTACTATCTTTACTAAATGAGTTTTGAGAAAATCCATTAGAACGTCTACTCCCTCCATATCCTCCGTAACTGGGTGGTTCTACCCAATCTTCAATATTTGCAGGGCTCGAAAGTGCTTCGTAACTGTATTTGAAGCCATCTGTGATTTTTAATGTTTGTTGAGGAGTTGAGGAGGAGCTACTGTTTGATTGTGTAGCAGGTTTTGAAGAACTTTTCACAAGAGGAACATCCCAATCTTCATCGTCATCCATTGTGAAATATTTTACTTAATTCTTCTTTTAATTCTAATTAATATTTTACGAACTCTTGCTTACAACCTTTAAACAAAAAAAAAGTTTAAAAAAAATATAGATTAGCATATACAACAACAATATTTAATTATTTAATACTGTAATTTAATTTAATTTAGGTAAACTAAAGATATTTAATTCTACAATAAATGCAGTTGAAATTTAATTTTAACATTTATAATTACAGTTAATCACATATAACTATAGTCATTGATGTTTATTGGTTAGAACGACTACTTGATTTACGTTAAAGCAATAATAAATCTTGTGATTTTATTTTGTTAAACTCGATTCATTTTTCAGATTAAATGCTTGTGTACTTTTTATAAATAATATTTTATTTGACACTGTCCACACAAAAAAAAAATTCAATACCTTGACATACGTAAAGCAAAACTAACGGAATATATCGTCAATGATAAACAAACAATAGTTTCAGCCATGAAAAGTTGTGCGATAATGACATAGGTCTTTTTACATACCTTGGTCATTTGTTACTCCGTCGTTTTGTATTATTCTTGTTACTAACTAAAACAAGACATAAATTAGGCGTCGCTTTGGGAAAGTTGTGCCAGACGATTTTCTGGGCACGAGGTGCTTTTCAGGTTCCTTCTCTCTATAGGCACAGGTAGGAATTCTTTTGACGGAAGGAGAGAGCGAGAGAGGAGGGGAAAGAAAATCTGCTTAGGCGAGCTAAAGCATGACACACGTGGATACCAGACGACGTCGGATAGATTTTTTTCCTCTTGGAATGCGAGATTGCATCCTCTCTGTTTTCGCTTCAAAATGGCCAATTAATTCGTCGACGAGCGGCGCTTCGGGAATTCCTCTCAGCTCATCCCTGCAGCAATGTTTTGTCGCCTGCGATCAAGATTGTGCATCACGCGCACACTACTTTCTCGAGCCTACGTTGGTGTTTCTTTTTTAGAAAGTTTGTACAGCTAGTACCCGAAAAAAAAAAAACTTGGCTCTTTCGCTGCGTCCGAGTGCACGGACCTGCATGCACTGTGTGCTGACTCGTCTATTCTACTAAAGCCACCCCCTTTTTCACCTCTATTTTTTCTTAGAAACGCGCTCTTTATGCTTACTGTGCATATATAAATACTGCCCAGGGCCGGCCCTATTTAAAATAAATTTCTTTATAAATCATTCAACCAGCTGATTTTTCGAATCTCGGTTTATTGAACAATTGCTGGAAAATTCTAAACAAAAGATAGATGTGCTTCTTTCTTGAAAGCTCTGCAAAGTGTGTACATAGACGTTTTTCAATAAAATAAGCGGCATTTTCCTAACCTCGAAAACGACAGTTTTCGCGAACGAGAAGATTTGAAAAATAATGATTTTAATCTTTGCAGAAATTAAAGAAAGTGCAAGTTCGTTGCACGAATGCGCTTGCAAAAGCATAAAATATTAGTGCAAAATATGCAAAGAGCAAAGAAAAAGCCGAGCGAAAAATTTGTACTATTGAAGCTCGCGCCTGCGCAGGCAGTGTAGCACGTGCGCGCCAATTCGACGCCGGCAGCGCCGACTACGGCGCGCGTGGCGTCGCCTACTCCGCTTGGCAGGCTTGCTTCTCGCTTGCATTCGCTCGCTGGCATCTCACTCCGTTCTTAGCAGAGTAGCCGTGCGCACGAGTTTCCCATCAGTTACTGAATCCAAGTAAATCGAGTCGATCGCCATGGCAGAGGAATACCTTTACGGTGAGTAAGATTCTTTAGATTCGTGGCTTCGTCACTACATGCGAATTTTCGCGAGTCGAGGGTTACTTACGCGACGATCTGTCAGGCAAGATGCCGACGCGACGCCGGTTTAGAAACGTTGCCGCGGCCATTGCGCGTTCGAACGTGCATGATTTTTGTTTTAATTTTCGACGGCGAATTCGGATTTTTTAACTCGGCAGCTTAGAGGCTACTTTGGGCTTTTGGAAAAGTGCAGCCTATAGCATGGAGACTAATGTCATTTTTCATCCATTACAGGAATCACGTTGGAAGGCGAGAAAGCCAGCGAGGTCTGGGACTCTGAGCCTAAGAATGACGATTCCGACAGCAATCAACACTTTGGTGTTGATCAAAAACTTATCATTAAAATGGTTAGTAGCAAAAAAGTCTCTCTTAGCTTCTAGACTTGATTAGATATCCTGGAAAGTTCGTTCGCTCGGGAGCGTCCTTTCCTTATATATACGTAAATATGTGTGCGTTGTGCGTGATGCACACCTACACTAGTGTACGAGAAGCAGTAATGCCCGTCTTTTGCTTAGTAATTAGCAAACTGTAAATACGCAAGTAATATGTATATACATAGTTTATTAAAAATAATTAATAAAAAAAACTAACAAGTCATTTGCTCTATAGCTTTAGTTATTATAAAAAAAAAAGTTAAGCATTGGTTATGCATGAACCACGTTTTTAACTGAATATTTTTATATATATGTTTAGTGTAAGAAATAAAAAAAAGTTTTTATTTAAAATGTAAAAGTGCTTTACATGGAATTGAAATAAAAACTCATTTTTAATATTTCCTGTTAGCCAAATGTACTGAAAATAATTCAAAATACTTTTGCTTAATTAACAATTAAATGTAAAAATTTTTAGTTTAGACTAACAATTTGTTTGTTTTAGGCTCTGGTGGGAGCAGAAGCTAAGCCTGGAGAAATAAATGTAGTTCAAGTAGAAGCTATGGGACTGAAAGGACCCATCAAAATTCCTATTGCCATTTTGGAAATTGGAAAAACTCCACAAGTCATGCTGGACCTGAGTTTTCCAGATCCCCCAGTAACTTTCTCACTAATCAAAGGAAGTGGCCCAGTTCACATAGTTGGTCACAATCTCCTCGGTATGTTGATTTTTAATCTGCAACTTAGTATAAGGAAAATGTTTTTATCATTATTGATATTATAAATCTTCAACAGCCACGCAAATCGATGAATTTGAAGACATGGAGGACGAAGAAGTTGAGGTTGACAATATGGACGATGAAGATGATGAAAAGGTATATATTTGATTTTGATGTATAGTACGTACAGGGCTTGAAGTAATTTTCTGTATCCTTAATTAGCTCATGAAATATTTATGAAATAATTAAGATCAATTAGTAGCTGCTATAGTGCAAATAAGATAAGATTAGAGTTGTATACATTGTTGATGAAACTTTCAGGAGCCAGAAAAGAAAAGAAAACTGTCTACAGAATTAAAAAAAAATGGCACCAAACGCTCTAAGATTGACGAAGGAGTAGACAAGTGATTTTACAAATTAGACTTTAATTTATAAATAATTAAATTTTTAACTCAGCCTATTTCTTGTTCATTATTTATCAGTATTTTAATAATACATTTCAAGAATGTTAACTAATTTCAAGTTTTCTGCATTTTAAAAAGCCCATTTTTGTAATTTTGTGTAAGTACTTATGCATAGACGTGAATTTTTTTAAAATAAATTGTTATGGCAAAACAACGCAAATATTTCTGTATTGTTAACTTCCTCTTCATCTTGGCGTTGTGCCTATTAATTAATTAAGAATATTTTTAGGAAAATCAATACTGTTGCGATCGTTAGATTGTATTATTATGCTATCTAATATATAATAGAGGCTTTGAGCTTAACAGATTGAATTAAAACGGTTGTATTTTTTATATGCAACGTAGGATCCGGAAGACGAAGAGGAGGAAGACGATGAGCCTAAAAAGAAAAAAAATAAATTAGCAGCAGCAACTAAAAACAAAAACCAAGTCAACAAGAATCAAAATCAGAACCAGAATCAGAAAAAGAAATATTGATAAGTCTCCGAGTTGACTCGAAAAATCACGGAAGACCACTTGTAGGTTAGGCTATTACTGTAAGTTCATTATTATCATCAGCATTTTGCGAAATCAGTATCGTTTTATCATCACTTAACGACCGACGAGCGCTCTACTATGAAGATTGATGCAGGATCATTATTATTTGCGGCACGTAACACGAACGATTCTGAAGCTCGTAACTCTTTTATCTAAACAATTTTTTCTAATGGTAGTTTAAAAGCTTATAGAATTTTTAACTTGATAAATTAGTTGCTAGTTTCAAAGTCATCTGGATATTTAGTTTGAGCGTTTAAATTAAAAGATACTTTTTTGTTATAAATGCATAAAAAGCTTTAATGTGTGCAGATTTTACGAATAGAAGATATTTTTTTTAATTAGCATTTTTTCCTGTATAGTTTGATGTTAGTTTTGATAGCATTTTTTTTCTAAATTGAATATTTCTCATACAAAAAATAACTTTTTGACAGTTGCGGACAAAGAGTGATTTGTTTTAAAAGTGTATAAAGACTTTTTTTTTTAAACTGTTTTCGCATTTTCAACGATGAATCTGGTATGAATGACGATTTTTCGTGTAATGCCAAATACAAACTTAAGGCTGTCGTGAATAACTTGAATTTGTTTTCCAAGAGGACGATCGGTAGAGATAGCTAATACTAGTAAAAAAAGTGTGTGACAAAGAAAAGACTACTTACACCTGTGTTAGTGTCATCAGACTGTTGTAATATAAATCTGGCTTTAAAATCTGTCTATTTTTTTATATAATGTAATTCAATTCTTCTCTTAATTATTTCATCTTGAACATAACAGAAAAAGTGATACGACGATAGATGTGTCATATAAGTGAAGTAATAAAATAAAAAATTAGTTTGAATGAATGATAAGTGTGTACACCTATTTTGTACATATAAAGAAGGAATAAATTTCCCACAACAATACAGTTTGCGTTTTGATTTCGCTCGTTTAACTTTACACCCCTTTACACCCTCTCTATTTTGAATCTTAATCGCTGTCCAAAATGTAGATTCCTCGATTCTCGATGCGTATTTCTGGCCGACGCAGCATGATGCAGATTTTCAATGTAGCGTTTTTACCGACCGCAGGCTACCTGAACTGAAATAGCAGTTGACAAAGTACCTAGAGGACGCTAGCAATAACAAAGTACATTTTCGTTTTATTATTTGAAAATAAGTACGCAAGAGGATGCATTTGTTTATCAGAGGAATTAAATTTTATTGTTATTTTTAAGGAATGCAATTGCAAGGAATTGTTCAGCTCTCCTTTTAATATTTATCGAAGTAAAATGTAAATAAAGGATGAAAGAGGTATAGGGTAAACAATTTCGGAAGGTATAATTAAGATTTATTAATGGTTTATTTAAGTGGAGAAAAAAAATTAATTGTCCGTATGAATTATGGATAAAAGCGAGTGAGCAGCCAAAGGGAAGAGACATAATAAAATACAACGAGGAAATTAGAAAGCGAGATACAGAGGAAAGACCGACAGAACGAGTGCTGTAAAGTCGCAGGAGAGAGAAGCCGGTTCCAAAGAGAAGCCACTTAATGATCGAACATAAAATTTGCGAAGGAAAATTAAGACGTTCGAGGCTCGGTTAGCTCTAATAACCAATTCAGCAAGACTCCAATTAATATCTCGCGAGGTGTAGCTTAATGGAGAAAGGAATAGTCTTTTTTGCTACTCCGTTAAATAACCAGTACTCTGAGAGAAAAAAAAATTCAACTTATTCACCGAAAGCGAGTTTTATAAATATAATTACCAACTGATTTATTAATTTTACTGAACAAAATTAACTAGGCATTTTAATACTTTTTGTGCGGATTTTTCTATCTTACAAAACGTGCATTGCTAATTGAAATTATTTATGCTTCGTTAATAAAATTTAATGTGTAGCAATTTTTAATTTAACAATTTTCTAAGAAAAATCGTAAAAATCATAATTCAGCATTATAAAAACGAATTAATGTCGACGGTAAGATTTATTGAAAAAAACTTGCGATCAAATTATGAACTATTGAAATAATTTCAAATAATGCTAGTAGAATCACCTAAAATGAACAACTTTTTAATTGACTTTATTATTTGGTGTGAAGCACCAATTAAATAAAAATTTTTGTCGACAATTATATTGATGTTTGTCTCTTAATTTTATAATGTCACGCTTAACCAATCCGATAGTCGGTGATTTTGTACATGTTTGAATTCGTAGACTACCAATACAGATGAATATTTAGAAATATTTCTACACTATGTGGTAGTACTATTTCCGAAAGTACAGGTTGACCGATGCACATTATTTTCTGGATGTGGCAGAAAATTTCACTGCTAAAACTGCGACGTAGTTTTTCTGTAATTTCTTCAATTGTAATAAAAACTTGTATGTTCACGCTGTCCAAAGGGAGAAGGTTAAATAAAATCTATTGACTTTATCCTTTTCCCAAATATAATTTGTTTAATTCATTAATTTATTATTTTTTGATACAAAATTCTAAAGACGCGGCCTTAGAAATAGACGACGGAAAGGCCAAAATTATATTTGAGAAAAAAAGTCAGAGGACTAAAAGTTATAGAACCGATGAAAGAAAGATTTTTAGAGCTTACCTGTCGACGTAGTGTCAGTTCAGTACACATTTTTTGAAAATTAATCGATTTCTATGAAGCTTATGAAAAGAGAGAATTAAAATTAAGATTTCATTAACATCGTCAATCGAAGTTTTAGTCGAAGCTCAATAGGCCTTTTTCTCACGCGAGTTTCGTAAGTTTTCCGAGTGAACTATAAATTATTATGATAATCGTAACGATATTCCTATCTTTGAAAGAAAAATCAATGCCACATGAAGCAGCTTGGTAGAGTCATCTTCCAATATGTGCTTTAAATAATCTCGTGTAAACGACGAAGAAAATATTTAAGTCGCGAGCGATTTCTGTGAATGAAATAATTGTTTAGAGTGATAAATATTTATGTAGGCAGCTGATTTTAAAGTGTTTAAAAAGTGCGCAGTAATAAATTTCGTCAACTCTTCTATTTGTTTGAATTTAATCTTCTGTTATTAGGTAGCAAGTACTTTTGTTACATTCCATTCTAAATACGAGTTTAAAATGTTAATTCGATTCAAATTTAACTTTAAACTTCATGTTTCTTATGCATAAAGAGAAATATGCTCCGATTTCCAGATGGATTTCAACGTTCCGGGCAAAATCAACGTAGATTCCAACTGAAATCAGGTGGATTTCATCATGATTTTTGCACGGAAATCCAGTTGATTTTCTACAAAAATTCATTTCACTCCAGCAAGCAAATTGAGGCGTCTCAGTAACAGCAACTGAAAATTGCGCTATTACCCGCCGTTTTGAAATTTGTTTAAACTTCAAGTTAAAGGCTAATTTAAACGTCGCAGAAAACAAAGTGAGAATGCATGCATTAGCGCCTTCTCACCTGGAGCCTGTTCGCGAATCGCACGAGGCGGCTAGTTTTTGCGCATTTCGTTGCACGAAAGACTCGGGGGGGGGGGGGGGGCGAGGAGACGAGCAGGTTGAATGGGAAAGTTTTTCACGTTCGACCGCGGTGAAAATTGGAAAGAGGCTGCCGCGACAGAGCGCAAATGCATAACGAAATAAAGGAATGCAGGGATCGGAGCTCCGACGTAATTGCAATAATTTCCAATAAACGTTAACTAATTTCGTTGTCTTCACGATTCATCGAGCCTCCAGCCGAGCCATCACTCGGTATGCACTCCCGTTAATAAGACAGGGTTGCGCAAGCGTAAAAATGTCCTATTCACGTTGGCCGCGCCGCTCGTTGAATGCGCTTTGATTTCGTTGAATGGCGAGAGAGAGAGAGCGAAAGCTGAATAAGAAGCGCCGGCTAATGGGCAAAACAATGCGCGTAAAGTTGTGTTTATTTATCCGAGTTATCTCCCGTACAGATTGCGGGCTCATCTCCGCGCCGCGTCGTTCCGCCGAGAGTAAGAGAGAAGAAGAGGCAGCTCTCCTCTCTCTCTCTCTCTCTCTCTGGCTTTTTGCTCGCTGCGGAGAGGCAGCGCAGCTCTCTATAGAGTCCCCGCGAGCGCGTTAATTGGCCCAAGCAATTAATTCCAACAAGCTCGGGCCGATGTATACGGCGGAGAGTGTCGTTCGTCGCCCGCGGGAAAACGAGAAAACCTGTTCCCCCCTGCCCCCCCCCTCCGCCCCGCGCGCGCGGCTACTTTACGTCACCGACGCAGAGCGGACGGAGAGGCTTCCTCTCTCGCGAACTTGGCGTTTCGCCGTTTTCTCCCCCACCCCCCGAGCGGTTAATCGCTCAATCGGAGGAGGATCTCGTCATTTTCCGGCGGCCGAGATACATGCATTGAGGGCGCTCCGCGCCGCGGCCGTCGTCGGGCGCGCTGAATTTTCCGTGCATACGCGAATCCTTCGCGAGGGAGATAGCGGGGGTGTGCTCTCCTTTACGAGCACAATAAATACCTCGGAATCGCGCCGGCACCCAACATGTGTTGCATATATACGTGCACGCGCGGCTCGGAACAAAAGTGAAAGGTGGAGGTTCAGCAAGACCTGTTCCCGACCCACGAGACGGCGGGGCACGCGCGTATTATACGTACGTGTCCGCGACGTGCACTTGTACGCCTCATTGTCCGTCGAAAAATGAGACGCTCGCTCGGCGCGTAATAACGCGCACGTAAAACGAAGCGGCGGCCGAGAGGAGAGAGAGAGAGAGAGAGAAACCGGCCGCCGCCTCGTGAAAGTCCCCCCCACCCCCCTCCGGCCGACGATTGCGTCGCGATCGATTAAAGATTAAAGCCGCGAGATAAAAGTTCGTGTCTCTGGAAAAAAAAGTGTCCGGAACGATACGGCGGCGGCGGCCGCTGGCGACGCTCCGCGGTCGCGCGGCGAGTCGGGGACTATTAGAGCCGGAATATTATGCGTTTTTCTTTCGGACGTTTCAGCCGCGATATATACATATACGAAAAACCGGTTGAATCGAGATTAATAAAATGATCAGTTTCAGCATATGAATAAAACGGCCGGGCGGGGGGAAAGTAAAAAGCTCTTTTCTACAAGTATAGGCATAAACGACATGATTAATTTAAGCGCAGGAAAAAGGGGCTAAAAAGGGCCCGGGAGGAGGAGGTCGGGGGAGATGCGCGGATTTTTTGGTATATAAGTTTTAACAGGGGGACGGAGGGGGGGGGGGTTGGGAGGCAGGACACACGCGCGTATAATGTCAGGTTTTTGTCGCCGGCCGCGGCCGATGAGTTTTTTGTCACCGGGCATGAAATAGAGGAAGGAAAAGCGCGCGCGCGCGCGCGGCCGTCGGCGGCGCAGTCCGGACTAATTGGCCGATAAATCAAGTGGCCTGCTCCTCCGATGTGTCGAGTGCAGTCCCTTTCTTCGAGCTGCTGCTGCTGCTGCTGCTGCTGCCTCTCGGCTGTCCCGCTCTCCCCGGCCTAGGCGACAAAATCCTCTCCGCCTTCCCTGCGCCGCCGGCCGCCACTTAGCAGCCGTGTACTCGCTCATAGTCCTCCCTTCTCGCCGTATAGCCCGCGATATCAAAACAGCGCGGCCGGCTCGACGATTTCCCATTGTTTAAATAGCGAGGGCCGGCGGCCCCGATCGTTATAACGGGCGCGAGTGCCCCGCGAGCTCGTTCCCTCGTCGGCGGGGACGAGGAGTCGATGTTTCAAAATATCGTCGCTCGCCGACTGTATTCTCGAAACCGAGAATACGAGGAGGGCAGCCGGGAGACGGGGATTGTCTGCGGGCTTTTTGTGGGAGGACGGAAAAAGGCGGGGGGTCAGATTGGTGATGGCTGGCGTAAAAAGTAGCTGTAAATTGGCCCTTAATTTCGTCGAGCGGCGGGCATTTTTCTCGGAACGCTTAAAAGCCGAGAGAGAGAGAGAGAGAGGACGGTTATTTTTGGTCGCGCTAAACGGCGCTCCGCTGACAGAAGGCACACACGGCGGCAGCGGCAGCAGCAGCCGCGTCTCTCTCGCGCGAAAATCCCCGCCGAATCGTCGTCGCGGTAGTCCCTTCGGACTTGATTTTCCACTCCCTCTCTCTCTCTCTCTCTTCCTGCTGGCGAAATTTTTATAACGGCTCTCGGTCGCGCATGCGGATTCGCCTGCGGCGGGCATTAGATTCGCCGGCTCGGATTTCACATGGGCCGCCGCGGCTTAATTCTTTTCACGCTCCCCGGCGCCGCCGAGGCGAAAAAGGGGCTGCGGCTATTTCTCGCGCTCGTAAAAATTGCAGTCGCCCGCCGCGCCACCGATCTTTATTGAAAGTGAAGCAATTAACGAAGAATCGCGGGGGATGTCGCAAGCTCGCGAAATTGAACGGCGCTCGGGGGTGGGGCGAAAAGTATGCCGCCGATCTCAAAACGCGAAACGCGGCCCCGTAAAATGTGGAGCGCGCGCTCTCTCTCTCTCTCTCTCTCGGGCTCGGGGCAGTTAAATCCGTGTATTTGTAGAGCGCCGCTGAGTCGAGGGAAGGTCTTTCGCATGCGACCACCACGTGTTTCTCACTTGCAGCGTCCGGCTCTCGCGCGGAGTCTTTCGGTAAAATTGACGCCGTTTAGCGCTCGGGTCCCCTCCCTCCCCTTCGGATCGGGGGCGGCTGAGAGTAGAGCCTGGATCTTCCCCCCGCGCGCGTCATATATTTATAGAAATTTAAAAGCTTCGGAAATTTATATCGACGAGGGCAGCTTTACGCGCGCTACGTACACATGTAAACGAGTTTATTAGCTAGGGGACTTTTATTGCGCTTAACGTCCTTGTAATTTGCGACTAATAAAAGAGCGCCGTGCGCGCCGCCGATTTATTTACTCCGCGCGGATGAGACAATTTCGTAGGTGGGTATTAATTGCAGCGAGCGCATAAGCGACGGCACGCGCGGCCTGCCCCGTTCGTAAATCGCCGCGGCTTTATACAGCGAAGCGCGCGGCACTCCGCGCGATTATTACTTTCCGGCTTGATGCGTACGCGTTTAATTGGCAGGCCGCGCGGCGTCGTCGGGCCCCAATCAAGCAGCCGTTAATCGTCGCGATCGACGCATCGCAGCGGAAAGTTTTTTCCGTTCGGCTAGGCAGCGGAGCGCGGGTGCCGGCGATTAGCATTCGCCGCTCGGATATTCAATTCGACGCGATTCAGGGTCGACGCATTAGTATATCAGCGCCCGATAATTATACGACAATTCCATCGAGTATAAAGGTCAATTTGCGCGGGAGGGAGAGGGCCGCGCTTGTTCAAGCTCTTCCCACCGCGGGCCGATTTCGCACGCGGCGCGCATAAATAAGCCAAACGTCGCTCGCCGTCCGCGTTTGACAAATTTACATTCATGAGCTTGCGAAATTGCGCGGCGATCGGCGGAGCCGAGCGCGCGCGCTCCTAATTATAATTGTCGTAAGATTCTCCGCGGCGATTACGTGAAAAAGCGATGCGCGCTTCCGGCCATTAAGTCGGCGCGCTCTCCTCATTTTCGACGGAAAGTTTAGGATCGAGCTACTGTGTGGTTGTGTGTGTTTTTTTTCTTTAAAAAAAACCGGGGGGAGCGGAGAATCGAGCGCGGATTATCGGCCGATTCATCATCCGGGGGGCCGTATCTCGGCGCTCCCCCCCCCCTCCCTTAGGTACACATATTAGATATATAGTCGGCGGATTATTAGACGGATTAGGCCGGGAGGTCGGCGGCGTTTAATTATTTTCCCGGGCGCCGCCGAAACTGCACGGCGCGCCGAACGCCGGGATACGCGAGAGAGGGAGAGAGAGGGGAGCCCTTTAACAGGCCATTATTGTGCGCGGCGGCCGTTATTCTATATCTCGTCGGGGCGATAAGTCGGCAGATAGTCGGCTCGACGTCTCTCTTTGTGCCCTTTTCGGCGAAAGCTCGTCATCCCGTATCTCGGCGCCACGTGCCAAAGTGCCGCCCCCCCTGCAAGTCATCGCTCTCCGCGTCTCTCTCTCTCTCGCCCGCGATTCTTTCTCGGCTTTTCCCCGCGCGGCAAGTGGCGCTCGGGAATAATTGCGCATATCGCGCGCGCGCGGCACCGGCAACCCGTAACAATTACGTGGCCGCGCGAGAGACGATCGTCCTGACCTTCGGCCGAGTGATTGTATTCCAATTATGACGGCGCGGAGGGCCTCCTCGCCGAGGCTAATCTAATCGGTTCATTAATCGGCGGACAATCGCCGGAAATGCGTGCCGAGCCGCGGCGGCGACGCGCCACGTGCTCTCTCGCGGCATTAGGCATTCCGACCTTTGCCGGCTGCAGAGGCACCGCGGCCTGCGAGACGATGATCCGCTCGTCGGCCGAGCGACAATGGCCGCCGAGTGAGAACGAATTTACGAGCTCTCGCGCCAGCGACATCAAAGCCGCAGCCTCTCGAACCCGCGCTCGGCGCTTCATTTTTCATCATCGTCATTCGGCACGTCGAGCTCTCGAGCCGACTCTCTCCCTTTCTCTCTCGGCCGAAATTTACAAACGCAAGACGAGTCTATTAAGCGCGCCCGATGCGACGACTGACTCGTCGTCGCTCGGCGACTCCTCCCCCCGAGGGACACTCGGGCAACAATGCCCGCGCGCAGCTTCCGTCTAAATTTACACCCGCCACCGACTGCACTTTTTCCGCTCCCTCGAGCTCGCTTTCCCTTCGCGCGCCGACGTACGAGCGACGCGCGCGCTCCTCGAGTGGCCGCTCGTCGCGAGGGCTCCCTTTGTCGCGAAAGCTGCCGATTCACCGCCGGGCGACCACCGAGAAATCAGCGAAGAATGCGCGCGCGTCTCAAAGGACGCGCGGGACGACGCTCGGCCGAGTCAGCCTCGGGGTGACTCGCGGCTTCGATTCAGCGCCCGGCGGGGACGCGACTTTATTGCCCGTTTAGAGCGGGCGCCCCGACTGTTTTCGACGAAATTTTCGCGTGTAATTGTCGATGCACACACGCACCTTGTGCGCGCGGGGCCGTCGAAATTCTCCCGACCGAGTGCCCGCCAGGGTCGCTCGGCGCGTCTTGTTATTCGCCGCGTGTGCATGCATGCAAAGGCGAGCCATTTACCTGCGTCAGCGGCGGGCATTTGACTTTTTAATGGGAAGCGCCGGTTGCGCAATGCCGATCGAAAGACACCGAGCGACGCTCCGTGGAAAATTACTAATTGCACCGATCGAGCGCGCGGTCGAACACTGCTCGCGGAGAGCGAGCGCATAATGTCGCGGGGGAAAAAGGTGCCGCGGGGATATTGTAATGGAGGAGCCGCGCGACGAAGGAGGCCCCGAACAAACGAGTGGAAAGGGAACGGGAAGGATCTCTCGCGGCACAATAGCTCATCTCCCGGTGTGTTGATACGCGCTGCCGCTCGCTCGCTCTCTCGCTTCCCTCCTCTCTCTCTCTCTCTCTCTCTCTTCTCTTCTTTACTTATCGCTCCGCAGGCATATTTAATTTCCGCCGCGCCGCGCGAAACTGGAGTCGAGAGCCGAGGCGACGGCTCGCTTATCTACCCTTTTCCAATAAGGCTTTCTGCGCCGAGCGGAATTACCCTTTTGCCGGTGCGAGAGCGGATTCTATGCCGCATTATATCCCGGAGCTCTCTCTCTCTCTCTCTCTCTCTCTCCTCTTGTTCCTCGAGAATTATTCGGAAAAAGAGGATATTCGTCAAATTCGCGCTTAGAAACGATCGGCCTACTATCTGGGACAGTCTCTCTCTCTCTCTCTCTCTCTCTGCCAGTAGGCAGGAAGGCAGGCGACTCAATTTCTCGTTTCATTCTCCGTTCTCTCTCGCCACTATCTCGTTCGCCCGCCTGAGTTCCCCCGACGGCTTGCGTATAATACAGGCAGTTATAATAATGCCGGGGCGCGCGGCGGCCCCTCTCTCCCCCTCTCTCTCTCTCTCCGCCCTGCGCGCCCGCCCTGCTATTGGTTCATATTTTCAACAGTTGTGTAATTTCCTGGCTATTGTTACCCCCCCTGGGGGGGAGGGGGGCGACTATCATCCGCGCAGACGTGTATGCTCCACGATCCACTTCCCCGCCGCGCGGTGGCTGCGCACGGGGCTCTCCGCACGGCGCAGGCGCGTCGCGGCCGCGGCAGCCCTCTCCGCGAGGTATGTCTCCTTTTTTTTACCCTCCTCCCGCTCCCCCCGCGCCAAAGTCGGCTGCTCCCGCGTCCTTGTCGCGACGAGAACGCGTCGGGGATCGTTTTTCGAAAGGCGGCGGCGGCGGCGATGTTGACGACGGGAAGAGCGTCCGAAAGCTCCGCGATAAGGAGCCTCGGCGATATCGACGACTCCTCCGCCCCGGTAATTTCCTGCCCCGTTTTATGGCTCACTCAACGGCGGAGGAGACGAGTTTCACGATCGCGGGCGAATTAGAAGGGTCCGCGCGTATTACGATATCGAGTCCGCCTCGGCCGCTCTCGCGCGGCACGGTGAGTGCGCGTTATTTTATCGGGACTCAAGCGCCTAATTATCCATTTAGTATAACCACGGCTCGCCGCCGAGAGAGAGAGAGAGAGCCGGAATTAAAGTGCGGCTCTTAATTTATTAATTTGATTTGATGGCGGCGACGGCGGCCGCGCTGAAAAATGAGCAGCGCGACTAATTTCACTTAAGGGGCCCTGGCGGGCCGCATTAAAATATTAATGGCGAGATAAAGATACACAATCGTTGAGTTTACGGCCGCTTTACACGAAACGGCCGCCTCTCTCGCCCGCAGGCTTCCTGCCCGCGGTAATTGGCGATCCCCGCTTTCGAAATCAGGATTCGCGCGCCAGCCTGACCGGAGGCTCCGCGCGCCTCTTCTCCGAGGGCTTTCCCAGCAAATTTCCCAATATATGCGGGTGCATATCGGGGGAGGAGGGCGACGTTTGAAATTACTATCGCGCGAGCACGGCGTGCTGGAGCGGCGTGTCCGGGGGCTTTAAAAACTCTTTGACTGGCGAAAAAGTTTGAAATCCGGGCTCCCGGATACTTTTTATTCATACAAATATTTCGAAAAGCTCCCCCGACCCGACGCTACATCCGCGACGTGTATATTCGAGGGAAAGTTTTTTTCACAGCCTCTCTCCGCTAAAAATAAAGAGCCGCTTCATATTATATTTCGACGGAGAAAGGCGAATAATCGTCGACGGCGCGGCGGCGGCGGCGACGAGCCGTTTAATTAAAACAATGTCGCCGCGCTGCTCTCTCGACTCGCGTCGTCTCGTTTTCCGAACAATGACAAGTTGTCAGTCGAGCGTGACGTAGCGGCAGGCTGCTGCGCGACTCGCGGGGGGACAATGCGACGAAAGAAGCGCGAGAGCGATGAATTGCGGCGCGAACTCTCCGCCGCGGTGTAGATAGCGAGAGAGCGGCGTTATTGCATTGTCCCGGAGCCTCGGCGACGGCCAGCGATCTTACGTAGCTTTATTGGGCAAACGGGATATTTTATTAAATCTGGAGAGAGAGAGGAGCGCGGCTTTTTCGGCGGGTGAGAGAGAGAGAGAGAGCGTCCTAACGATCGGCGACGGCGCCGTGGCGAGCGGGGCGGAGGGGCGGGAGAGAGAGCTTGCAATATGGCGAGTAGTCGGAACGCTTAATATTGACTAGGGACGGTTACGCGTGCGCCGATTGGAGGGGACCGCGCGGCGCCGGCTCGCTCTCTGACCTCCTCGAATGCGCGAGGCTCTCCCGCAAGCTCTCTCGGCTTCTCTGCCTATTTGCCCGGCGCGGGCAGCTGTTTTTCCTCCGCCGTCGGGCGGCTTAATTAAAATATCGGCCGATTCTTAATTAGGGCGAAGAAGCTGCGGAGGAGACGAAATCGGGAGCGAGCGCTGCTCCGAGGGCAGAGGAGGCTCTCTCTCTCGTGCTTATCGGCCCTCTCTCGGGGGCCGGATTTTAATAGAGCTCTTTTTCTCTCTCTCTCTCTTTCGCTCTTCTCTCGCCCGAGAAGAAGGGGGACGGGCTTCGGTGGCGAAATTCCGCGCTTATCTCGACTGATGAAGTCGAAATTAGTAGCTGCTACCGTACGGACAGAGAGAGAGAGGGAAAGAGAGAGAGAGAGCGGAGCCTGCGAGCCGAGCGTTCGCTTGCACACGAAGCGGGAGAGAAAGAGGGAGAGAGAGAGAGAAAAGGGAAAGAAAGAGTCGCCGTTTCGCACACACGCGGGGCGACCCGCAAGTGTTGGGATTCTCGGGCGTTGTTTAAGTAAATTGGCCCCTAACCGGTTTCTTATTTCTGCTCACTGTCTTACGAGCTGCTGCTGCTGCTGCTGCTGCTCTCGCTCTCCTCCTCGCGGGCAGGCTTCTCGGGCGAGGAATCCCTGAAAATCCAGCCGGACC
>JAWWEM010000044.1:17362673-17388270 GCA_035582935.1 Ormyrus thymus
CGGCCGCGGCCGCCGCCGCTCACCACGCCGCCACGGCGGCCGCCGGCCACCGGCACTCGACGCCCGAGTAGAGCCGTCCGCGGAGAGCGGATTTATAATGTATATCCTGTAAATACGCCATGTACATAGCACCTCGTCATCCTCGATTTCATCCTCGGTCGCCCCCCCCTCGACGCGGAGCCGAGCCGAGGTCGACCCCGCCAGCTTTCGTCGCTCCGAGATTGTACATAACACGGCGAAAGTCAGAGCTGCGGGGAGGCCGGCGAGCCGGCAGAGAGCGGGGCCTCCCCCATTTTTGTATAAATGTAAAGAGACACTCCTAGCGAGTAGGACAGATATTTAATAAAGACTTATTCATCATACACGACGCCTACTCGCCTTTGTTTATTACCGCATGACCCCACGCCGAGCGCCGGGAGGGAAGGATTTTCGGCACAAATTAGCCGACGAGTCTAATTAGTTTCGGTATCGGCCGCCCCGGGCGGCTGGCGCCAGCGTCATCTTGGCCGTGTGTGCGAGAGAAAGAGAGAGAGAGAGAGAGAGAGAGGAGAGGCTCGAAAGACAGTAGCCAGCTCTGTTTGTCGAAAGGCTGCGGCCGTGGCACGACAAGCTAATTAGCGATGCCCACCGTGATATCGCCGCCGCCTCGGCAGCGGCGCACAAGCGCTAATAGCACTCGGCATAAATATGTCCATTTTTTTCGTCTGGCCCCGAAACTTTTTTGCGCTTTTCTCCCCCTCCCCCCGCCCCTTCCGCTCGCTCGCTCCATTTCATTCGGCTAATTATTCGCGGGATGCGAGCGCGCGCGCGGGACTGAAACCTTGTTATTAAATTAATAGGCAACCGGTTATTTCATGTATTATCCATAAATTAGCTCTCTTCGCGCAAACGACCCGATACGTAACTGCTGATAACTATGTTGCCGGGGGATTTTTGCGCGCTAGAATTTTAATTAATGTAGATTCGCTGCCGATATATATGGAAAAAGTATCCCGTAAAGCCTGGCGCGCGGCTTCTGAGAAGCGGCCGGTTAAGGTCGCCGCTCGCGGGATCGCGGACTTTTTAACGCGACGGCGGACGTGCGGTCTTGTGCATATAGGAAAAGCCCCTCTCTCTCTCTCCCTCTCGCTTGTAAAAGCGCAGTTTCCAGCATTACGCAATCCGCCTAATTGTTTATGAAAGCGAGACACGCGAGCGAGTTGGCAAAGTCAAGAGTAGGAGCTAATTACGCGCAGATTATCATCGCGAGAGACACTCACACACGCGCGCGCAGAGCCGAGCTGCGCGCGACGGCGGCGGCTCTCTTGTATCTGATCGGCAGGCGGTCGGGGCCACGTGCTCCGCCGCCGCTCGCTTTCGCCCTGAATTTTCATCGGATCCGCCAGCTTCCCCGTTTCTCCCGCTTTTACAAAGCGCGGAGCGAAAGGCAGTGACGGCGGCCCGCGAATTTATTCGTTGGAACCGCACCAATTGCCGTAATTAGCGCATTAGTCACGCTTCTTTTATCAGGCATCGCACGCGATCTGCTGCGGCTGTCGAAAAAAAATCTCGGCCGCGGAGCGCGAGCATGCAAACCACCTGAAACGCGTACGCACCGAGAGCACCCGACTGCTTCTCTCCGGCCGCTTCGGAGCTCCGCTCGCTAATCAAGCAATTTCGTAAGAAATGTATCGCGACAATTAGTATTTAGATGGCAGATTAATGCTAATCTCGGGATTTTTTCTCCAATTATCTCATTGACACGTCTCGATTCGATTCCGCGCTAATTGAATCGCAGCTGCCGCCGGCGCGGCCCAAAAAACTCTATAGCCAAGTAAAAAAGAGAGGGAGAGGAGGATCCGCGAGACGCGAGGAGGTGGCGGAGGAGGAGGAGGAACACCGGCGGGGGGAAAATCCTAGAGAGGAAAATCCTAGAGAGATCGCACGACTTTTGCACCTCTAATGAACGATTAACTTGATTAACTGGACTTGTGCAATGGAAATTAATTATCCAGCGATAAATCGTCGCTCCCGCGCGCAAGCATTAACGATCGCGATAACGCCGCGGCGGAGTGCACGCGAGGATACAGATTGCTGATTATTTCGGGCCTTCGGGTGCAGACTCGCGCACACGCGCGCCCAGAGAGACTTCGGGTTTAAATATACACGGCCCGAGAAAGCTGTCACGTCACGCGCGCGAATAAAGTTATATGCGCCATTGCGTAATTAGCGAAATTAGCAAATTTCCCGCGGGCCGCTTTATTATAAAACGCGCGCGGGCAGCTAATTGCAGAAAATCTGTTTTAGCCGACTCCTATTTCGAATCGGTCGATTTCGCCGGTAACGGGTTACTTTGCGGGCATTTTAAAATGCCTCCGCGGCGGGACGGGAAGTCGTAAATTGAGGCATAAATATATATTCCGAGAGCGCAAATAATGATTTAACGGAGCAATAAGTATTTATTATTTCGGAATATAAACGGGAGGCAGCGCGCTTTAAGCGGCCGCCCCGGAGTTTTTACCGTTAAAAATTGGCATTCGGCTAATTAAGGAAAAAGAATCGGGCCGCGCGCGCAGGAAATATAACATTTGCTCGATAACGAGTCATGAAAAGCGCGGTTACGACGTCTTATTAATCGGCAGATAACAATGTTACATTACTCGGGCTATCGCTCCTCTCTCGGCTCCGAGAGCCGCCTCGGGAGAGACACGACGGAGTGTTTGCGCTTTCGCTCATTATCACCCCGTTCGAGCGGCGAGGAAATGGGACAGCGCCGGCCGCCGTCGCCGTCGCCGCGCGTCACGTACCCATAAATCACTTATTTTAATTCGTTTCGCCGGAGCGCGCGCATGCATATCTCGGCTTCATTCACTCATTAGGGCGGGCTGATTGTAAAAAATCCGCCGGCGCGCGGCCGTAAAAAGGCTCTTAACCGGCGTCAATTAATTGATCGGTAGCTGCCGGCCGGCGCATCAAGTCCAATTAATTATGCATTAAAAGCCAGAGAGAGAGACTCTGCTGGGGCGCGAGGCGCGTTTATTTTCGCTTGTCCGACACACATTTCGAAAGGAGATTAAATCGCCGGCCTTAATTCGCGCGCACAGCCGAAAAGCCTCTCCGACAAAGTCGCCGGCTATCTCTCTCCTATCGGCTCTTGAATAGCGGCCGCCGCCGCGCGACGCTTATTAATAGCGCGCAAAACTTTAAGTGGATATGAATGTTGTGCGTGCGGCCTTTCCCCTCCCCCCATCGCGGCGTCGACCGTCGATCGAACGACGTTACCGAGCGACGCGAATAATGTACGATCGAACGTCTTTATTGCGCGCGGCGCGCAGCACGAGCCGGGCGCGATAACGCGCTCTCCCGGTGATTTAGCGAAATTTATTCGAGCGCTTAAAGGCCGCGCGGCTCTCTGTATGTTTGTGCTAAGTGAGCGCAAAGTGGCAGCCCGTGTCTCGCGAGGCCTCCAGGTGGGCCGCGTCCGCAGCTAAGCCTTCTCCGCCGCCTGTATGTAGAAATTTATTATCCTAATGGCGATGTATAATAATATTTTCGAAATGAAAGCGCCACCCTCGAGCGACGACGGGACACTTTGTCTCAGCCTTGTGGCCCTTAATGAGGGCCGATCGTGAGAAAGCCCCGCTGCCACTTCCGAAATCGCAATCGCCGCGAGGGCAGAGGAGGCCCTTTCTCGGAGTCGAGGGACTATAAATTATAACCGGTGTGCGCGTCGGCGCGCCACTCGACCGTGTCTCATTTTCCCCGAGTTTTTGTCATTTCGGAAAAGCGGAAAATGGGATCCTCTCTCTCTCTCTCGTGAAAGAGAGGAGGGCCCCGCGCGCGGGCATAATGGAGCCACTCTGCCCATTGTAGCGCCCGGGAGAGTCCATTCAGCCAGATTTTTGACTCGCTACTCATCGACGAGAGTGAAAAGCGGCGAGAAAATCGAGAGCCACTTGACTGCCGAGAATGATCCCTGGCCCGTGAATGCCCCGCGGGCCATTCTCCTCGGAAACTTATAAACTCTCCCGAGATCCTTTAATATCAATCCGTCCATGAGGCACCTTTTTATTTCCGAGGAACGCGGGCTAGGACGAGCTCTTTCTTCGCGATCTTTTTTTCCTTTTCTTTTTCTTTTTCTATTTTTTTTTTTTTTTTTTTTTGACGTCTCACTCTCGCCTCGTCTCGCATCGGGCGGTAAATCAATATTCATCAATATTTAGTTGTTTTATCGGGGCGAGATAAGCTCGTTATCTGTTGTTTCAACTGAAATTGTTAAAAGAATTAGTATTAAATTAATTATCAGCCATCGGGGCAATTTCCCTAATCTCGGCAGATTACATCAGCCGCGGGGACGCGGTTATTTATACACACGGAGAGCGAGGAAATCTCGCCCACCGCCTCAGTTTTTCCCAGCCGTCGTCGCATTATCACTCGGGGCTCTCTCGTATTTACTCAAGATGGGAGAGAGAGAGAGAGCGTCACGACGCCTCAGATAAACGGCTCCCCCGTCCCCCCGGGCCGGGCAACGAGATCTTTTCGGCTGTACATTATTGAGCCTCGGAAAAAACGAGCAGGACACTTTGCGGGGTGCGGGCGCCAATAACGCGGGGCGACGGAGGGGCAGTGTATATATAGGAAGGCGCAATTTCGGCCGGGCTTTAATTACCCGAGGCGGGGCTCCCGCAGGGACAATCAGACGGAAGGCTGCACCCTCCGGAGGCACGGAGAAAATCATCACCGCCGTCCCGCGTAATTAAAAAGCTCGTCAACAAATTTTCAATTCTCCCTGTCTCTCGCTTTCGGCGCGCGAATCAAGATAAAAGGCATCAAACGCGCACGAGAGCCATATAATATACTCGGGAGATTCGAATCTCGGCTCTCTCTCTCTCTCTCTCTTTACGGGCACACGGCGTTTATCGAGCGAGGCGCGTTTAATTAATTAAAGAAATTACTTGGCGGCGGCGCGCCTGTTATGCAGCCGCGGCGACGGCGCAGGCGGCAGAAAACGACGAGAGCAAAGGCTGTCTCTCTATATAAGAGCCTCGGCCGCTCGAGCGCCGGTTCATAACTCGAGCGCCTCGAATGAAGTTGTCGTTGTCTCGCGGCGAGGCAGCGAGAGAGCGCCGGGGGAGGAGGAGGAGGAGGGGGAGGCGGAGGGACGCGGAGGACCGGAGCGGGGCGCCCCGAGAGAGAGACAATGCAACGCATAAATATCTCACAAGCTCTCATATTATACTTCTGTGTGCGCCTTTGTCTTGGGGGCCCTGGCGCGAGGACAAAGCCGCCCGGATACGCAAAACTTTCCTCAAAGCCATAGAGAAATATCGATAATATCGCCGAGAGCTGCGCCGCCGGCCGAGTCTCTCTCCCTCTCGCGAGCGAGCGAGAGATCGGCTCCCCCAGATAAGCGCCGGTTTTGTCACGAGCCTCCGCCGCCGCGCAGCCCTTTTTCCCCGGAATATGTGCGCTGCCCATCGATCCCCCTGACTTTTTCTATCTCCCCCCCCTCTCTCGGATGTCCAGACCGGGCCGCTAATTTTATTTAGACGACGAGCGCCGCAGCGGCAGCAGCCTCGAGAGGGAGAGAGAGAGAGTCTCGAGGTGCTAAGCGACCGTACGCCGGCCGCGGTCTTCCCCACGGAAATTCGTAGCGAGCCGATAATTGTCTCGAGCCGAGAGCAAATATTTTCTGATTAGGGCCGAAAAAATGAGAAGCCGAGCTGTTGAAAAGATCCCGAGCGCGCGGGGAAGAGGGAGAGCGGAGGAAGAGAGCTGCTGCTGCTGCTGCTGCCTTGCGAATAAATGAGCGAGAAGAGCGAGGAGAGAGCGAGAGGGAAGGAAAATAAAAGGAGAGAGAGAGGAGGAAAAAAGAAGAAAGGCAGCGGCCGGAGTGTATAAACCGGCCATTAGTATCGCGGCCCGGCTACTGTCCATTGTTTCGTGTTTGCAGAAACAATTGACGGGTCCTCGGGCTCCCTCCCTCCCCCTCGCCTCCTGCACCCGCTCTCTCGTCTCGTTAGCGCTCTCGCCGGGAGAGCCGCGCACAGAGGACAGCATTGTCTCCGTCTTTAGCACCCGCGGAAAAATCCTAACGAGCCTCTGCCTCCTCGGGCAGCCCCTCCGTTTAGCACCTAGGCGGCGATGACGGATACGTCGTCGGAGCTCTTTCTCTCTCTCTCTCTTTGTGCGAGAAACCGGGAGCCGGAGCTTTCGCAGGAAAAGCTCTCTCTCTCTCTCGGATCGGTTAATCGGCCGGACCGATCTCTCTCGGGGGCCGCGCATTAGCATCTCAATGTAATCGGGCCGCCGCCGCCTTTTTTTTCCTTCGGTGTCGAGGGGTCGGTCCGACGTATATATGCCATTACTCCGCGGGGAGGGTTAATAACGCGATAAGGCGCGCGGGCCGCTTTCGCACTTTCGCCTCATTGTCCGATCTCGCCGGGCAGATAAAGCGGCCACGGGATTTCGGCCGCCTACGCGAGGCCCGCTGCGTGCGCGGACGTGCGCGCGCGCCGAGATACGATGACAAATGACGCGGGCCGACGCGCTCTTATCTGGGCAGCCTTCCTTCTCGCTTAGCCTCCCCCCCGGGCGGCGAAGCGTCCGAAATGTATGTATCGAGAGGCGCCGACGCCGACGTCGAGCGTCCGACAATTTTATTAACAAAAATAAGGGAGTCCCCGGGTCCGAGGCGGGAGGAAGCTAACGGACCGTGAGAGATTAAGCCCTCGAACGGGAGCGGCGGCCAGTATATCAAGGCGGCCGCCGATGGAGCGATGGAAACGATAAACCGGGAGGGAGCAAGGAGAGAGAGGGAGAGGAGAGCTAGGCTGCCGCTGGCTTTTTTCGGCCGGGCTGCCGAGCCCGGGCCTGCTCCGTCGCGATGATGAATTCCAAATCCCTCTTCCGTCGCAGGCTAATAGCTGCGTAAACAATAGGCCCGGCCTTTGAAGTCGGCGCCGTTTGACTTGTAAGCCGATAAGGTTGAGTCAACGGCTTAGCGATTTTTAAAGAGGGAGGGGGGGGGAGAGTATATGAGGAGCACCGCATCGGCGCGTAGACGTAGAGGAGCGACTAGGCGGAGGTCGTGTTTGCCCAGTTGGCCGACGAGGTGCCGGAAACAAAAGCTCTCTCGCTTTGAAACCGAATCCGGCGAAATTTCCCTAATTCCTTTGTCGGCGAGCCGGCGAGAGTTATCGGCTCCCCCAATTAATTAGACCGACGATCAATCGAATATATATATATATATATATATACGTGGCGCAATCGAATGAGGGAGGAAGAGGGCGCGGCGGGTTAAGAGAGACAAAAGGGCTCTCCACCCTCTTTCCCGCCGTCGTAGATCCTCCTCGCGCCTCCTCGGAAGCGGCGGAAACCACTTGCCCGCGACGCTTATCTGCGCCGGAGAAAAAACCATGCCTCTCTCTCTCTCTCTCTCTCTCGCTCTCCCTCAGCTCTCCCGAAACTCTTTTCCCGGGCCGGCGGGCCAATCGGCAATCTTATCTCGCGCACGTCGCGATTAGTTATTTTCTCGCTATTAATTATTGCCCCGCGCGCGGCCGAGTTATCGCGGAGCCCCGGGGCCGATAAGCGGCTAATCGGGTATAAGCAACACATTTTGCACGTTCTAAATATATATTTGCGTGTATATTTGTATATATATATATATATATATATATATACATTGTTCGGCAGCGGCGGCGGGCAAAAAGTTGTTTACCGCGATAAGGGAAATTCGGCTCTGCTCTCGTCGGCTACTGCACGGCTAATCGATAGCCGGGCTCGGGTTTTTGCCGCCGCCGCCGCCGCTGCCGTTTGCCGCGCGGCGGGCGTTTAGAGCGAAAATAAAGTTCGGGCTCGCGTCGAATATCCGGCGCGCCGGAAAAATGATAAACTTTTCTGCCGCGGCGCTCCGACGTTCATAGCGTCGCGCGCGAGTTTCGACAAAGCAGCGGCGGCGGCGGCGGCAGGGCAGGGCTGCGCCGGAGGGTGGGAGGGTGGGTGGGAGCGAGTCCCGTCCAGCGGCGTGCAGACGTGAATAAAATGCTCGTCCGTAAACGCCATAAAAGTGATTTGGAGGACAGGGACGAATGAGGAAACGATAGAGAGAGAAAAATGGGAGGCGGGGTGTGTGCGTGCGCGCGCGCGCGTGTGTGGAAGCTGGGGCGCCGGGCGCGCACAAAGCGCCCGGGGGGGAAAAGGGAGAGAAAAGAGAAGAGGAAGAGGGAAGGCGCGCACGAGGGGCGGAGTGTAGGAGATAAAGGGCGTTTTATCTCGCGAAATAGCGCGGAGCCGCGGCGCGCAGGCGCGGAAACGGACGGCGGGAGGAGGGTGCCGGCGACGCCGCCGCCGCCGCGGCCGGACGAGTTTTTCACTGGCACAAGCGCGCGCTCGCTCTCTCTCTCTCTCTCTCTCTCTCGCCTATCTGCATCGAATCTTTCAATAAAAAATTTTGTAGCCCCAGCGCCATTTTGCGAGTTTAAATGGAAATCCGAGCCAACCCCCCCATCGACCTCTTAGCATGCAAATTAAAGTGCTGCCATTTGAATGCGAATAAAAGGAGGTGAGAGGGAGGAGGCCCGCGAAAAGCGAGCTGCTGCTGCTGCTGCTGCCTTGACGGATCGCGCGCCGCCGCCGACGCCGCTGCCCAAAGCGCTTTTTCGATTCGTCTCCTAAGCCGACACCGGACGGGTAGTCGATGCAGCTCTCGTCAAGCTCTCCTGGAAGCCATGGGGGGGGGGGAGGGCACGAAAATCGGACGACTATTTACTTCCGCCACTGAGGAGGTCTGTCGAAAACGCCGCGGGGGGAGGCTCTTGAAAAAAAATGGCGAGAGTACCACCGCAGTTTTATTAGCTTTCTCGGCTCGTCGTATTTCACAGGCGCAGATAGGGCGGCCTTATTACTGCCTCTGCCTTAATGCGGCGGCTGCGAAGATCTCGAGAGCGAGAGAGAGAGAGAGCGTCGCGCGACAGTTATGAAATTTCTTTAGAAATTATTATTTCGCCTAAACTCCCCGAGAAGGTAATATTTCCCTCTCGGTAATTCGCGCGAGCGGGCGGCCGTGAAAATAAAGCGAAGAAAAGAAGAGTGCCGCGAGCGCGCGCGCGCGCGGAGCGGGATTTAGAGCGGCGGGCTTTTATGAAAAGCATCCTCGAGAGGAAAAGTTAATTGTCTCGGCGGCGGCGGCGGCCGTCGTCGCTTCCTCGGGAGGAAATTATGCGCGCTGCAATAAAGGAAAAATCAACGGCGGGGGCGGCGAGGGTCTCACTCTAATTCTCGCGAAATTGAATGTCTCCGCCCGCCCTCCCCCTCCTCCCCCCGGCTCCCGGGGGAATATTCTCTCTCCGGGCTCTCTCGGCTTCGCTGCTCGGGGAAAGGGGCGGGGGGGGAAGCAGAAACCGGATTTGAATATTGATTCTTCGACTTATTTAAATTCGTTTCGTTATCGAAGCCGGGATATCTCGGAAGAGAGCACGAAATTGGACGCGATAACGAAAACGAAATAGCGTCGGAGAGCTCTAGTGCCGCTGCAGGCAGGGAAAAGATATAGGAGAGCCGAGTCGGAGAGAGACCGAGAGCCCGGAAAAGGCTATAGGACAAAAGCGCGCGGAGAGCCGGGAGAGAAATGCAAAAGGGATCGAATGGAATTTATAAAGCACGATCTCGTTCGGATCTCGCGAGGAACAACAGAGTATTGCGCGCGAGAGCTGCCTGATCGAATTTAGACCGTAATACAGTTCTCTCTCTCTCTCTCTCTTTCTCTCTAGCTCTCTGTATGCAAACAAAAATCGAGCGAGCAAAGCTCCTTCTCCTATCTAACTCCGGTAAATACAGAATTTTAGGCCGTTCCGAGAAAGAGCAAATCTACCGGGACGCAGGCCTCTCACTCCCTCTCAAATATTGCCTCTCGGAGCTGCACGGCAGGGAAAATGGAAAAAAAAAGAGGAGAGAGAGAGAGAGAGAGAGGATACGTGCGTAGGCGCGAGAGAGCTTCCGAATTAAATGCAGAATGCGAAATGCCCAGCTGACCGCGGCGGGGCTTTGCGGATTTTGCGTAATATCGCAATTTCTGTGCGGATCCGATATTCGGACGAGGGCCCGTATACATATATACACATACATAGGAGTGGCGGTCATCTTCGCCCGGTCATATAATAACGCCCCGCATCCGAAAGTACAACGAGGATTTACAGCGCGGACCCCGGCGGATCGAGTGAGTCTTTGCTTATGGACTCGCGCGACACGAAGCGTACTTAGATGCTTAGATAGCCGCGGGGGCCGGAGAAATGCAAGCTCTCGCTCTTTCTCTCTCTCTCCCGCGCCGCGAAGGTAACACGCGCCGAATCCATGAATAAAAGATGGGGGAGTTTGCACGCCTCGACCCTCTCTCTCTCTCGTGTACGTATATATTTCCTCTCCGCGCGCCGAGGAAAAGGAAAAACGGCCCCGGTCCGAGAGCCCCGAAACTCTCGACTGCGCGGGAGGAAAGAGACTTTGATTGGAGCGGACAATTTAGTTAGGGGGGGCCACGTGCGGGGCGGGCGGGCAGTCGGGCGGCGATGATCGATCGGACTAATATTCCCCGGGCAGCCGGGCGATAAAACGCGGCCTGCCTCTCGCTCGAGAGACGAAATAACTTAGGCGCGGGATTAATAGGCCTGTAAACGCCGCGATGATTTCATTAATATTCATCGCGCGCGCCCACCTCGTGATTTACGCCGACTTAATTTGACTCGCGCCGAAAATTCATTTTGACGCCGACGGGCCGATTGATTGATTCGCCTTTTAATTCGACGGCGTCACGCCCACCGGTCGCTTATTACTGTTTATTGTTATTATTACTCTGCGGCCGTGAGGAGCGGCGCGCCGAGAGACGGGCAAAGCAAGCGAGCTTGTTTTCCCAAAGCCGAGTAATGGCAGTATCCGAGTGGCTGTGAAAAGAGCGCTTTGTTTTTCCAGGGGGGGCCGCCGCCTCTGGGAACCGAGCGGCATCTTTGACGAGTGACGAACGACGCGGCTCCTCTCCTCTCCGTGTTGTATTAGCAGCTCGGAAAGAAAGCCGCCGCCGCCGGCCGCGCGCACTAATCGCCGCCTTCGCACAGTCGTCGCCTACGTCGTCGTCGCATGTCCTGCGCTTGCGTGTGCGAGCTATTTCGCGCGGGCGGCCGCGAATATCGATCAGAAAAGAAGAAGGAGCTTCTCCGCGCGCTCGGCGGGCCGCGGCCGACGGCGACGACATTGTAAGGTATAATGGCAGGGATTGAAAATTCAAATACGCGGGGCCGCCATTAAACTGAATAACGAGAAGCGGCGGCGGCGGCCTGTTCGAAATATGAACACGAGCATGATTTGCGGCCTCGTAAACCCCGTTCATAACGAATAATAATGTCACCGGCGCTGACACCGCCGTCGCTTATATACTCGCTTCAAAATCCACCTACAATATCGCCCTCCCCGCGGCTTTTTCTTCCTCCTCCTCCTCCGCCGGCTCCTCGGGCGGTAGCTGCGAGGCCGGCTCTCCTTTTCTGAAATTAAATAATAAAAGCCATCTCCCTCGGCGCGCTGTCTACTTTTGCCGATTGAACTTTCGCCGCGGCCGTTTATACGCCGAGCTTTTATTTCGCACTCTCTCTCGGCGAGAGGGAGATCAAGTTTTCCAGCCCGCTTATATTGCGCCTCTCGTGCGCAGGGGCCGGTGCGCGCGCGGCCGTGTTCGCTGATTGTGCCGCGCCTAATAATGAAGATGTTGCTTTAATTGCCGCCGGCGGCGAGTTAATTAGCGAGCCGCGCGCAGCAGCGGCAGCAGCAGCCAGCCAGCCAGCCAGCTCCGGCCGTTCTCGCCCGGGCTTATCAATTGGCTTATTAATTTAATCGCGGGGTCCCGATAAAAAAGCGCCGCGCGGCGGGCCCGACGACGACGGCTTAATTGACGGGGAAAAAAGTGTCGCTTTCATAATTTGCGGGGGACGCGGGAGGGGGAGGAGCTGCAGGTGAGGAGAGAGAGAGAGAGCCGCGCTCAATTAAGCCGCGCGCCGAGAGAGAGCCGAGTCGTCGAGCATTAGCATTCGGCGAGTCCGTAATTTGTGCTGCTTTTAATTAAATCATCCGTTAGGCTCCTCTCTCTCTCTCCCAGCCGTTTTCGATTTTTGCTCCGAGCCTCGTACCTCTTCGTCCGCAGCTCTTCTTTTTCTAAGCCGAGAGAGAGAGAGAGAGGCGGCGGCGAGCGGCAAGCGCCGCTCTCGGCCTCGGCAAACAAATTTTATGGAGGACGCGCTCGTCCTTTCCTTTCCTCCGCTTTATTCTGTCGTTTCTCTTCGTCCTGTTTTTCGAGCTCGAGCAATTAACCACCCTGAAAGTTCTCCACTTAAGGAGGCAGCCAGCTACTACTCCTTTGAGAAAAAGAGAAAATGGCGCCCTCGAGAGAGAGAGAGAGGAGAGCAGCCGAGATTGAGACGTTCCTTTTTTACGAGCGCCGAGAGCTCGACTCTCCGCGGCCAGGCCAAAAGCGGATTTAATGAAAACTTATTTCGATTATGTGGCAAGGGGATCGCTCTCTCGCCGGGTATAATCGGGCCCCCTCAATTAAAAACTCGTGTATGACTACCGCCTGGCGCTCGTTACGCTTGCCGGGCCCTTTCGCCTCTCCTTTTTTTCTTTCCCCCGGCCGAGCGTTCGCGCGCAGTCGCCGTCCGGGATTTTGCATGCGCGCGCGGGGATGCAGCAGCCACGGCGAACAAAGGGGCCTTGCCAAGAAGAGAGAAAGACAGGCGGCGACGACAATACCGCGCGGCCCCCCGCGCGCCCACCTCTAATATATTGCCGACATGACGGAAAAGTATCGGCGCGGGCCTATACACCCCGCGCCGGGGCCCCCGGGGCTTGTTAGCCCGGCCTCTATAAGGCCCTTCCTACGCCCAGGAATTTTAATGCGAAAAATTGCCCTAGCGCACGCCGGCCGCCGCCGCCGCCACCACCACCCGACGACAAAATTATTCGCACGTGTACGCGAGCACTAATGGCCCCCCGAGCGCGGCGAGCGAGCGCCCTTTTCTGATAATGAGAGTACAAGTGACCGCCGGAGCCGATCGCTTATCTCGCTGCAGCTCCTAGCCGACCGGGGCCCGACAGCGCTGTATACCTGCGGAGCCCTCCTCCTCCTCCTCCTCCTCCTCCGCCGAGGGCTTTATCGACCCTAATCAGCTAATATTGTGCCTCGGCCCCCACTGTTTTCTCCTCAAATATTGTGCGGCCGCTCGCTCTCCCTCTCTCACCCTCTCGCTTATCCGGCAGCGACAGTTTTCTCCGATTCTCTCGCTCTGGGAATCTAAGACGCGCACCCAAATGCCAGGGGCTAATAAAAATCTGACGAGCGTAATCCTCGGTTAAGCCAACGAGGTTACACCATGATAAATAAACCAATAAAACAAGACCCCTCGAGCTCTCTTTCGCGCGTGCCTCTCTTTTTCTCCCCCTTATCTCTCGCTCTCTCTCTCTCTCTCTCTCTCTCCGCCCCTCTCGTATAGCGCTCGATTTTATTGACATAGTCGGGGTGGCTGGCTGACTGCTGCCTAAAGGGGCGAAATCGACACCCCGGCAGCTACTCGACTCTTTTTAATAAGCCGCACTCGCCCTCCAGAGATGGATCGGCCTGATATTCTTTTCATCATGGGAATGCGAGCCGCTTTTTCTGCCCGGGAATTATCGCTCGTAATCATTGCGCTCGCCGTCCCACCCCTCTGGCTTTTGGCTTTTTATTCGCAAACATATTTACATGCGGTTTACTTCACAAAAGGAGCGATTACGGCTACGTATTCATAACTTCTGCTCGAACGCCTGGGAATATTCAAATCAATTTGGGGATATTCGAATCAATTTAGCGTCCCTCCCTGCTTGGAGTCAACCCATTTTTCGAGCATTTTTTTTAACAATTTTCCTTCTTATTTAAGCTCACTGTTATTTTTTATACCTACTGACAATAATCATTTCATTAATGGCTCAAGTTGCAGGAGTTGTGAAACCTCTTGCGAGTGCGCACGCAGCCTCTTTGCGCCACCTTGCGGTCCATCAACCGTATACTCAGGACTGTCCAACGATCTCGACTCTCAGTAAATATTAGAGCTACTGAAAACAGATGGAGATCAGTCCTATAAATATAAATCAATTATTTGCCTACGATTCGTTAAACTATAACTGTGATAATATTAAGAATATTTATATCAAGTCAGAATGTAAGATTAATAAGGAGAATGTCTCAATATTGGGCCAAGGATTTTATTCTAACTTTGGAATATCTCATATAAAAATATGAAAGGAGCCAGCTCCGTTCAATCTAACATTTAATCTTTCAAAAGTTATGAGCTCCTTTATTAGCTAAAATTTAAGAAAGATCAATCTTTTTCAATCACTGATAATTTGTCGACAGTTAATTGTAGAGAGTATTTTCATTGTCGGCGTTCGAAAGACGAGATCAAATCCTACCGATTAAAAACAATTTCATCAGAAAATCTTCACTTCTTCAAGAACTGCAGCCAAACAAATAATTCATACTAAATTACGTCGATCAATTTTTTGTAATTTTTTATGCTACTTTAACGGTCATTCTTTGTTTGGCTATAACCTTTGAACAAATAAAGATCTTTCAATAAATGTTATTTTGGTTGGTGGTATTTGATCTTATTTTTTAAACGCCGGCAATGAAAATACTCTACAATTAACTGTTGAAAAGTTATCAGTGATTGTAGAAAAGTTGATTTGACTTCAATTTTAGCTAAAAAAAAAGAGCTCATAAATTTTGAATTGTCGAACGTCGGATTAAATGGAACTGGCTTCTTTCATGTTTTTATATGAAAAAATATTCTAAAGTTCGATCAAAATCCGTGACCCAAAGTTTAAGACGCTCTCCTTGCAAGAGTAGAAAGCTATTTTATACGAACTAGACATCATTCAACGCCTTTCGCGCGTACTATTTTGTTTTAACGTTATAAATGCAAATTTTCTTTATAATATAGTTCTAATTATTCAGTTTTAAATAGTTAAATATCAAAATTTTATTTCAAAACTTCAAAATTATAGCGGATGCAGCGGATTCTCGCGCTCAATTCAATCATTAAATGCTTCACCATATCCGGCCAGGCTTTTTTTACGAGAGGATAACAAGCGCTGAGTAGGATATATATTATTTATTATATGAGTAATAAAGTTGTATTTTTTTATTTAAGTTAACATCTGTGAGAATGTTGTACTCCCTCTAAACAGGTAATTGTATTTATCTCTGTAGGATTTCAAACAAGAAATAACTTTATAATGTTGTAATTTTACTGATTAAATAAATAAATACCGACGAATAAATCAATTATTTTCCTAAACATTTCTTAACTCTTAAAAAAACTTGTTCCAAAATGACAAAAATCTGACGCAAACTTCCAGCTGGAGCTCCCTTCTTTTCTTCATATTATTTTGATTCTTTATTGGGCTCAAACACGAGGACAATTGACGCGGTGAAACTTGACTCGCCGTCCGCCCGATGTAGAACAACAGAGAGCTCGAGGAGGGAGAGAAAGCATTATTAATTGTCGTCTCAATGAGCGAAAGACGCCGCAATCTTTAACATGCCGCCGAAAAATCACAAGCGCAATTCAAGCGACGATTATATTTGCTGGAACAGACTCGTCACGGCTCAAATAAAGAAGGCGACTTTGATTTTATAGTTACTTGAAATTTACACGAGTACCGTTCAAGTTAAATCACTGCCAAGTTTCGTTTAACAGTTCATACATGAACGATAATGCAGAGAAAAGGTCCTTCGAGCGTTAATTCTAATGAATATATCGGCATGTCGATCAGTAGCTGACTCGCGACCTCAAACTAAATCCGAGTGCCGCAAAAAGGGCAGGGGGGGTAAGTGGCTGCATCTTTTGCCGATTACAACCCCTATATAGGAGGGGAGGCGGGGGGGGGGGCGACATATGCCGACGTCGCGTGCGCCGCTTTGCTTTCCCACCCCGATGAAAGTCAATTCGCAGTTAAGCCCCCGGCAAACGCGATTAAAAAGGCGGGCGCGCGAGTATGTTTGCTTTTCGCACAGTTAAAATAATTAACGATCCGAGCCCGGATAAAAAAGGAATCTCTCTGCCTCTGGTCTTTTACGGGACGTCAGTGTCAATATTACTATAAAGATTTGGCTGATTATTCTGCTTCTTTCGGGAAGTTTTGGGAAAAATTCCGACTCCCACGAAGTTTAGCCCCGGTAATGGATAAAACATTTTGCTCTTTACGGAAGAGCTTATAGAGAGTATGGCGAAAAAAAATGTTTGAGACTTCTTGTTGCAAACATTTTTTTTTTGCGGCTGTGTGCGTATCTGTCTGAGTAATTTATTTATTTATTTATTTATTTATTTATTTAAACCAGTATAACATTACATAATGATCCTATATTATTATAAGTCTTCCGTGTAATTCCTGCAGAGGTAACAATAGTTTACCTGTACGTAGGTCTGGTGTAATAACATAAATAGTAACATTTTTATTTTCACACAGCATTTCTCATTAATAACATAGATAATAACACTTTATTTTCATATCTTAACAATTAGTTCTATCCCACATTTTTAATTTCGACTTTATTACTTGAGAACTATTTGTAAGCGATTTGAGATCATTTGACAGGTTGTTAAAAATTCTAACCGCTACAATATAATTATTCTTATTGCTGACCGTTTTAGTTATCCTTGGTATGGCAATACTTTTGTTTCTAGTCTTCGATTTACTTTGACTGTATATATCTTTTAGATTCTTGAAATGACATAATACCGATTCAAGAGCAAAGGATTGGTTTAACTTTATAGTTATTTATTAAGAATCTGTTTTTACTAAAAATTTTAATTAATCTAAATTGTAGTCTTTTTAATTGATTTTTCACGAAGAACATTTTGGCCGATTTTCATTGAGAAGACATTGCACAACATTTTTTGTAATTAGTTGATTTCTTGATATTCTTTTGTTCTAAACAATTTATTTGTTCAGAATCAAGCTAAATACTTGTAATTTTACTTAGTTGGCTTTGAAAGAGTTATAAATTACCTACATTGTAGTTTTTTAAATATCCACCGCCTGTTATTTGTAACTAAGAAAGCTAAGAAGCTAGGGAAACTAAGAATCATTTCATTTAATATATATTTACACGAAATTTTTATCAGTTATTGACAAGCACTTGAATCTGTCAAAACTTAAAGAGATTATGCGCATGGGTGAAAGATAAAAAATTATTTTCTAAGAAGAGTGCATTTTTGTCGTCGTACGATAACTCATCATAAAAATTTGTGCATAGATAACTTGTTTACGCCTTCGAAACGAGTCCTTTCTTCAAGAAAAAACCGTTCCAACAATTCTGAGATATTTGAGATTGAATGTTTTTTATTGATTTTCTTTCAAATCGTAATTTTTAACAACGGCCTTTTATAAAAACGTCAAGTTTATATTAGGATAACGAGTTTTAAAATGTCAATAACGTATAATGATTATATTATTATAAGATGAAAAAGGAAAAAATAGATCGTTATATATGATTTCCAAGCAAAGGAGATGAATAAAGAGAAGTACTTTCTAATAAGTATGATAATATACTCGAAGGCAGAAACGAAAAAGTTTATTATTTACGTTACGTTATTTTCCCCCGCAGAATTCCGTATAGTAATGTAATATTAAACAGTCATCTAATGAAATTTATGCGCTACCATGCACTTACTCCGGATAAACAAATAAATAAATACCCATTTATTTATCGCGTTTAGCGGAAAAATAAATTGAGCCCGTGGAACGAACTCGCGGCGTCCTTTTTTCTCGCATTGCATCCATCTAGATTAGCCGAAGGCCTGCTGGAGGACTCGAAAGCTCGCGTCGCGCGCGTTTTCGTCGGGCCGAGCGCGAGGACGACGCAGCAAAAGTCCAGAAACTGGCGTCGGCAGCCCGGCGGCGCGCGAGCGTGCAGACGCGCAAAAGGAGGAGGAGAGGAATCCGCGCGTTATCTGCGATGAGTCTCGGCTGGGTCTGTATATAGGCGCGCCATAACAAGACAATTAGAAAGCGCTAATTATCTAGTAGCGGGCGGCCTTTGGGGAAATAATTATACCTGGCGGTCCGCGCTCGTCGGGAGAAAAGAGAGGCCGGGGAAGGAGGAGCTCTTATACGACGTGCCGAAGAAGGAGAGAAGCGGCGAGAGGCTGCGTTAATGGAAGCGGCGGAGAAAATTGAAAGCGCGAGCGAGCGATTTAAATATATATATATATATATATATATATATCTGGGCGCGCGTATTGTTGGCATTCGCGCGCGCGCGCGCGCCTTCCTTAAACTCCCCGAGAGGAGCTACTTAATTTCTTTGCTACAAGACGTGCAGTTCGGTGAGCATGCAGGCTTCGACGCGGCTTAAACTCTGGCATTCGAGCGCGGCTCGCGGAACAGTTGGATATTGTAGGCGCTGCTGCACCGCGGCTGCTGTGCGTTGTATCGGTTGCAGGCTAAGAATCAGCGGCTCAAAGGTTATACACAGCCATCGCGCCTAATTGCAAGTCACACAAACGCCTCGTTTATCAAGACAAGCTCGCGGTCTCTCCTTCTCTATCGCGGCTCGTCCTCTCTCTCTCTCTTTCTTTCCTTTCGAATAGCGCGCACAGTCGAGGAGGAGAGCACGAGAGCCAAAGTGCACTTGCCAAGCTCTCCTCGCGATGACTAATGACGCTTTAAGTGCCGCTTAAGTGGCGCTGTTAGCACAAATACTCGCGCTCTTCGGCTTTTTATTCCGCGCGCTTCTTTTACCCGCGGCCGCTCCTTCCTTTTGTCGCTCGCGCCGGAAAAGCGCGTCGCCCGGGAATTCGGGGGCCGCCGCTTATTTGCGTCCGCGAAAAAACCCCCGACTCTCTCTCTTTCTCTCTCTCGCAGAGTCAGAGAATAGATCAAAGCGAGGGTACAGGGGAAGCTCTCTCTTTCTCGCTTTAATCTCATTATCTTGTCATCTGCCTCGATATACAGGCGAAATCAAAGGACGGAGCTGCTAAATCTCGGCCGAGGGAAGAGCCGAGGATTCCCGGTCCGTCGAAGCAGCCCCGACTCGATTAATTTCGAGGAGGAGGCTCTCTCCGCGGCGGCGCGGAGAGGCCGATCGCAGAAACAAAGAGCCCCGCTGAAAGAAAGCCATATAATGGGAGAGCCCCGGCTAATGGAGTCGTTCCTGGTAGGAGTCGACGGCGTCGTCGCCGCGAGACTCTCGCCACAAATCATAAGATTAGAATTTTAAATGCGGCACCGCGCCGCGCCGCTCCGAGTCCCCGAATTTTCGGCCGGCGAAATCTCGCGGCGCGATCTCTCGCCGGGGCCCGGAATCCGAATAAACGGCCCGATTGTTGGGGCCGCGAGCGCGGGGCGAGATTTGTTTCTCGGCTCCCTCCCCCTGTCTCTCTCTCTCTCGCGCGGCTCATTTGCTCTTCGCGTTCGATTTCTTTTTCCTGCGCAGCTGCGCGGGCTGCGTATTTCGCCCGCGGAATGCAGGGATATATTCGTCGGCCTTATTGCTCCGCGGACTTTGGACAAATTGCCGCTGACGGGCGCCGACGGCTGATTTTCCAAGCTGCTTCGCGAGACCTCGGCGGCGGAAGGCCCCTCGGATGCGCGGTCGGGTCCGGAGGCGCAGAAAAGCCCGGCGCTCGGGCTGATCAGCCTGTTGCCAATTAGAAACGGTCTGTTTTACCGACTGTCAGCCGGGGCCTTGAGCCCTCGCTCTATTGAGTTGTATCGGCCGAGTTATGTCGGCTTCGTTAGCCGCGCTGCTGCCCTGCGCCGAGAGGCAGCCCGGCGTCCGGAGGCTCGGGAGTGCTTGATTTACGGGCAACCGAGTCAACGGACTTTCGAGCGGGAGAGAGAGAGAGAGAGAGAGAGGATCGCTAATAGTCTCTGCGCTCCTGCGGGCCCGAGAGCAAATATTCCGCTCTCTAATTGGAATTGATTAGAGGAGAGGAGGCCGGAGGAGAGGCTGCAGGAATAAAGGAGAGGCGGACGTCTTCTTTCTCCGTCAATTATGTCCGCGGTTATTTAGCGCGGCGGCTGCGGCGGCCGGCCAAACTCGGAACTCGTCGGGGCCTCTCGCTAAAAATCGTTGCCGATCGCTGGCGGAAGCGGCGCGGCCGTTTTGCATAAGTCGAACGGATCGGACGGCGATCGATCACTCGAGCGAGAGAGAGAGAGAGAGAGAGCGTAGGACTCCGTTGTCAGCGCCGCGAATTTACAGCCCCCGGAGGAGGAGAAGGAGGAGGAGGCAGGCTTTGTTTTGAAAATAATTTGGAGGAGAGTGTTTGGAAACGGAGAGAGAGAACGAGAGAGAGATAGATAGAGGGAGGGAGAGAGAGAAAATGCCTCGGTGATAAATCAATTACCGGCGACACATGAATTTTAAGAATAGAAGTGAGCAGTTTTATGTATCGACGGCCGATGCACGACTCGCATGAAATACGGTCGCTCGATTGTGTCTCTGGCGTGTAAGGTATAAGGCCGGGGCTCTCTCTCTCTCTCTCTCCTCTCGAGGGGGGAGACGACGGGACAGGCAGCCCAGAGAGAGAGAGAGAGAGAGCAGCTCTCGGACACAAAGGGCCACTCGCGGAAATACGTTGTCTTGAGAATCGCGGGACGCGCTCGCCCGGCAGGCCCCGAGTGTGCTGGTGCACAGCCATATTGGCCCGATATAGCGCGTGTACCTCACGAATTGCCTCGTGCCGCAGCGGCCGATCTTAAATAAGCCATCAAAGCTTGAAAAACCTCTCTCCCGCGCGGGGCGGGGGGACGGGGGGAGGGAGGGAAGGAAGGCGTGCGACTACGGCCCCGCGCGGCACGACTCGATATCTGCGAGGGAGAGAGAGAGAGAGAGAGAGAGCGCGCGGAAACGGGCATTTTTACAAATCGGCCGGCCGGCCGCGGCAAATTCAGCGAAAAACCAACCCCCTCCGGCGCGGGGGGGAGGGCGGTCGCTGCGCCCGACTCGCGGCCCTCGGCGAATAGATGAAAGGGGGCTGTGCGCGATCTCGGCGAGTTTTTGCAAAAGCTGCCCGCTGCCGAGGGGAGGAGCGTGCACCGCCGAGAGGAGAGAGAGAGAGAGTCCGCGAGATCGCCGGCCGCGATAGCGCGCCCTGATCTGCGAGGCCCGGTGTGTGGTACCTTCGCGGGCCCGCGTCCTCCCCCCGCGCGCGCGCACCGGACCCTCCAGCGCCGCGGCGACTCGCGCGAGCGCTCCGGATTGAGACGTCGAGCGGATCGAGAGAGAGAGAGAGCTCCGAGCTCTTTGTCCGCTGCTGCTGCTGCTGCTCCTCCTCCTCCGCCGTGTGCTCTCTCTCTCTCCTCTCTCCGCGAGTATATTTACGAGGAGCCGCGATCGCGTTACTCGCCGCCGCGGCCGTATATATATATTTCAGCCCGCTGGAAAAAAAAGGCGGGTTAATAATCGAGGCGCTCTCCTGCCCTTCGGGAAACGGAGCGCATTCTATATCCCGAAAAAAGCCATTACACGGGGCTTGATGCCAATTAGCGCGTCGTATCGAGTCGTTAGAGAGCCACCTGCGAGGGAACACGAGCTCACTCTCTCTCTCTCTCTCTCTCTCTTACGGCATCCCGGGAGATAGCCATCTCTCCATTGTCATTTGTTTGTCTAACGTTGAGCGGATTAGAGTCAGTCATCCCCGTCAAAGGCGGCCCGCTCATCGTGCCGATCGCCGCCCGAAGATATGACGAGAGAGGCCACCCGGCGGCACGAGACTCAGAGAGCGCCGAATTAAGCTCCTCGCGTATAAGCTGCCTTTTTAAGCTTTTTCAAAGCCCCTCAAACGCCAAAAATCCGCAGCCACTCGACTCGTTAGCGAGACCCGGTGTCGCTCGCTCGTATAACGACGCCGATGACGAACGGCTCGCCCTTCGAGGCGCACGCGGCGTGGAAAATCTCGGGAATCTCCCGCTCACTCGCCGGGCGAGCGAGAGAGAAAGAGAGAGAGAGAGAGCCCGGGCCCTTCGCGCACCGGGAAATTAGTCGCAGCGCCATTGTCGCCCGAGAGGACTACCGACTACCTGTCGTCCTCCGGCGGCGCGGCTCCTTGACTCGCTGCCCGATCGTCCGGAAAATTCCTCCTCGCCTCTAGCTCGCCTCGTTTACATTGGTATACTCCCACGTTCGGCCGGGGGAATCGGCGTCTCATCGCGGGGACATCCACCTGCATTCTGGGTCAAGGAGCCCGCCACCTTTCCCAGGCCGCCCCCGCGGCCCTCTAATCGATGAGTTATTGCGGCTAATGCTTGACGGGGGCCCGCTTTCCGCCCGAGCAAAAAGGGCTAATAAAGCCGTGGCGGCGCGCGCTCGATCGACGTCGATTTTCATCGTAACAGCGCTTGTAATCCTCCGCCGCTCGAGACGCGAGCAACAAGAATGCGGAACAGCTCGCTTATGACGCGGGGGGCTGTTGATCGAGCGAGCCGCGCGCCGAGTGTACAAGGCACTCGAGAGAGAGTGGGCGCAGGTGTCGGTAATATGCGGCGCGCGGCCCCGACAAAGCGTCCCGAAGGAAGGTGCACGTCGCGTAAAAACCGCGCGCGGATATATAGAGGAGGCAGCGGCGGGAGGAGAGCCGAGGGAGAGACTCGGGAGAGACTTGCTAATGGCGTCCCTCTCGGAGCGGAGGCTCATTAAGGGCGCGCGCGCGCGAGCGCGAGTGCATCTGTAAGTACTAATTACCCCGGAGCGGAAGGCCCCGCTCTCGCTCGCGACTGCAATTCGGAGCTGGCGACGCGTGATCGACTAGCTAATTACTCGGCGAGCGGCCGTGCTCTCTGTCTCTCTTCCCCGAACGCCGGCAGAGAGTTCTTTTGCATTCCTCCGGCGCTATTTTCGAACGGAACGGAGGATCGGAGCAGCGGGCGCGCGCAAATCGAGCCGACAATTAGCGCCCGTAATAAAGCATCGTTCTCTCTCTCTCACTCTCGGCGTAGGCGGCCCGCTTTCAAACGATGTTCGGCCTCGGGCCCCAAAGACATTCGTATCAATTATGGGAGGTTAGCGCTGGCCCGGAGCAGAGACACAGAGAGGCCCGAGCGACCGCTTCCTATATATTAAGCGACGGGGGGCAGCCAGTCCTAGCCTGGCCTCTGCGCCTGCCTCTTCTTCCTTTTCTTCCCCGTCCGCGCCTCTCTCTCTCTCTCTCTCTTTCTCTCTCCTTTGCTGCATTTTTTCAACGCACTCCTGCCGCTGCCGCCGCCTCGCCCGAGAGTCCTAGATAAGACGCAGCAACAGCGCGTCCGAAGCGATAAGCAATTTGTAGCGTTCGGCGGCGGCAGCGGCGGAGAAAAAAGCCGCAGGGAGAGAGAAAAATCGCTCGACAGCTCGTCGGTCCCCCCCCTCCCCCCCTACAAACACGCGGACGACGGTCCGAGAAACCGGCCGAAAAAATCTCCCGGAGATAACGAGGAGTAGCGTGTGGCAGCCTTGTGTATCTCGGTTTAGATTAAATTATATACATCTACCTGGCGGCAAACGAGCCGAAAAAGCGGCCCGCCGCCGAGACGAATGATGCGCGGATCGTATTATTAACGATGAGCTTGTAACAATATCGGCGGGACCCCGAGACAAATTGGACCACCTCGCAGCCGCCGCTCTCGAGCTGCCGCCAGTCGCGCACGAAGCTGCGTGCGCTGCTGACCGACGAGGGACTCGCGACGACACTCCGCGGGACCGCTGCTAATGCTGCGGTGAAACGGCCGAGGCGCCCACTCATTTTTTATAACCGAAACGTAATACGAACGCGGCCCCTCCGTCCTCGTTAATTCGGTATTAACAGGTTCGACTCTCGGTCGCGGGGGCTTTGAAAAAAACAAAGGAGTAACTATCGACTTCCCTCTCAATCATCTTGTGCGGGATTTTCCATTCGTCTTGCTCACGGGCATCGGCTCGGCTAACGAGATAAATGACAGTTACGGAACAATTTCGGTTTAAAAGGCAGAGGGAAAAGGAACGCACGCATCGAGACATCATTTTTCTCTCCCCGTAATTGCCCTTTTCCGACTCTTCGGCTCTTTTTTTCTCTCCTTCTCGCAGCTCCCGCGGAGACTCTTCGGGACCAATTTTTTCTTGATTTACGACCTTGAGATGGTGCGCGGCCAGTTGAAAGACTCTCGGCGACGCAGGTCAAGAGCGGGACGGCAGCTACGCGAGAGCTGCCTCTCTCGGTCAAAACCAATTTCGTAACGTCAGATACGTAATCGCTTTGAGGAATTCATTAGTATCCGATAATCACTTCCAGAAGATGGAGACGCGAGATAAGCGGGGCCTTTATTCACAGTAGTCAGCTCGTTCCGAAACGCGCTGCAATTAGCGAAATGCAAATTGATTGAATAATGCGAGATAACAGCTTCTAGGCTTTCCGTGCGCTTTCTGAAAACGGTTCGAGCCTCGCTCTGCGGACGATTAGCTTTTATACGCATATCGGCGTAATTGCGAGATGTAACAATACTTGAGCAATCGATCCAGTACACACAATGCAAGGACAGACGATCCCTCCGAACCGCGATCGTGCAGACATCTGGTGGAAGCGTGGCCAAGCGCAGCGGTGCCAGTGGGTTCGACGGGGTAAGACAGAGCTCCTTTTTTACCGCGCACCGTACATTATCCCGGTAGGCTAACCCGCCGAATCCCGCGGGCGGTCACTTACCGGCGCACAGTACAGATACTTATGGTGTTCGAGATGAATGAAATTGAGAAAGTTGCGCTTTGCTTTTTTAATTGGGCGTTTTAAAGCTGGTGCAGGTGCAGACGCCGGGCGAAATATTATACGTCTTTTGAGCCACTTAAATAAAATTTATATTACAGGTGTTGGCGTAACTTTGAGCTTTATGTGCCTGCGTAAAAATGTGCATAAAAAGAGCTCCGTTAACTCTTGCAGATCCACATTAAAAGGTCTTGAGGTATTTTAATCTGATATGTTAAGAAGGCCAGATGTAATAAGATTTATAAAAAAAGTAGCACAAACAAACAAGATTATTTGCTCAATCTTTGCTTAAATTTTTTCAATTTAAATATCCTGTCTGCACTGTTCGTTAATCCATGTATTGAGTGTCAAATTGAGTAAAAAATTGATATACTTTTTATAAAAGGTAGCAAATAAGTTGCTCAACGGATAGTTCAACTCTTAACTCTTCAGCATAACGACAATGCTTTAGTTTTAAGCAAAATATCCAAATCTTAACGATCGCAGATTGTTTCACGTCATAGGTAAATTGAGCTGTCATTCGAGGTAAAATATTATTTTAATATACAATACATTTAACGTATAAAAAGTATTATGGAATATATTATAATAAATATCAACTGTATCTAAAACGTAGATTTTATAAAAAATCATTGGGATGTTCCCAAAAATTTTAATTATTTTAATTAAAGAACAAACACTTTTTGTTTCAAATTAATGATAAAATCATGGTTAGGCTATACGGATAATAGAATACTCAAAAAGGCCTCTACCCAGACGGCAAAGATAATCAGAAACTACTCATAAAGAGTTCATGAGTAGTATTTATTTTGAACTCTTTTTTGAGA
>JAWWEM010000044.1:17388370-17399294 GCA_035582935.1 Ormyrus thymus
AAGAAAACGATATCCTAATTGAACTAGCTAGACGTTAATAACTTAGCCTGCTAGACTCGTTAATTTTCCACCAGGGTTCTGTCAAATCAAGCGAAAATTCTATTGATTCTGTTCAGCAGAAAATGCGGTTGTTCCAACCACCTTTTTTCTCAGTGCAGAAGGCCTCTGGTTTCCATCCCGATTTCCGTTGAAAACTGACATTGGGACACCGCTGTATTTATTTACAAATGTCTAATAACATCAAAGCTAAAGTGGTTCGAATTACACTATAAAATACAGGTTGTTGCACGCAAATGCAACGATGCAGAACCGTATAAGACTCGAAAAGAGATGGGTAGGCTGTAAATTTAAAAAAAAAAAAATAATAACTTGGTCTTTTCTCCTGTCTTAAAAACGTGATGGCCGGAAGTAGTGAAGCATTTTAAAACTCCACGTGATTGGTTGTTGAATTAAGATGGTAAAATTAACAATAAAAGAAGTTTTTAAACATTGAATAATTAAAAGTCGAGAGCTTTGAGAATTACAATAGAAAATGAGAAAAAGTCTGTTAAATATAATGGCCTGTTATTACATAAAATAAACGAGTTTGTAAAAGCGTGTTAAAAGTACATGTTTTAAAACGTTTCGAATCGAAATACGCACTAATTCTACAAAAAAATGTATTAAAACTGAAATAATAGACTTAAAGTAAAAAAAGTTGCAAGATTCATCGATCTCTTTTTCCATAATTCTGTAATTATTCAAGTGTTTGCTAACTCTATTGTTTTTTTTTTAACTAGAAGCTCGTTTAAGCAATATTTGCAATACAATAACTTTATTTTAGTAATGCATGCCTTTTGAAATCTCAGATAGTATTTTGCAAGCTATGACAAGCGTAGATTTTATCTTTGCGCGATGTTTGTTTGCATTAGCTGTTTTATTAATGTTTTATTTCGATGGAGAAATTGATATTTCTATTCAATTGTTAAGCTTTCAGGTCTAATGCAGGTCTGTTTCAATTATCTTTAGGTAACTCCTTACCTCTTTCGGCTGAAACAACTGAATTCGAGTAAATATTTACTTTTTCAGTTTTTCTCAGTGTAAAATAACAATTAGAGGTGACTTGTAAACTTGATGCAATGGGCGACAATTTGAAAAATGGCGTCGTAAATTAGAATTAGTGAAAGCCTTTGTTTTTACCTGAGCGATTATCTTAAAAAAATCTGGGAAAAATTGTAAAAGAAAGCTGGGATCAGTAGCGATTCCAATCTCTGTAGGTCGTCCCAAAAATATTCGGAACCTTTTTAAAGATCATGATTTATTGAACTCCATAAAAAGTACAAATACTGCCAATACAAATGAGCAGCAACTGCTCGACCTGCAGTTTTATTATTATAAGCTCGAGATTTTTTGTTTCACCCTGAAATTTTCGATCTGAAGGATAAGCTAAAAAACATTTCAAAATGGAGACTCTGGCTCACTACCTGAGAGTTGTAGGGCCCCACAGTGTCGAAAACTGCAGGAAAAGACGCCTTCCCGAGCGAGGAAAAAAAAAAGAAAAAGAAAAAGCGCCGTTTAATGACAGCTAAAAATAGATATTAATTTCGACGGCGAGGAAAAGTGTCGGTTAAATGTCAATACGTCAGGTGATAGTACTGGAACAATGTTTACATAAGTCTCGCGAGAACAATGAGCAATAAACGTATTTCAGTGCGTTTCCACGTGCAGGCAGGCATCAAGCACAGCCCGACGAGAGCCGCGCGCACTGCGCGGTACTTTTTTCCCGCGATGGAGCTGTCTGGAACAAAGCGAAATGAAGAACTGGGGGGCTCTCCGCGCGCAGCTTTATTGTCCGTCGGTTAGGCTCCGCGCGCGCATTCGCGCAAAAGCTGCATGTCTCGCGGGGCAGGTGCAAAGCATCTGCATATCTGCATAAAACTCTTCTGGCGAGGCACGTCGCTCTCTCTCTCTCTCCGCGGGCAGGCTGGCAGTCAGCGGCAGCAGCTCGGCCCTCCCTTCGGCGGTTGATCGATTAGAGGGATTTTTCGCGAGGGATTTTTCCGTCCGCGCAAATGTCGAGCCGAGCGTCGCCCGAGTGTCGTCTTCCGGATCGCGTGTCCGCGTCTGGATTTTTTCCGGCCCGCGGGACCTGATCGCGGACTGCCTCGCGAGCGCAGGACGCGCACGGAGCGACATATGCTCGCGGGAGCGCGCACGTGACGGCCGCCTCGGGAGGCGCGGCACCGTGTAATTTCCAATGCCAGAAATCGCGCTCGAAACCGCAACCCTTTTAAAAAATTTTACGGCGCGCCCGACTTGTGCGCGCGCGTAATGCACCCCGGGAATGCCGAGAGAACGACATGACTAAATAATTTGCCCCCGCAACGATGCGGCTCTCTCCGATATATGTGGTTTACCGTAATTACGATTAATTCCGGAATTAATCATACGACGGGAGACCCTTCCGTCGGGCGAACTTTAAAACGCGCCCGATTTTCCTGTGCGCCGCCGCGGCGGCCCATTTTTTGTGCCCCGCTCGCTTGAAATTTTAATGCCGCCGCGGCGGGGCAACTTTTCAGCGTTCAAAATAAATAAATCAATGACGCAACCCTCTCGTCGCTCAAACTTTTCACAATTTCAGGCTCGGTCGCGTGTGGCGGCCTGCTCTTTTTTTTTGCATTTTCCTCCGCGAAGCCCGTCGCGAGGCTTTTCAAAGCAATTTTCAATTTTTCAGGCAAGCCGCGCTCGCTCCTCCAACTTTCTCGCAAATGGCGCACAATTTAACGTCAGTTCTCGGCGCAATTCCCTCGCCGGAATGAGTAATAATTGAGTCGCCACGGAGGCGAATGAGAAACGCCGCTCCAACGTTTCCGGGCTCATAAATTTTAGGTGTGAAATTGGGAGAAAAGGAGGCGGGGCCTTCTACGCTTTTAGATTTTCAAATTCCGACAGGCGAAAATTACTGTATAGATATCGATCTTCTCGGGCCATGTTAACCTCGGCAATTTGTCCCTTTTCAATTTCAATCTGCTGCTTTCAACAGTAATTGTTTAAGAACTAAAACTTGGGCAGCTATGATAATACTTTTTTTCTTTTCCATTCTTTGAAACAGAATTTTGTTACTGTAACTACAATTAATTACTGCAAGTTTTTGTATTTTTTTATACTTTTCTAAAATAAATATTTTCATCAGTTGCGAAAGAAAAGTTAAGAACCAAAACTTGGATAACTATAATATTTTTTTTTTATTCTCCATTCTTTGGAACAGATTTTTGTCACTGTAATTACAATTTATTAGTGTAAATTTTCGTATTTGTATATATATATTCTTTTTTAAATAACTACTTTCAACAATTGTAAAAGAAAAGTTAAGAAATAAAACACTTGAATAACTATAATACTTTTCTTTTCTTTTCCATTCTTTGAAATAGATGTTTGTCCCATTTAATTTCAATCGATTACTGCAAGTTTTCGTACTTTTTTTCACTTATCCAAAATGACTATTTTCATCAATTGTGAAAGTTAAATAATTTACATTTCATCGAGTTCGAACGCGAGTTGCAAGAGCGGAAAGTTCAGCTTATTTATATTTAGCTTTAGTTGAACAAACAGTATCGTAAACTGTCTGGCAAACCATTCAGAATCAATGAGTTGTAAACTCTACATCGCCGCCGCCGAGCGAGGAGTATCGAGAGCCCATTAAAAGTTTTGCGAATGCTTAAAGGCCGAGTCCCGACATCGAAATGGTAATTTTTCAAAATTCTGCAAAAAACTTTTTACCCGGGACGTAAGAAGGGTTGCTCCTTCCAAGTCGAGCTACATAATAGATTATCGTATAAGCTTTTATTAAAAGGCGCTCCCGGCAAAAACCGATGACTCAAAAGAATTTGGAAAATGAGTTTTTAACCGCAAATTGCTCACTTTCCCGGCCAGACGGCCGTGTGTAGTCGTCGATGCGAGAAAAAGGCAGTTCCTACAAGAAGTTTGAAATGTTCCACTGCACCCTCGGAGGAGCCGACGATGGCTGCAGCCCTTCGCCTCTCTTCCTTCGCGACCACTGTCTTCAATAATAAAATAGATTGCGTCGCGTTACCGGCAAAGGGTTCTCTTGTACGCACACGCGCGTCGACGCCTCGTGGAAAACGGAAATAGACTGCCGCCCCTGAGAGAGAGAGAGAGAGAGAGCAGATGAAACCTCGGGCGACGAATGAATCTCGCCTTTGGGGAGAGCAGTCGAAAGAATCCTCAGCTCGTTACTTCCGATGGCTGCTCGGGCAAACGCAATTTGTCCTTAACGCAACGAAGAGCAGCGGCGGCAGCAGCCCAGCCTTCGGGGGGAGAGAAAAAAAAAGGGGGATAAAAAGCAGAATGTCGTTAAGGCCGGGCTCTCTCTCTCTCTCTCTCTCTCGTGCGCGGTGGTCGCGTCGTCGTATACGGGGGCCGCATTTTCGTTAGAGGCGGCGGTGAAAAGACGAAAAATCGCGCAGAATAAATTGCCGGCGGCGAGTTCCCCGCGCTCTCTGCGCTTCCCGAGCGCCGGCCTGGGGGGGCAGGCTCGCCGAGCGGCCAATGGCGGCTCTGGGGGCGGGGCCTCTTCTCTCTCTCTCTCTTTCTCTCTCTCTCGCTCTCTCTCCTGCGGCAGCTCTGGAGAGGGTGAGAGGGCCTCAAGGGTTGCTAGAGCCGCCGCCGCCGTCGCCGCCGGATGAATTTGTCCCTGTGTAAGTGAGTTGCGTGACTGCCGCCCGCCCGCCCGCCTGCCAGCCTGCCTGCTTCTCGTCAATTACCCGGATAAGTACGTATTTTCTTTGGTATCAAGCGCGATAAGAAGCGAGCCGCGGCGGCCGGCTCTCTCTTTCTCTCTCTTTCTCTCTCTCTCAGTCTCGATGGAAATTCAATTTGAAGAGGCGCTGTCAGGTGACTTATCGCGTGCTCGCCACACTTATAAAGCGATAAAAGAGCGGACTGCTTTGCGCGGCCGGCTGGCTTCTGCCGTCGCTTTTGCTCCTACTTCGCCTGTTCCCACTTTCTTAGGGACCTCCCTAAATGTCAGGAAATCACGCTAAACGACGGGAGATCAAAGGCGCCGACTGAATCCAGTGGCCGAGGCTATCATAGTAATTTAGGTGGCTCGCGCCTCTTTGTTGTTGGGATAGGAAAGCCGCACGCTCTCCGCTCCCGGCAGGCTGCGCACCAACCTCCTCAAACGAGTCTCCGCCGCCGTCGCCGCCGGTGCTGCTGCTCCCCGAGATGCCGCCGGCCGCAGACTCGTACACATTCAAAATTATTGTCCATTTATTTTACAAAAAATATCCCCCGACTCATTAAGTCCCGGAAAAAATTCATTTCTAAGCCGCCGTGTGTCCGCTCCCATCGCTTACGATCAAACCTGTGCGTGCCCTACGAGATAACTCATCCTTTTCTCTTCAATTTTCTGCTCGGGCGAAGCAGAGTTTTCGAGCTGAATCGCAACAAATTGTATACATGTTTTATCTCACGTGTCGCTAAATATGTATATTTTTTTTATTTCTCGTTAAATTTATTTTCGTTTTGAGGGAAAAACAATTTTTTTATTTTGCAAATGTAATTTCGGATTTACGAGACTATTTTTTACAGGCTCGTAAACCGTCTTTTAATGACATCCAATATATTTTAACGCGTTTAATCCTCTTTACGCTCTCGGTGCCCCCCTTCTTTTCAATTTTCTCCGTAAAAAGTGGGGACTCTGCGGGTGTCATAAAAAGCAAACTATTTTTAAGACCGGGCCACCGCCGACGCTCCTCTGCCTCCCCCGGGTGTCAAGACACCCCTTCCGCGTCTTCCCCGCCCGTCCCACCAAAGCTTGGCCTGTCGGAAGCTTTTCCCCTAGATTGTCGGTAAGGTAGGACGCGCGTTCGATCGGCGAGCGGGCTTCGCTCGGAGACGGTGGCAGACCTCCGGTGTGCTCGCGGCTCCTTCTCTCTCTCCTCGCGCAAAAAGCTTTCTCTCCCTCGGCGGTTTCGAATTAGAAGAGCGCGGAAAGCAACGGACGTTAAGTACTCCTCGTAAAAATTCCAGCCGCTCTCGGCTCTCGGCCGTCGTCATTTTGGCCGGTGGGCCGGCCCGGCCGAGGCCCCGCCCCCCGCCGGGCCGAGCCCGCGCCCATTAGCCGGGCGGCTCGCTTTGATCTGCGCTGCTGGCCCCCCCACCCGGCGCTCCGAGGCTCTCTCGGCCGGCGCAGAGCACTGAAAACTCGACGCGCCGTCAAAGCTCTCTTAGTCACAGGCCTGGGCTGACTGGCTCTCCCGCTCCGCGCCACATCCGCTCTCCGTCTCGCAGCAGCAGCAGCAGCAGCAGCCATCGCGGAGCAGCAGCATCAGCAGAAGCAGCAACGACGGCCGTAGCAGCAGCATTAGCATTAGCAGCAGTGACCGCGAGTGACAGGAGCCGATGCCGGCGGCCGACGACGCGCGATGAGCCCCGGTGCGCGAGTGCAGTGCCGCCGCAGCCGCCGCCGCAGCCGCTGACGACGCTGACAATGTGCAGCACGGAGTCGACCGAGGCCGCCTTCTCCATGTCGCCGTCGACGGCCTCGTCGGGCTCGCCGGCCCGCGGCGGCCAGCCGGCCTGCTGCAGCCCCCCGGAGGACGAGGACGAGATCTCGGTGGGCTGCCCGAGCCCGCTGCCGCTCGTCGTCACGACGGCGCCGCAGCCCCAGGAGCCGCGGCAGCCCGACTCCGAGGAGGAGCAGCAGCGGCCCGGCTCGCCCGAGGCGACGAGGCTCCTCCCGGCGCTGCCCCGCGAGCACCAGCCCGCCGACGACTACTTCAAGCCCCTCAAGCGACTGAAGATGCTGCCGGCGCAGGAGGCGGCCGCCGCCGCCGCCGTCGCGGCCGCGGCAGCAGCAGCAGCAGCCGCCTCCTCGACGCACTCGGAGGAGGAGGACGAGGGCAGCCGCGGGGCCGCCGAGCCGCCGGAGCGCGGCGTCAAGAGCTTCAGCATCATCGACATCCTGTCGCACCGGCCCAAGGCCAAGATCGTCCGGCCCTGGGACGACCGGCAGCAGCAGCAGCAGCCCCCGCACCACCACCACCACCACCACCCGCACCCGCAGCAGCAGCAGGCGCGGGACCTGTCGCTGGTGGGCATGTCGCTGGCCGCCTCCATGTCCGGCTCGATCAGCGAGCCGCCGCTGAGCAGCAGCTCGAGCTCCGGCCGCAGCTCGGTCAGCGACAGCGGCAGCCCCGACCCGCTGCTGCACCACGGGCTGCACCACGGGCTGCACCCGGGGCTGCACCAGGGCCTGCACCAGGGCCTGCACCCGAGCCTCCAGCAGCAGCACCACCACCAGCAGCACCAGCAGCAGCAGCAGCACTTCAAGCGCAAGCAGCAGCAGCAGCAGCAGGCCGGCCACAACGGGAAGCGAGCGCCCGGCCAGGGCAGCCCGCTGGACGCCCTCTTCCAGATGACCAGCAAGACCTTCGACGCCGGCGAGCACAGTCAAGGTGAGCCTCTATACCGCCGCATCGACGCGCCGCCGCCGAGTGTATAATCGGCCCCCCTTAACAGCCTCGTTTCCAGCCCGTAAAACTTGCCGTTAATAAGCCGTAAATCAGCCGTTTTCGGAAAAGTAATTATTGCGCCCGAGAGGGCTCTCTCTCTCGTAAAAAGTGGACCGTCCGGGGGAGGGAGCTGCCCCAAAGGCCGGCCCCGGAAAACGGAGTGTGAAATAGTTTTTTATTGAGCTGTCCCGGCCCTCGGGCGGTCAGCTGCCGGCGGCCCTCGAACCCGAGGCCCGGGAAAGCCTGCCGCCGAGGAAGGTAAACAAGTGGCCCATCGCGGGGCCATCGTGATGGCCAATTGTTTTCGGGCACGCAGGCGCTTTACGGCGGGCCATTATTGCGACTCTCGATTCTTCCGGCTGCCCGGCCGCTCACGAGGCCTCTTTGTCGTCGGTCCGACGGGAGCCAGACGGCATAAGCTGTGCGGCGTGATTCGCTGTACGCGGAGCCGAAAATGGCCGACGCACAGGACGGGGGGGGGCCCGCGGAGGGAAGCGGAAAAGCGTCGGGACACCGCCGGGATCGCCGCCGCCGAAACTGCGGGGATAATTTCGGTTTTATGGGAAGGCGCGAGCGGCGAAGTACAAAGCGGACGGAGCTTCGTTCACACGCGGCTATTCATTCTTCTCCTCGAGAGATCCTTCCTCCTTTCTCCCTTCCCCCCCCACCCCCTCTCCCTTCCAGAGCCGCTGTGCTCCTTCCTTTTTTCCTCCTTCCCTCCTCTCCCTCCAATTTCCCATTTCATATAGCCCCGGCATGCGGTCACGCGGGGAAATCACAACTGGCCATTCGATGCGAATCGCTCCTGATATTATTCGATACGTGTTCCATTACCGGCCGGTGCCGCAGCCGGATTCAAATTAGATTACGGGACGGGTTAGAGAATCGACGGCTATGGACAATCGACTCTCTCTCTCTCGGCCGAAGGGCCCCAATACGGTAGCCTCTCTCACGTATTTGCAATTTACTTCGGATTATTATGTGGCCCCTTACAACATTTGCCCCCTCGCATATAATCCATTCCTGCGGCGACTCGATATCCCTACCTTATACTTATCCCTTTTCCTCTCCAAACCTTCCTTCTCTCTCTCTCTCTCTCCCCTTTCTGCCCCGTGTCGGCAGCATTTTTCTCGCGGCGGCGGCCTCGTTCGCCTTATTAAATTATCCCGATATCGGGCCTTTTCCGAGAGGCTCGCGATAACTGCCCCGCACGCCGCAAATTAAGCGAATTACCGGCTAAATTATATTCTCTCCGTCTCCCTCTCCCTCTCTCTCTCTCCCTCCGAAAAGTACGGCTTTCTTTATGTACGTTCAATCAGCGCTGCCGGCAATAAAATCGATACTCATTAATGAAGCGATGTTTATTATTTTCATTTCGAATACTCGAATGCTAAGTACTAATTAAACGCGAACGTTTTTAGCGCCCGGCGAGTTTTTTTCCTCCGCTTTGATGAATCAATTAATTTTTTATATTCCCGCTGCGGCTGACTTCGTCGCTCTCTCTCCTCTCTCTCTCTCTCTCTCTCTCTCTCTCGACGCGAAAGACAATCTATTCCTTTTATTTTTAGATCGCCGAGCCAGTCGAGAGCGAGTCCTATTAATGCAATGCGCGTAAACGATCCGCTAGTTGCTTTATAATGACGTGCCAACGACGGGAAGCGCGTCGCGCGAGCTATGTAATTTCGATATTCCCTCGTTAACGTCTTGATGTCCAGCGCGACGGAAGAGCAGGCGGCCACCGCTCGATCGAGCGCCGCTGCGAGGAGCCTGTTCCAGATTAAAAAGAAAGTTCTCGGAGAGAGAGAGGGAGGGGGGCGAGAGTGTTTTTCCCGAATTTTACGCTTCTCGAATTACGCACTTCGGTGTCGGCGTACGGTTGACACTGGCCGGAGCACACGGCACCCCGGAGGGAAAGTCGAGAGCTTCCGGAGGCCCTCGAGAGGGGCCGGCTTGTTGTGACAGTTTGCGCCGAGGGCGAACACACGAGCACGCACACACGGCGCGTTTTCGTACTTTTTTATCCGGCGAGGAGAGGATCGAGCCTCGTGGAGAGAGGCGAGAGGAGAGAGAGAGAGAAAGACCGGCTCCCGCTGTTAAGTGGCCTCGTCTACTTTCCAAACAACTATCGATTTTGAGCCGAGCCGGCGCCGCTACCGCTCTTACGCGTTTTAAACTTTTATCTCTTCTTCTGCCGCCGCCGCCGCCGCCGACGCCGCTGCTTCTCCTTCGCCTTCTTTCGGGGCCGCTACCGAGAGCCGCTCCTTTTTTTCGGCCCGGTATCCCTATAAAAGCTGTCTCATTACTCGAAAATTACAGCGTTTTCAGGGCCCCGGGAGCTTCTCTCTTGTGCGTCCTTTTTCGGATTCAGATTTTTTACGCGCCGATCCGCTCGACGGTCCCCGCGGAAATTTACAAAGCGCGCCCGCGCGGATTATTCTCCAAAGCTCGGTGAGAAACGATCGGCCGCACCTGCCCGCGTTATTAGCTTCGCGCGAATCAATTTCTAATTGAAAGAAGAGAGGACGGAGGCCGAGAGTCATCCGGCGCCGATTCCGGGGGGCATATCAATTCAGCCGTCAACTCGGGACGGTATTCAGCGGGGAGTCCTTAGAGGGCAATAAAAGGTGTCGAGTGTCGCCTTAGAAAATGATCGCTATTGGTCGGGGGGTTGGGTCGGGTCGACAAACTGAGACGGATCGGCGGGCATAAATCCCGAGGCGCTCTCTCTCTCTCTCTCGCGGCCCGCTCCAATATATAAATCCCTCTCCGGGCCTCCGACATAAATACGACTTAGCGAGGAGCGCGATTTACGGCTAATTGAGAATTATTCGCCGCAATAGAAGGAGAGCGAGAGAGCTGCCGGATATTGACGCGCTCTGCGGATCGGAGCTCGAATAGGGAGGCAATTGCGGCCGGTCGAAATTGCTCTCTTTCTACGTTCCCAAGCCTCCTCTCCGTTACGTCTTCTTCTCCCAATTGATTTCGGGGCTTTTCGCGTGTCGCAGCAGTAACGGCAGCTCGATGCGTGCAGCGGAAGATGCCCGCAATAGAGCCGTAAAGCCTCCATTGTGGCGTACGGCCCGGGCTTCCGTCGCGCGTGCACGAGTCCCGATTCTCCTCGCGCCGCCGGAAAGGCAAACAAACTCCGAAAAGAAAGGAGGATGCGGCCCTTCTGCCGCCGCCGCCGCCGCCTCGCATGCAAATCGGCCGCCGGGCTTTTATGCCCGCGCTAATTGCCGACCGGGCAACGAAAGAAGTGCTAACGACGCGCGGCGGCGGGATGCAGCGGCCGACGCGCACCGATCGCGGGCTCACCTTTACGGCCGGGACGTCGCTCGGCGGCCGGCACGCGATCTCGCCGCCGTGCCAGTCGATTCGCCACCCCCCCCCCCCCCGAGTCGTCCGCT
>JAWWEM010000044.1:17403424-17441309 GCA_035582935.1 Ormyrus thymus
TACGCCCCCCCCCCCCCCCCCGAGTCGTCCGCTTTTCCGCGAGCGAGACGCTGCACCCGACGACGCGGGCCCCGCGAGGGCTTATAGCCGGGGCTGCGCCGCCGGGGAGAGGGAGCGGCTCCGCTCGCCGACTATATTACACTCGCGTTAGCCAGTCACGGCGGCGACCCGGGGAGATCGACCTGGCCGCGCTCTCGCGCATGAATAATGAACGGCGCGCGACGCCGGACGAATAAGGCGACGCGCGCGAGAGATAATGGGGCCCGGCCGCGGGCAGCGAGAGAGAGACCGGAAAGAAGCGGAGCGAAAAATCCAGGCGGACCCGCGACTCGGTGGCTCCTTTCGTTTCGGCGAAAAATTCAATAACGGACAATGGCCAGCTTTGTGCGCCGACTTCCTCCGCTGGCCGCGCTCTGTATTAAGACATATTCCGGGGGCCCCCGAGTCCCTCTCTCATTCTTCTCTGCATGCGCGGCGGTTTCGTGATGTGTGCGCGACGAGACCTAACCTCTCTCTCTCTCTCTCTCTCTCTCTGTGCTCTGCGTGCGAGCTGAGCATCTGGCTCGCTCGCACGCGATGAGTAATACCTGGCTTTTGCTTTCTTGCTCGAATTCAATTCGTAATTACCCGCCGTAATTTATCGCGCCTCGTTACGGCGCTAATGCACCGACGGCGGCCTCGCGCCGCGGAAGCCGTCGTGAATCGGCGCGTATAACTACGAGCGTCTTCATCGGGAGACGCGAGTCGTTTCGCGAGAGAGTAATTGAATTAGGGCCGAGCGAGAGAGAGAGAGAGAGAGAGAGAGCGCCGATGCCGGCCCGGCGCTCGAGATACATCGGGTGGCTAACCGAGTTAGCGAATCGGCGCGAAAAAATCCTCTCTCCCTCTCTCTCTCTGCGCCTCCTCTCGTTAGGCTCTCGATATCGCGACACGGCGCAGGCCAATAACGCGTTCGGAAGTTCACCGGAGCTTTTCAATTTGAAGCGCACCGCGTTGCAGGCCGGGTTTCCCGTCGCGCAATATTTGATCTGTGCAAACTCGGGGGAGCGCTTTTTCTCTCTCTCTCTCCATCTCTCGGGGGGGACTAACGAGTCCCGACGTGCGGCGCCCCGCCGGGGTGTACAACATTATAATAACGAGATATCGGCCGATATTGAATTTCGCCCTTAAGAAAGGCCCCGGCCCCGCGCGCACACACGATCCCTCATTACGCGGGCGGCGGGCGATCGTTAGCCCGCGGATAAGCTCTAGCCTCGCAGCCGCGCTCGGGAGGAAAAGCCACCGCCGAGACGAGTCGTCGCGCGCCGCGCGCGTATTTATATTTCAGCGCAAGGACGACCGGCCGCGCGCTCCGAGCACTCTATTTGGACGCGCGCTCGGTGTCCCGCTTACCGCCGCTGCCCCCGTCGCTCGGCGTCTATAACCGGCCTATATGGAGAGAGCAGCGCCGCTTTTCCCGCTACGAGCCGCTACGGGGAAACCGAGTTTCCGCGCGCGCGAACTTCAGCAGTAACAGACCGCAATCGTTAGCGCAAAATGGTCCGCTTAGCTTTTTGCCGTTTTTCCTCGGGGCTCGAAGCTTTCCTCGACGGAATGCCGTCCGCTCAGGGGGGGCAAGGCACTCGTTATTGTCCGCGGGAGAAGGAGCCTGCCTGCCGAGGCGAAAAACGGAGGGTCTTGATGTGCGCGTCGCGAGCGAGGGTGGAGAGAGAGAGAGAGAGAGAGCGGAGATTTCGTCGGGGGAAATCGGGCGGAAAATGGAAAAGCCAGTGAAGCACGGCCCCGGTGACAAATGACGCTCCATCTACGGGCAATTTACACCTCGGTATTTCCCTGCAAACTGCACCAGCGGGGTGGCCAGGGGGGTGGGGGAGAGGCGCCGTCGCTTTCTCCGCTGTTTATTCAGGCCCCCCCGTCGAAAATAGGAGCGGAGCCATTTCTAGCGCATCGATCGACCGCCGCCGCCGCCGTCGCGTAGCTGCGAATCATCCTACGATGATCGCGAGACCCGCGCGCCGGCTAGAACCTTCAAAAGAACAAACGAGGAGTAAAATCGAAAGCAGCCTCGCGCGCGCCCGAGCCTATAAGATAATGCGCGATGGAGTTATTACTCGGCGGCTCTCTCCTTCTCTCTCTCGGCGGCGTAATCGCTTTTATAAATAATGAGCGAGTCCGCACCTTCGCGAAAAGTCTGAAGGCGGCCTATAAAGCGCCGCGCCGGGAGGGGAGGGAGAAGGGAAGAGAGTCCGGAGGCGCGACGAATGCGTGGAACGAGCGGCGCGCGATGATTTCGCGGCTGGAATGGGCTTGCGCGCGCGGGGGGCTCGAGGGAGAGAAGGCGCGAGCCCGGATAATCGCGTCAAACGATTTGCTCTTTCACGCCCGATTGATTGGGCAATCTAAGCGAGGGCGACACCGACACCCTCCCCCCGTGGCTCGTCTCTTTAAACCTATTTTCCGGGCCGCTTATCGCGCACAGTAGCCCGGGCTAATAAAAACAAATTCCCGAGCGCGCCGGATCGAGTTCGAGGCGACGGAGAGTCGACGAAACGTCGTCGGGGGGGCGCCATCTTGCTCTCTCTCTCTCTCTCTCTCTCTCTGTCTCTCGGCGACCTTGGACTTAAACTGGCTACTAGACAGTAAGCAGCCCGGCACTTGTGGCCGGGAATGGGTGCTCTGTTTTGGTGGGCGGCTCCTTTGACTCCTTATCTCTCTCGACTTTCCATCTCTCGACGCGCCCGGCTAATTCGGAGCCGCAGAGAAGCGCGCGCGAGAGAGAGCAAAACAAACACCCTCGAGTGGAAAAGTGGCTTGATTGTTTAACGGAGGAGAGAGGGGGAGAGGCCTCTCTAGTCGGCACCTGCGAGGAGCCGGTCGCCTTCCTTCCTCCTTCTTTTTTTCTCCGATTCCGCTTAATTGAAATCTGGCGCGCGGGGCTACGCAGTTCGGGGGCTCCCTCGAAAATTAGGCATCTGCCGCCGCCGCCGCCTCGGAGCGAAGCGATCCCCGAAGATTGAATTTAGCCCGCTGGAGTGGAAAGGCTCGCTCGCGCGATGACGCAACGGTAATCGCTTCGCCACGCCGAGCTGCGCGCACAGGTGGCCGCCTGCTCTCGGACCAGCTCCGCAGGAGCACGTGCGGAGAGCGGCTTTCCTCCCGACGAGCGACGCCGATAAAAAGTCATTCGGCCGTTTTTCGCCGCCGCCCGTCTCCGTAGCCGCTGCGGGAAAGTGGGAGAGGGAGACATCGGAGCGTCGCCGGCTGCCGCCGCCGTCGGAGTTTCGCATCGGCGAGCGCCCCGGACAGAAATACTTGCTCTCTCTCCCGAGCTCTCCTCCGACAAAGTCGCGGGCGATGAATTCCCCGGGGAAAATATATCGCCCGCGGGGCCGTTATTATTTTTAAAGAGTCGCTCGAAAATTTTCACCTCGTATTTCAGGCCCCTCTCTCTCTCTCTTTGCATTTCTTTCCGTCGCGTCGCGTTTCGCGGGAGCTATTTCCGGATCCGCGGGGACTCGTTTCGATGGCTACTCTGCCGCGCGACTTTTAACGAGCCTTGTGCCACCAGTGGCTTTACCGCAAGGATCCCGAAAGATCGATCGCTGAGGAACGAGGCGCGACATCGCTTACGACTGTTATTTCGATCTTTCCCGAGGATTTAGGATCGCGGCCAGCAGACTTTTCTCCGGACTCTCACTCCGGTGTGCTGTCATTTTTTTCTTTCCACGCCTTGACGCGCTTAGCAGAGCTCCGCCGTGATTGCATCACGTTCGACTTGGCTTTTCGAGCGCTGCTTTCGGCCAGCCGATACAGCTCTCTCGTACTGGCTTTTTTGTCGCTCTCGTTAAGCCTCTCGCGGGCCCTGTAATGACGGCGCTGCTTTTCTTGCTGCGCCGCGGCCAAAAAAATCGACGACGCCCGGCGCTCTTTTTGCCCGTGCGCAGCCGATATCTGGCCGCTTAAATACGTCTTCGAGTAAAAAATCCGCGGTCTCGCGATGGGCCGCCGTTTTTCTGAAAAAAGAAGCAGCCGCCGCCTGAATTACCGGGGTTTTCTAATAATTGATAAAAAAAAGAGAGGCGAGCGCGTCTAAAAAGAGCCGCGCGAGTCTTTGTTTGATATAAACGATGAAAAACGGCCTGGTTTTTGCGCCTCGGTGGAAGCGGTAGGTGGCTGCTCGTCGAGGGGGAAAAAAAAAAAAAATTTCAGAGCCGAGGACCAGGGAGCAATTAGATCTGTCGCCCGAGACATTTGTCGAGCGCGCGTTTCTAAATTAAAACGCGCGCGGGGCACTCGCCGAAATATGGCTTTAAAACGCAAACAGGCGCGAGTATATTAACGCTTTACGAGCGTGAAGCCATCGAGAGCCCAGTCGGACGTAACGGCAGCGGCGGGGGGAGAGAGGCCCCGAAAACTGACAGGTGCTCGATTCGCTCGAGCCCCGAGACCGGGCCAACTATCAATTTTCTGCCCTCTCCTCTCTCTCTCTCTCTCCGTCTCTCTTGCAATTAATACATCATACAGGTTGCGCTTGGCCTCCTTCTTTGTCCGACTCGCGCGCGACTCTCGCGAATATCAAGCCGAGGAATGCCGAAATCTCCGTCGTCGGCTCCTTCAATTTGTTCGTGCTCGCGAGCGTTTAACGAGCGCGCTCCCGCGAAAAAAAGGAGAGGAAGAACTCGGCGCACCGCCGCTGCAGCAGTAGTCGAGACATTCCAGCCCGGCGGGCGGCGCGGGGGGAGAGCGTCGCGCAGCCGGCTGTAAAGCCGTCGAGCCGCGGCGGCGGCGGCGGCGGCAGCGGGAGAGAGGAAAACAGTTAGCGGCTTCTAATTGCGCAAGTGACGACGCCATAACTAATGACCGCGGCCGATCTGCTATCGGCTTTTCCGGCCGGACTTTTCCCCCCCGGGAGGAGGGGCGAGAGGGAAAGCCCGCGGGCTTCCGGGCGTATCGGTAAATAAAGTCGTTCGGCTGTCGGCGACTCGGCTGACTACGACTCTCTCGCGACGACGACGACCTCGATGATTAATGGCCCCTTTCTTCGAGCGCAACAAAGAGGAGCAGCAGCTACGTACGAAGCTCTCTCTCTCTCGGTTTTAAGGAATCGGCGGAGGATGAGTGCCGGCCGAATAGACTTGTCAGGCACACGCGATGTGTCTCTGTCGATTGTCGGAGTACTCGGAAAAGAGGAGGAGGGCCGCCCCCCTCGTCTTGTTTCGGTAATTGCACTAATCAGCGGCACGTGGCCGCAGCCGCCGCCGCGCAGCATCCTCTCTCTCTCTCTCCTTCTCTCTTCGGGGGAGCGGCAGCAGCAGATAGAGCGGCAGACCGCTCGAAATAGCCCCGGCAAGCCAAGAGAGGCTCTCCGAATAAGAGCGAAAAGAATATTCGGGGAAAGAGGTCGCAGTTAATAGGATCGCAAACTCCGCCACTAAACGGCCCTTAGTACCGCCTGCTTCTTCGCTTCTCTCGCCCCCTCCCGGTCCGCCGGGCCGCTCGAACGAGACGCGGCGCAAGCTGCATTTAGCGACGTAATTATACAAAGTGTCGGGAGATTGCGAACGCGGGCGCGGACGGGAGACGCCTCAATTTTCGGCTCCTCGTACCTGCCAGCGGGCCCGCTGGGCGAGGAGGTGCAGCAGCAGCACCTCGGCGGCCAACTGGCCGCGCCCCGGGCTCTCTCTCTCTCACTCCGGGAAAAGCGGGGACCACCCGGGCGGGCTATCATTTTTATCGAGGAGGGATCGGGGCGCGAGGCCCGTTAACACCTCCGAAACCGCCGGGACCAGGTGGGAAGGCAATCGAGCGAGAGAGGGCCCCAACCTCGCCGCGGGACGTCCTAATGAAGACGGATCTCGCGGGCCGGGGGCCCCCGCCTCTCTTTTACGCCGCTCTCGCGCGGCCGGAAAATTCACTTTCCCGCTCTCTCCCTCGCGGTAATTGAGACGTTTCCGCAAAGTGCGCCAAGTCACTTCGCCGAATGCTGGTGCGCGGCGGCGATCGCCCTTCCGGAAAGCGGCTATTCATCAGCGGCGCGCATCAATCATCGACCAGAGGGGCTTCCTGCTCGTCTGCCCGCGGGGTAATATTGTGACTCGCGGTTTCCTCGGCTTTTCCACGTAAACTCCTGCGCTCCAGATGCAATTCAGCAATCGATCCGGACGCGAGCGAGAGAGAGAGAGAGGATCCCTTCCGGCCGCCGCTGGGCCCCCCGATAAATCTCTCGCTCTCTCCTGCTCTCTTTCTCGCTTGCTCGCTCGTGCGGGCCCGCGGGCCCGAACGACTAAATAAGTGTTCCAATTTCGGAATTAGCCGCTAAGCGATTTGTGGCCCCGGCCCCAGAAAATATATTGTTGACATGTGCCCGGGCCCTCCCCGGCTTGTCCTGCGGTCGGACGGACGAGAGAGATGGAGCCCCGGAGAGAGCGAGCGAGCTGAGAGGGACTAGACAAATGACTGTCGCCCTCCCAATCGGCCTCTCTCTCGGGGCTCTCCGCTCTCGGCAGCTCTCCCACTCGCTTTTTACGCCTCGAAATTCCGAGCCGATACTTTCTTCACGCCTTCGCTCGCTCTCTCTCTCCCTCCGGCCGGTTCTTTATTGCCTTCGCTCGCGCTCCTATTTTTTCCGTTCCCTCGGTGTCGGGCTCTCTATCGTTCCGGGCTTCGCCGGGAGAGAGAAAGAGAGAGAGAGAGAGAGCCTAATCCTTGCGCAACGGCAATAAAGAAGCGGATTTTTAGCGCGCGCGCGAGCGGCCAAATTATCCTCCGAGACGAATTCGAGGACTTTTCCGGGGCCGGCTATTAAAATTCTCAAACATTTCTATAAATTATCCGCTTCGTTTCGTAGAGCCGCACGGCGGCCGATTGAGAGATAGGGGGCAGAGAAAGAGAGAGAGGGAGAGAGAGAGAGAGAGAGCAAAAAGCCCCGCTCTCTGCAGCGGCGGCGGCGGCGGCGGCGGCAGTCCGCGAACATCAAACGAATTAAATCTCCGCTGCGAGTCGACCGCAGAAACTAATATCTCAGCGCCTCTTTTCGTCCGCGGCTCTCGATGCAGTAGTCACCACCAGCAAAATGGACGCCGCCGCCGCTCACCTTCCTCCCGACACCGGGCCTCTTTGCCGGCCGCTTTCATGCGCTCTCTCTCGCCAGCCTGCCCAATAAAGGAGGCAGCGCGATCGCCGCGCGTACATTCAATCCATCGATCCGCCGGGCCCCGTCGTCTCGGGAGATCCCTCGATTTCCGCGAAGGGCAGCCGCGCCTGCGTGCGCGGAAGGAGTCGCCGCGCGGACGGATCGATCGCGCTCGCCGGCGGCGGCTCTTGCGCCCGACTGTACCGCACAGGTTGCGCAGGTGTGACCGATGGCGGCTCTCTTTCATCCGGCCTCTCTCGCACTTTGTCCGGGCGCGCGGCCCTTTTTCCAATTTCGAGCCAATTAGCCGTTTTTGCCCCGGCTCTCCCCTCTCATTAGCCGAGTCGCGTGAAAACGGCCGCGAGAGCGATCGCCGCTTTTCTCGTCCGCGCCGGGAGAGACGGGAGATTCGGCGATGATGGCTCCGGAACGAATGTGTAATACGACTTTTATGGGCTATCCCCCTCCGACATTTTGAGACGCGGCTGATTTGTGGCGCGCGCCTTTGCATACAGAGAAGGCCGCGCAGCACCGGCGGCTAAGGCGGCTAAGGCGGCGGCGCGATATAAAATTTCTGAAACTCCTCCGAGCCGCCGGGGCTTTTTTCTTCAAATAAACTCGATAATAAACGCCAGCTCTCCCTCTCTCTCTCTCTGCCTCGCGAGAAGCCTGTAAATAAAGTCCGCCTCCTTTGAAAAGCCTCGCTCGCGAGAGAGGGGCCGAGTTACGCCGCCGACACAAAGATCTTTTTTCCCGCAGTGCATTAACGCTCGCCCTCTTTTGGTTACCTGTTGCAGAGCAAGCGAACCACCTGAACCTGTTCAACAACCGGCAGCAGCCGAAGAAGAAGCGAAAGAGCAGGACGGCCTTCACGAACCAGCAGATCTTCGAGCTGGAGAAGCGATTCCTGTACCAGAAGTACCTGTCGCCGGCTGACCGGGACGAGATCGCCGCTCAGCTGGGCCTGAGCAACGCCCAGGTGATCACGTGGTTCCAGAATCGCCGGGCCAAGCTCAAGCGCGACATGGAGGAGCTGAAGAAGGACGTGCAGACGGTCAATCCGCTCCTCGTCGCCCAGCACCACAAGACCTTCCTCGAGAACGTGCAGGACCTCGGCATCCTGAAGAAGAGGCCGCTGCCCAGCTCCATCGACGACAAGTCCTAAGGAGGGGGCCGGGGGGAGGGGAGGGGGCCTCCAAGCAGTATTATAATCGATCCAAGAGCGGCGAGTCGGAGAAACTTCCTATCACACGCGCGAGTCTAGTTTTGCCCTCTGTCGCGGCCTGAAACGCTCTCACTCTTAAGCTACTCAATTGTCTACTGCTAAAACTCTGTATGTATCTGTAGAATGAATCCTCCTGCGTGTATACGTGTATCTTTGTACATACCTTGTACTTAAATGTTCGATGTTTACTTCGTGTCGGGAACAGAAGCTAAGCCCCTTTCGATTCCTCAGTGTCGCGTGTCCCCCGCAGCCGGTTACTTTCTGTATTATAGTGTAATTAAGTCGACGAGTAATAAATTATTAACGAAAACCTTAGCTCCTAAGTCTTGAATGGAAAGAGAAACGTCGAGGAGAAAAGGGCCGCGCGAGGCGATCGCCTTTCCTCTTGTTTTTTTCTTTTGTAAATACCTTTGTAAATATAGCGAAGACACACAACGCTCGCACTCGTGCGACCGCCCGAGCGCACCCGAGAGAAGAGCTGCTCCTTCCCTGCGCTCGGGCGACGATTAGCCTAAGTTTATAGAGAACCTACGCGAGCGTCCAAGTGATAAAACTGCGGGCACTGCAATATACCCCCAATCGTCAGTCTAATTCTAAGGTGTACATTTCACTGTGGAGGAGCGCGCACAGCTCTCTCTCCGACCGAGAGGAGTAGGATGTGTCTAGTGATCCTAAATAAATGGGAAGATTATCTTAAACGAAAAACCTGCGGCTCGTCTTCATTTTTTTCTCTCTCTCTCTCTCTCACTTCCTACACACCCCGGGAGTTTTCATTGTCCGACGCGTCGCGTCTGCGGTCGCGCGATGACAAAGGCGACGAGCGGGCGCGAAACGGCGCGAGATGAAAAGAAATAATTCGCCAAAAATAGCCAGCCCCGTCCGTCCGCCGCGCGTTCCGAGAAGCTTTTTGAAGGAGCGCGCTTACGCTCGGCTTGCACGCCTCGCGCCGACCTGCTTTACTCAAAGATATAATTTATTAAGTTGCGGCAGTTACGTCGCCTCGCTGACGAGTTCACGACTCTCTCGCCCCCGCCTGGCTCTCGTCACCGCGAGCGCGCCGCGCATTTTTCGCGTCCCGAGCGCTGCATCATCGACGCGGGCCTCCGCGCGGCCGTGCAAGCGAGGTAGCTTCCCCCCTCCCGTCGGCCGCCCTGTAATTCGCGAGCCGCTGCATTCAAATAAAGAATCGGTAATGGCGATGACGAGCGGCGGGGCGATCTCCCCCCGGCCGACGGGGGCCAATACATCAAGCCGTACGTACTCCCGAGAGCAGGATCGTTTATTGCGCGCGCGCGCGCGGCCTCTCCGCATTATATAAAATCGCTCGTTGCAAAACTGTGCCGCCCAGACGATTTCAGATGTACCTTTCGCAAGCGGGGCGATTGAATACATTTTTTTGCCTTTTTTTTGCCTCCTTTTTTTCGGTCGAAAAGCCGATTAACTCTGCCTAGTTACTTCCTCTTTTATTATGACTCATTTCGCGGCGAGATCGCTGCGACGGATCGAAAAGTTTTCTCGGACGTTTTTCGCGTAGCGCTAAATAACGGGGCTAAATTGGATAATGCGCGTAATTAAATAATGAGTCAATAAGCTTGACTATGTTTAACCTCGTTTATATATCTGGAAGGTAAGGTACTTTATTTCTTTTTACATAATTTATCGGCTCTTTACAGCTCCACACGCTTCGTTTTCTAAAAATATGACGTTATACACAAGACTTTCAGTACTGACGTTTTTCGAGGCGTTCCGTCGCTACTTCGGCAAAAAATATGCAAATCGGAGTGGAAGCAATTTAAATGCTTTCATGCCGCCAACGAGCCTCTTCAATTTTCAATGTCGGGGATTCCGAAGCTACTTGCCGAGTGTACATGAAGTCCGCTTGAGAGCCAATGATATAAACTACCTGCTTTTGCCAGTTATCACAATCTGCAAAATTACTGCAATTATTATAAGTAGCGTCTAACGAACTGCAAATTTTCAGACTACAGGCTTGAGATTGTTAATGTGCCATCATCTCGCGTTTAAAAATATTCAACGAGGCTTCAACCATTAGCCCCGCTTCGAGGACTCGGCGCTCTTTGCGTCCAATTTTCGGTTTCCAGAAAGGTAAGACCCGGATTTAATATCGAAGAATATTTCTTCGAATGAAGACTCGTTTCTCAAAGTATCGGCGCTATTTTAAATCAGTGTATCGAATCGGTACAAAAACAAGCAGCTCCAGCACACGTCGGCTCTCGCGTTTGGTAGCGCGGCGAGAGAGAGAGAGAGAGAGAGAGAGAGAGAGAAAGCGAACGAGAGTCTCGTGAAAAGGACGGGATAAATAAAGAAATATGATAATGAGCTGCCGCTAAAGACGTTCGAGACGAGCGCTCCGGCTGGGAGACGACGTGGCATTGACACGCCTCCTCCCGTAATTCGGACTCATTTACTCGTTGAGCCGAGCCTCTCTCTCTCTCTCCCTCTCGCTGGTCGGTTAGCTGCGCACCGCGCACGCCAGCAGCAGCAGCGGCGGCAGATGCGTATCCGCGCACGCGAGAAACGTGTTCTCCGCCGGGGCGCGCGATTACCCTCGTTTCCCCGCGGCTTTCCCGGCTAATTGGCTCGCGGGTTTTCGGAGCCGCGGGGGACTCGGCGGTCCGAGGAAAGGCGCTAACGAAGCCTCGGCGGCGGCGGCGTCGTCCGCAGGGAGCATCGACACTTGCGCCCGCCTTGCCCCGCTGGGGGTGCAGCTCGCCCGAGAGCCGAGCGGCGGCCGGATAGGTTAATAGCTGTTAGCGCGCGATAAAGAAGGCGAGAGCGGCGCGGTCCCTTGATTACAGAGCTCGGGATACCCTCTACACTCTCGCTCTCGCCTCGGAGAGCTGCCTCGCCGCGCGCCGATCGCTCTATAGTTTGCCGCCCGGCGCGGAGAGCGGAGGCGAAAGAGAGAGAGAGAGAGAGAGTGAGAGAGAGAGAGGCAACGGCGGAGGTGTCGCAAGCGGCGCGATACTCGACGACGACGACTACGACGACGACGACTGTCGCGCACGGAGAGCCAACTCTCCGCAGAAACGCACGCACGACAGCCGTCTAATCGGCATGCGGCGGCCCTCCGGCCCAGATTAGAGGCCACTCCGACATAATTAAGTAGCCTCCTCTCTCGCACACGGCCTATCCTCCTCTCCTCTCCTTCTCATTCCTTGGCAAATGAGCCTCCCTCTCTCTCTCTCTCTCTCGCCTCCGAATTCCAGATTTATGGATTAGCTCTCGCGCTCGCGCGCCGATAAATCAGCCGATCGTCAGCTGGCGCGGCGGCGGCGACGGCGAGCGGGTCCTCGTAATTTCTCCCCGGAGTCGGAGATATATACCGAGAAAAGGCTCATTGCACCGCGGGGTCGGGCGTTATTAGCGAGGCCGGTAATCGAGGGAAGGTGTGATTCTGACGCGTTCCGAGAGAGCGAGAGAGAGAGAGAGAGAGCCCGATGCTCCTGCCGAAGGAAAGGCGCGCTGCGCCGCGGCCGCCGCCGCCGCCGTGAAAAGAGACCGCGAGGAGAGCGAGAAAAAAGGCCAAGGCGAAAGGGGTGGGAGAAGATCAAACGAGCCGACTACCCACGGGGTGGTCTCTCCTCTCCTCCTCTCTCCATCCTGCTCTCCTTCGTCTTCCTCCTCCTCCTCCCTCCTACCTCCTACCTCCTCCTCCTCCTCCTCCTCCTCGTCGCCTTCCTTTTCTTCGGCTCGTCCGCATTTACTTGCGCCTTCGCTCTTTGCCGGCCACTCACACCTGGGAGCGCGCGAGTATTATATTATTCAAATTTCTGTCACTTTGTCTCGCCGGCCGACGACTACATCAGCCGCTCGTAGCTGCGTGCGCCTCTATTTCGTCGATCCCCGGCGATTCCGGTGTCAATCTCGGAGGCTCCTCTTTATCGCCCGACGCCTCGCTCTCCGCGAAGCCGCGCGGCGCGAAATGTGTTTTAACATTTTCATTCCGCCGCCGCCGCCGCCGCAGCCGCCGTGGCTTGATTGAACCTCGTTTTTTTTCAAATACGCGCCTCGAAGCCTAACGGTACCTGATGTATGGGCTTAAATCATCTTCTAAAAAGGAACGGGGAATTTTCTGAAATGCCGAAGAAGCTGGCTGCTGCCGCCGCCGCTGCCTGTTGTCGAGTCGACCCGATGCTTTTCACTCGATATAATTAACAACGCTTCATTAATAATTCGACAATAAATTACGTGGAATCTTTTATTCAATTTGTATGCGTTAATGGGACTCCGGATTTAAGTACTTTATAGGTGAGTTATTACCCGGGGCCGCGGAGAGGATGGAGAAAGAAAAGGGGGGGTCCGTGATCTGAGTCAGAAGCTTGTAACTATTTTTATTGAGGCAATTTAATCGAAATTACTATTCAGAAATAGTCGGCGCGCGGACGATGTTGCCTCGTCACGAGGCGATCGCATCTCTTACGCCGTTACGAGCTTAAACCGATAGCACTAATCAAATATATTTAGGAGAGTCATTTAATTCGCAGTAAAGAATACGTCGAAGGCGAGCCGTCAGAGAATCGAGCCGGGGGTCAAAGGCGAGCGAGAGAGAGAGCATCGCCTCTCGCCGCGGAGAGGGGGGAGAGAGGGAGAGAGCCTCGTAATTCCCGCTGAAATTGTGGATTAATGGCCCCTCCCCTCCCCGCGCGAGGTGTTGTCGCCGCGCGTCATTTTAATAAATTCGCAGCAAATCACGCTCTCGGGGAGGATGATTTTAGTTGCAAATCGGCCCCTCTCTCTCTCTCTCTCGACAAAGGGACCGCGCCGCCGCGGCTCTCAAAAGGACCGCTTCTTTCTCTCCTTCTAATGCCCCGCTCTCCGTGTGCCGCCTCGCGATGCTCCGGGCGCTGTGTTATTCGCTCTGCTCCCTCTCTCTCTCTCCCTCCGCGTGGATGCTGCACCTCCGCGATTATCATACAAACATTGATGACTAGACCACGGCGATGCCGGAAAAAGAGACAGAACGAGTCTCTTTCTCGTCGGCGGGGCCGCTCTCTGCGGTGTGGCGCGGAGGAGCGCGACCGCAGAGCTCTATCTGGCTAATCGCTCATCGCTGGCTGCCGCCGACGCCGCCGCCGCTCATCAAAGCGGTGTCTGCGCCGTCAAAGAGGAGAGAGAGAGAGAGAGAGAGAGAGAGGAGGCCTTTTTTCCGCCGCGCCTCTCATCGCACTTTGACTGGCTCTTTTTTCGATATATCATTAAAGGCTGCCGGGCTGCCGCTGCTGCCTAAATTGTGGCTCATTTCATTTTCACGCTCCTGACAGGAAAAAGGCCGGACCCGATGAATCAGCTCTCTATCTCTCTCTCTCTCTCTCCTCAAATCGGCGCTAATCATCTTAAAGACGCTCTTTAGTTGCATTTAAGCCCGCGCCGCGAGGGCCATTACGGCCAATTTGGAAAATAATATATATCGGCGGAGCGGGCTCGCCTCGGTGCATTTCCCGAGCGGGCCCGGGAAAGAGGAGCACCCATCCGAAAATTGCGACACAAAGCCGCCCCGAGTCACATGGCACCGTTTCTTACTCTCCTCTGGCTGCCGTGTGTCGCGCCGGCGACAAAGGCCGCCTCCGGAGACGTCCGAGCGCGCCGCGGGCCGAGGCACCTTATTATCCCACATGGCTCTCATTATTCCTTTGTGCCTTGTTGACACAACATTCCGCCAACTGGATGTGTAACGCGCCCGTCCCGCCCGTTACACTCCGCGCGATCCTCTTCTCGGAATAAAGGAATTTTCTCGCTTTCGCCGGGGCGCGTTCACGCAACGCGCGCCCCGGGCTCTCTCTCTCTCCCCCCCCCCTTCGCTCTATTTCGCCGAGCGGGCCTCTCTGGGCCGTTTTTGGCTAAAGTATGGTTCCGGGCCCGCGGCGGCTGTTGGCCGCTGCCGTCGCGGGATTCAATGCAAGGGAGACGCTTTGTTTACTTTTCGAGTGTCGCGGATCGGCCCCGAAGTAATAGTCCGGCAAATCAACGAAAATTAGCCCTTGAGGAAAGTTCTTTTTTTTTCTTTTATTGCGCTCTGGAGTCGTAATTTATCAAACATCACATGTGGCTATTAATCTTTTCGTAATTGTCCGACTTGAAAAATCATTAATTTACTTAAGGGAGCTCTCTGGCCGGTAATCGTAAAAATAAAAAAGGCCTCAAAATTACATGGTTCAATTTTTTGCAGTCGAGGATCACGGGGAGATCAGTTATTAAAGATTTTATTTTCAAGAGTTAAACGTTAAATGTTATCGGCACCTTTGCCTATTTCATTTGCGTGTTTCAAAGTATTTATTTACTTATTTTGTTTATTTATTTGTGAACCGTTTACAATGCCTTACAATTAGGCATCCTATAAAAGCAATGAAATTTCCTGTTCATAGAAATGATACAAGGATAGACTTAATGTACTAAATAACTTACGAAAATGTTCATTTAAATGTTTTCTTGCTCTTCTAGTAACATTTTCGCAAGCCGAATATAAATTGGTCTTATGTAGGATCCTTCAAATGCGGTAGCATTATTAATTAATAAAGTAGTATTCAGGCCATAGTTACTTATATGGGCAAATCCACAGTAGTTTTAACTACTGCATGACGATTTTTTCGGCGTAATTTATTGCTGCTATTTGCTTGCCGTGCGAAGCAAATGGAATAGACTGACTATAAAATCTTCAGTATGACCTAGTAAATGAACTCTGAAATCGGTATAAAAGTGCACCGCGTGGCACAAAGTAAAAATGCGTACAATGTGAGAAGGAATATACAGGGAGAAAAAGTTTCTAGTAATAATTATAGTAATGCATTTTAATTTGACCACAGACTAAAAATTTTAAAAATTACCACGGTTTCTAATAAAATTTACGAGGTACTGATAAATTTTCATATTTAAACTTGTATATAAAATTTACTAGGAACATGCGATAATTTTTTAGATTTTGACCAATCTCTGATATTTTATTTTCTCTGATTATCCTTTATATTACTTTATTCATTTTGTTTGCACTTAATTTAAAAAACGACTCATATTTGATAAAAACGATATTATAACCAAGCAAAATCGTCCAAAAAATGAAAACTTTTATTAGAAACTAAACAGACAACTGCATCTTCATAACAGAGTTCAATTATCTTCGCTGTATACATGTCACATAGAATACATTTTACATGATGCGTTCTTAAAGTTATTACTATTGTAATATTTACTAGAAAATTTTTCTAGGTGTAGTAAAAATTACAAATAATCTTGTAAAAATGACCATACTGTCTAGTAAAGCCGCCACAGACTGTCAAAACCAAAATAATTACCTTTGTAAGAAATTTTACTATACTGTTTGGTCAATTTTCCTATAAAGTATGGTAATTTTTTTGATCTGTGGTGGCCTTACTAGATAGTACGGTAATTTTTACTAAACTTTTTTCTGGGTGTAAGACTACCTTGAAAAGTACCATTTTGGAAATAGGCGCGTTTTTGGATATTCTCATGCTTTTTTTCGTTGTGAAACCCGTAGCACATTTATGCCGATTTCGGAAATCATTTATTATTTCAGACTAAATATTTTAAATTCAGTCTGGTTCATGTGCTCCGCACGGCAAGTGAATAGCAGCAATAAATTACGCCGAAAAAATCGTCACGCAGCTGTTAAAACTACTGTGGATATGCCCATAATTATAATGTTTGACGATAAATTTTATTTATTAACTAGATTCAGGTTACAATGACAGTGACACTGATTGTGAGAAAAATTTTCAGTAAAAATTACTGTTAAAATCAAGGAAAAAATTACCACTCCGTGGAGTGACTGTAAGACATGAAGATCTGTGGCGAAATTTGTAGTGACATATGCGGCAAAATTTGCAATCACATCTGTAAACTTTATCACGTTCACGTTGGCATAGTAAAAATTATCCTGACAAACATCACATTTATACTTGAAAAACCAAAAATAGCCCATCCATTTTGAAAATTCAAACGCTGTTATTTAGGTCAAAGATTTTATTTTCACTTTCCAGTTATATTTTCTAATAAAAAAATATGAAGGAAGTCCATTGAGTATAATACTCGATTTTTCAAAAAGTTACGCCCTTTTTCAGTTAAAATCCATGCTTGTTCCAATCATCCACAAGTTTACAAGAATTTATTGCAGAGTATTGTAACATCGATTGAAAAAAGGTTATCGAAAAAGCTTTACATGACTTTCTTTAAAAATATATCCCCAAAGTTAAAGCGAAATCTGTGACAAACACGTGAGGCTATCCTTGATAAATACTTAATGTGTCTGACAACTCATTAAACATCTTTATAAATCGTAGCTTTATACTACTCGTATTAAATATTTATTAATACATAGCCTGCATGAATATGCTTAGAAATCTTTTTTGTAAAGATCCATTGAGAAAAATAAGTACACGGAGAAAAAAATTTTAAGAAAAATTACTGTACTTTTCAGTAACTTGAGGACAAACTTTGAATCAGGGGGAAAATTACTATACTTTATATTAAAATTTAATATCGTTTAGTCATTTTTTCTAAACTTTTAATAAAAATGACTAAAAAATATAACAAAAATGATCAAACATATAGTAAATTTTAATATAAACTAAAGTATTTTTACCCTAACTCAAAGTCTGTCTTCTTTTTTTAAATTTTTCTTAAAACATTTTTCACCGTGTATGAAAGTTTACTTTAAATTGTTGGAGCTGGAGGAAAGACTTGAAGTATATGAAAAAAGGTGCCGTCAATTTTGAAAAAATTACAATTTTTATAGTAGTAAAATTCGTCGTACACGGAGAGAAAAGTTCAGTAAGAATTACTATACTTTTAGTAAATCGGTAACAGACTTGCCGCAAAGCAAAAAGTTACTAGAGTTGTTAATATAATTTGCCAAACTTTTTATAAAATTTGATTGACTATTATTAAATTTTACAAAATGTTTTTGGCAAATTTGACTGAAAAGCCTAGTAATTTTTTGGCTTACGGCAAGTCTGTCACCACTTTACTAAAAGTATAGTAATTTTTACTGAATTTTTCTCTCCGTGTAATGATGATAATTTTTAGAATAAAGATTGTAATTTTTCCAAAATTTATGGCACTTTTTTGATATTTCAAGTCTGTCCTCCAACAATTTATAGTAAATTTTCCTGCATTCTTCAGTGTACTAATTTATTTATATAATATTTCTACGTTTAGACCCCCACACTTGCTTTTATTGAAAATTGATGTAAAAGTATAATAAACTATATACTTTTTAAAGAGTCAGGTTCTGACCCTTATAAACTGTATTTATGCCACAAAAAGTGTAAATGTAAAAAATTATTATTTCAGAGTAAATTATAGGAGAAAGGAGCTCTTTCAAAGGATGTTATACGCGTCCTTGGTTGTACTTTGGTTTTGTTTGCTTCTGTTTTTAAATTTAAGCAAGACTGCACATGAAATCCTTTGCGTTTCTTGGAAAAGCCGAGACAGATCCTTGAACAACATGTCGCCATACTCGGTCAATTAAAGTTTGCATGATTCATTATACATCGCACGAGTTTTACTCTTAAAGGATTCGTACCAATTTGAGAAACGGTGGGAATTATTCGACGTTTTTTGCCCTTCGCGCAAAATCACCGATAGATTTAATAAGAACTATTAACCTATACAGCCGAGAGCTTGAGCATTGAAACGAAAAAAATGACGGGGCGTTACCTGCGCCGCCCGCGAGTGTACTGCAAGTGTAACGTCCGGAATTCGGGCCACAAGTGACGGCAATTAAAAGCCGGCCTATCGATTAGGCCCAGCCAGTATTTGCAAATAGGATTTAAGAGTCTCGGGGCGAGGGGTGAGTTTCGGGCCCATTGTCTCGGGGCCTGGGCTGCGGTAGAGGATCGAGCAGGATGTAAAGTGCCTCGGCGCTCTCTCTCTCTCTCTCTCTCTCTCTCGCTGTGGGCTCGTGCTCTCGCTCCTCTTTGGACCACCCAGCCAACCTATACTTAGTGAGGTGTCGGCAAATTGAGCTATAGGTGCCTTGGGTGCCGTAATGCGACGGGGGCCCCAAAGATAGCATCCGGTGTGCGCGCGGCCGCGCTGAAAAAGCGGGAGAGAGAGCGAGAGAGAGAGCCCGCTTCTTTTCCAGCGGGCCGCCGCTCGGCGCTAATCAGAGTTTCCAAGCCTTTCCGCGCAATTTGCTCGCCGGGCGTTTTAATCGATAGAGACCGGCGGAGGAGAGAGAGAGAGAGGGAGAGAGGGAGAGAGAGCGATGTTTTCGAGCCGCGCGAAGAGAGCCGCCGCGAGCTCGCGCGTGCGCGCGAGGCGGCTGGAGTGCGAGAGAGAGCGAGAGAGAGAGAGAGCGATGCGCGCGCGCGGCCCTGTGTGACTCGTGTAATTGGCTTCCAACTGGACTTCAAAGGCCGCCGCTCTCCTTCATCGCGCCGCCATACGGCCGACGAGCGCGAGCGAGAGAGAGGGAGCGAGCTCGGCATCTGAAAATTATACGCGCGCGAGGCGGCGGCGGCGGCGAGGGGGACGAGAGGCACCTCTTCGCGGCTCGCCGTGCTCGCTCGCTGCGCCCTCGGCCGGCAACGAGATGGACGAGATCGGTTACCGGTGTGTCGAGACAAGCCGGATAGTGTTCGATACGAGAGGGAGAGAGAGAGAGAGCTGGCCGCTGCCTCGTTTGCCCCATTAATCTCGCCTGTAAGCGCGGCCTCTGCTCTCCGGGAAACGGGCCCTTTTTCCATACTCGTAAAAGGCTTATAATACATTTATCGACGCGGCGAGCTATTGAAATTCCTGCCTGCGCCGCGGCGGCTCGTTTTTCTTGTTCGTTCCTCCTTTTTTTTCTCCGCGAAAATTTCGCGAAAAGGGCAGCTCCTCGGAGGCTTCGTTAGGCTCTCTCTCGCTCTCTCGCGGTCGTTAGGCGAAAAAAGAGAGCCGCTGCCGCTGCTGGCTGGCGCCCCTCTCGGCGCATAACGAGGCCGATTTGTCCAATCAGGATTCGCGCTACGGCGGCGGCGGCGGCGACGTCCCAACACCCGAGGACGCGGGTCGTTTAGGCGGCTCCTTTCTTCGATCATTAAGAGGCTGCCGACGAGTGCCCCCAGGCCTCTCTCCTCTCTCTCTCTCTCTCTCCCAGCGAACCTCGTACTCCCACTACACCGGCGGGGATCAGCATTCCGTTTTCGTCCTGCCTTCCGAGAGACCTTCCGCTTTCTCGGATATTCGAAATTAGCACCCCCGCCGACGACGACGACGACGACGATCGCGGTGCGCAACACTTTGTAATGCAGCGCGCCTCGAGAGCTCGCTAATTAGTGTATTGGCGGAGAGTGCAATTTTGTTTACGTTTCTTACTCGCCGTGCAGCGGTCTCTCTGCTTCCTGCTTCGATTTAACTAGGTGCTGTTTTGCAATGTTGATTAATCGCGGGGACGAAGTGGAGCAGCAGCTTAATTGGAGGCGGTTATATTCATATTTCACTTAATAATAACCGTATTGCGCAACTACAAACATTTTTAATTGGTGGGGGGGAGACTCGGCTCCGCGAGAGAGAGAGAGAGAGAGAGAGCGAAGATATATTTTGACATAATTGCGCGCTCGCGCCCGACGATTTGGCGAAAAGCTCAGGAAGAAGCGGTTGTGTCAACGCTTCTGTTAGCGTCGATACGCGCCGCCGAGCGTCGCCGAACGACACGCACTCACACAAGCGCCACAGACGCACTCGTTTTCAAGCCTTTTTCCGTCTCCCACAACGAGGCGTCTGTGTGCTGTGCGCCGCGGGAGTGTGCAGAGAGAGGGAGAGAGCCTCATTAATTGGACGATATTCCATCAATCATTTTTGAAAACTCCTGCCCGCCCCGCCGAGTGAGAGGGACGCCGCGAGAGAGGCTCTCGAGAGCTACTCCGCGCGCGAGCCGGGGCTTTCATTAATTCATTAAACTTTTTACTAGCTCATTTACCAACCTGTTCCGCACCTCCGAGCTGCCTTAGAGAAACGCGGGAAAATACGAGCGAAGCTCTCGAAGGTACTTTATACTCCGAGGGCCTCGAGGCTCCAGGTGCAGCGGCGCGCTCGCTCTCGCACCGCGGCGGTCGTCGACCATTTAAGCTCGCGAAACTGACGAAAATAACATTTTTCCTCCGCCTCTCGCCTCTTTTTTCTTCTCTCTTTTATCGCTCAAGTTTCGCCGAGAACGCGGCCGACGGGGGCAAAGCTTTTATTCGAATCGGCGCGGCTTAACAAAAGTTAAGCCGCCGGGCAGTCCTCGGGGGGACTTTTATTTAAATTTTATAGACGGCCGCCGCCGATTTGGCACGCCAGTGTTAAAAATGCTTAAACTTTTCCACTTTCCTCGCTTGAAAGGAAGGAGCGGAGCGGCCGACGAGGGAGGAGGAAAGCAGCAGCAGCCGCTGTTTGAGCGGCAATTAGTACTTTTCAAGTCCGGATAAAAGACTTAATGGATTTGCTTAGTTGAAAATGGCTTAAAATCTAAGCGAGGCGAGGTGTGCTCGGCGCTCAAAGAAGAATCCCCGCGAGTTATGGTTTTATAGGTCGGCCTTATCTCGGCGTGAAACCTTTTTTTCTTCCTTCGTTTTACGGCCCCCAGAGTACGCGGCAAGAGGAGCCTCCGGTCCGCGCGCGGCCAGTCATCGCCGGGCCGCGCTTCGAGAAAAAGGAAAAAAGCTTCGAGGCCCCGCGCGCTCGATTTTACGACGTGTCGGCGCACGGCGGCGGCCTTTGATTTAATTAACCGTTTTCGGAAGGCGGCTCGCGCGCTTTTCCATTGTACACCTGATGACGAGAGCGAGAGCTCGTTTTTCCGTCGCGCGACGACTCGATTTCGGAAGCGGTTCCTGCGCGCCGAGCGCACTAATTCGCTTTTTTCCAATCTCTCGTCTCGTCTCTCTCTCTCTCTCCCGGGCTCTTAGCGTTAATTATAAGATAGCCTCGAAATAGTCCGAGAAACTCCAGCCTTCTTTTTATTGCCCCCCTCTCCCCTTCCCGGGTTTCGGACGTTTTGATGGATGAGCGGACGAGCTGCTTCCAACTGCTCATCAATTACGGGGCGCGCGAAAAGCAGATTCTTTTAAAATGGATCGTTTATTCGCGCGGCTCTCTCCCTCCTCTCCACGAGCTTAATCTCTTTATTTTTCCAAATAGCGAGCCAAATGAGCCGTGCGGAATCGGAATCCGAGGCTCTCCGCGCGATTCGTACGCAGTGGGAGAATTCGAAGGAGCCGCGGAGAGACCGAGCCGGCGAATAAATAGAGCCGCAAAAAGTTAATTGAATTTCGAAGGTGGCAGGCCGGAGTCGGTAGCGCCCCGCGAGCGCTAAAGGGCCCCCGCAGATACGCTCGAAACTGGAAATTGAAATTTCCTTTGTGCCCCCTGATTGACGTCTCTTTACGGACGGGGACTGATTCTCGGCCCCGGGGAATCAGGATTAATCAATTATCGATCGCCCCGGACGAGCGGCTGAAAAATCGAAGGCGGCGACGGTAGCCGAGAGCGAGCGAGCGAGCGAGCGCAAGAAAGCAAAGGTGCCGCCGCACGCCGCCGCCGCCGCCGCCTCGCCTCGCCGATACAGCGGGCCGTGTGACGAAGCAAACCCTTTCAGGAGCGCTGCCTCGTATCTCTCCGCGTCCGAAAAGGCGCAGCTCGATTACGCAAAAAGGCGAGAAAAGGAAGAAGAAGGAGCGAACGCGGAACAGGAAGTCGAAAAAAGCCGGGCTGATTCGAAAATCGGCCGACTAGCTGCCGATGTCGCGGCTTTCTCGCTCTCGCTCCGACTGCGAGCGAGTCGACAAGACGCGAGCAACGAGTATAAGTAGACCTTCGCGATTGGCCGAGGGGCGTTCAAAGACTCGCCGCCATGACTGGCAAAGCGGCCGTCTTTTGTTTGTGAAACAATGGAGAGCTCGCGATACACTCAAGAAGCATACATCAGCCCGAGAGCCGAGAGAGAGAGAGGGGCCTCACTTAGCGTGCCACTCAAATGACAAGGCCCGGGATGTGTTTAATCTATTAGGCGGAATTAGTCGGGGCGAGACAAGCATCTCTCGCCGATCGCCATCGGACGGATCGCGTTCCTCTTTCACACTTTCCCTTCGCTGCTCGGCGGGCCCGGCCCCGAAATTCTTAATCGAATAATTAATCTCCAACTCCATCTAGCGCCGCCGCGGCCAAAGCTAAGGCTCCTCTCGGAACTGACGTCGCGGGCTTTACATAAGATATCCCTCCCGTCGGCTGGCCGCGCGCTCGCGCAAAAATCATACTCTTGTGAAATAACTATGCAAATCCGCGCGGCGCGCAATCGCCGCGAGTCGCGCGAGCCGAGTTAATTGTTAAATCGGCCGTTCTGCCAGCCGCTAAATCGTTATTTGTTTTCTCCGCTGGTACGGAGCACAAAGAACCGGCCGTGTGACGATGCAAATTCTCGCCCGATAGTATTCCTCGACTTAATCAGCGTGAACTCTTTACGTTTAACAACGAAGCCATCATTTTTATGGATTGGGCCAGTCATCCGTCATGCGAGGCGCTCCGCCGCGGGTAAACAAACAATGCCGCGCTTTTTGCCGGACTGCAAAACGCCTAATTAACTTGACAAGCACTCGGGAAAGAGGCTTACTTGTCGTTTTTTTTTTTACCTCCATTTTCTCCATTGTGCGCGATCTGTACTCTTAAAACGTGCTTATTAGGCCAGGCTTGTCATTAATTCCAGTGTCAATTAGCGAGGTCCGCGGTGGAAATTGAAAAATTTCGAAAAATCAATAGCGCTCGCACTCGAGCTAAATAGCCAGCCGGTGAGAACACAGCGAGAGGCAGTCGAAAGCCGTTTCCGCAGGTAGAGCGGCGCGTGGCGCCATCTACCGCTTCGGGTATGCTAGGATTCAAAGCTGGAGTTAGCGGCAGTCGGTAACTTACCCACTTGCGACAATTACCAGCCTGCAGCGACCGATGGTATTTTACCAGCCGTCGATTGAATCTCGCTTTGCGAAAGGCAAACGCGATAAAATAGATTTGTATTTTTAAAAAAACAGAAGACCCTTCAAAAGTCATTTTAAATCGTCCCGAGAAAAATTGCCAAGAGCTGCCGAGCTCGGAAAGAGAGGCAAGAAGAAGAAGCAGGAGGGTGTACCGTAGGCGCGTGCACTGTGTAACGGAAACGTCGGGCAATAAAATGAGTGGTGGGCAGCGTTCAACGACCGTGTATCGAGAAACGGGAGCGAGAAAGCCGAGGCCCTGCCTCTCGTGTAAACTGAAAAACAATCGTCGCGGGCCGCGCGGCTGTCACTCGCCCGCAAGTCGTCATCCGTTTCCCGCTGCTCCTCGTTTATTTTTCCAATATGGACGGCTGAAACGCGTCGTCGCCGTCGTCGTCTCGCGTTCGCGCGCTGCTTCTCGCTACTCGGTAATTCGAGGCACTATTTATAGGCGCCAATATTACCTTAGCGCTAAATGCCTTCTTCGAGAATTGCCGGCGCGCTTTACGACGCGCCCCCCGCCGCCGCCGCCGCATTGACACTCGCCACTCGCCCGGCTCGTCCGACCTCTTTATCATTTTTAGAACGCCGTTTCCGCGATTTTACCGGCAATTTAATCGCTTCGAGATTTATCGCCTTCGGAGTCAAAGCTGTGTGCCTACTGCAAGTACACACTGAGAGGGAGATGGTAAAAGTCGGCAGATAGTCGTGTAAATATGACCATACTGTCTAGTAAATTCGCCGCAGACTGTACTTTGTAAGAAATTTTACTGTACTGTTTGGTCAATTTTCCAATACTTTTAGTCAAATTTTCTATAAAGAAGTCATTTTTTTGGTATTGAGAGCCTATGGACGCTTCGCGAGACAGTATAATAGTAATTTTTACTACGTCTTTTCTTCAAGGAGACTGTACGACATTTGGGTAATGGATTTTCCTGTAACTTTGGGATGTTTCCTAATGTTAAAATATGAAGGAAGCCGCGTCCGTTCGGCTTAGCGCTCGATTTTTCAAAAATTCTGTGCTCTTTTAGCGAAAATCGATTTTTGTTTAATTTTCATTTTGATTAATTTTGTTTAATTAATCACTTATAACTTCTCAACTATTAACGTTATAATCTAAAGGTGAGATCAAATCTTATCGGTTAAAAAAAATTTCATTAAAATATCTTTATTATTTTGTTCAAAAGTTATAAAAGTTAAAGTCAAACAAAGAATAACAATTAAAATAACATAAGAAATCTACTCATGTAATTTTAGCTTAATTTTATTGTAAATTTTTATTTAGCTATAATTTTTGAAGAAATAATAATTTTTTGATGAAATTTTTTTTTTTCATCGATAGGAATCGATCTCAGATTTCGAATGCCAACAGTTGAAATACTGTACCGTTAACCGTCGAGAAGCTATAAGCGATTAAACAAAAATCGATTTTTCTCAGATCTTTGCTAAAAGAGCAGAAAACTTTTGAAAAATCGAGCATTAAGCCGAACGTCCTTCATATTTTAACATTAGAAAACATATCCCAAAGTTACAGGAAAATCCATTACCCAAACGTCGCACGCTCTCGAAACCTCGTCCCGAGGCGAGAGGAATGTTTACTCGCTCGAGTTATTACCGTGCATTGTCGAAAAAAGCGTTAATACCCGAGAATTTCGAGCGACGACGCTCGTAAGAGGCTGCGGCGAGGCGAAGAGCTAAGAGAATCTCAATGAAAAAGAAAAGGCGAGGAATTCGGTCGAGCTTCGGGAAGCGGAGCGAGCCGCGCGTGTCCCTGCATGAAACGTCCTTGATTGCCTGATCGTTCGCCAATTTTCTCGACTCGGCTGCCGCTCGCTGCCGCGAAAAATTGCTAAATTTCTCTCCTTTGAGGCGGCGGCGGAAAAGCGCTTCTTTCCCCCCTCCCCCCCGACCATTCGAGCAATAATCCTCCTCCCTCTTTGACGAATTCGACGAAATACAAGTTTTTCCAAAGCGCTTCCGCGGCGTATCCGAGCGGTTTTCCGAGCGGGAAAAGAGTAGTATAAACCGAAGATAGGGGAACGGGGTGGAAAAGCGAAACGGGAGGCAAATGAGGGTGGCGTGCGCTCGCTAAACAAAAGTGCAAAGGAGAATGAAAGAGAGAGAGGTCGAGGCTGAACGGGGGCGAGGAGGGGCGGGCCCATTAGCGGCTAATGAAAATTAGCTTCTGTCGCCTGATTGAGCGACAAATCGTTCCTTTCTTGCCTTTCGGCACGAGAGAAATCCGCTCGTCGTTAAAACGATTGAGACTCGTTTCCCAGTTTCGGTCCTCTTTCCTTCCCTGTTTTTTTTTTAACCGTCCCTCCCCGCGGTCGAGCCGCGGTCCTCCAGCTCGCCCGAATCGCGCGATTCAAAGTCCCGTCGAATTAGCACTCGGGGGGGGGGGGGGGGAGAGAAACGAGCTGAAACGGCAGCAATTTCTTTATTCGGCTGCTTAGTCCCCCTCCCTCTGCTTCGCGACCGCTTTCGCGAGCCGGCCTTCTCTCGTCCGATTGAAAATTTCGGGCCGTCCGAGTACTGGTATACGGACACTTTTCGGGAAATCAAAAGTGAATCCCCTTTAACCTTCTCAGTCGGCTGTGTCACGTTGCCGCGTTTCCTTGGAAACGCTTCGAATTGAAGTACGTGTCGGAGGTTGCGCGAGTTCGGCGAGCACGGCTAGCAAGGGAAAAAAAAGGGCAGAAGGAGGGCGAGAAAGAGAGAAGAGTGGCAGGAGAAAATCTCAAACTTTGAACCGGTAATTCCACCTTTAGAAAGCGCCCAAAGATTTGCCAATACTAATGCTACTTTGCTGAAACTTGCTGCTCCACCTCAAAGGCTCCCTTGAAAATCAATAATCGATAATCGACAATCGCTGACAATTAATTGATACTTTGACGGAATGAAGCTATAGTTCTTTGGAAGGGAAGAGTTTAGAAAAATTGAAAAAATCGACGACAACACAAAAAGGCGCCCGGAACGCGAAATAAGCGAGAGAGCGGTATATTCTTTTTGCCTCCATTACCGATTACCCTACGAGCCATTTCCGGCCGGGAAAAAAGTGAAATTCCTCGAATGTACGTACGACAATCAACGCGAATCAAGAGCACGTGAATTTAAATTTAAAAGTATAATCGATTCTTGACTCGTTTCGCCGCCTTTCTCTCCTCCGCGTAGACAAAAAGTTTCGCGCTACTCGCGAATCCGGAAAATTGCCGCCGGGCTTTAAATTTAAATTCGGACCAAAAAAAAAAAGAAAAAAAAAGACAAAAAAAGAATTTTTTTCTGCGCGAAAGAAAGAGCGATTCGACGCAGGACCGCAGAGTAGCTTAAACACATCAAACGCTTCGCGTCTCTAACGTTCTCGAAGAGTATTTCTGCATCGGCGTTCATAAACAAGCCCGAGGTAAACATCGAAATTAACTCGATCTTAAGAGATAATCGAAGCACCCGCCGCGGGATGAAAGCTTCGAATTGTCCGAATTTCCGTTCCTCCCCCGTACTCTTGATCCAGAATAAACCGGAGCGAAGTACAGAAAATACTAAAGAACACTGCCGAGCGCCATTACGCCGACGCCGCAGAAACGTATATATGTAAAACAGAATAAGCCGCAGGTCATTAAGTCGTCTTTTTCGAAGATCTCGCTCGTTTTATATATACTCGGCGGACTCGCAGGCCGTCGCCGGCGGAGAGTCGTGTTTGGACTCGCGCGCGCACGGCCATCCCGGCCTCGCGGATACGAGGCGCGCGTGTTTACAAATTGTTATAAACAGGACGGTAATGGACTGCAGAAGCGGCCGTAAACTTTTTTTCTCCCCGTCCGCCGCGGAGAAAAAATAGTCGGCGCAGCCGTCCGCGGCCCGGGTAAGTCTTCGACGATCGACTCGACGAGGGCGGGAGAGAGCAGAGGAGAGGGCCTTGAAAAGGCTCGTCAACCGATTGCCCGCGTCAAGTGTCGGACGATCCCCGGGCGCGCTTGACGCCGCGCGTCGCGAGCCGGCCGTCTCCGCGTCTGAATAAACAGATCCCGTGGCGGGGCGCGGGCCACCCGCGCTGCCCGTAAAGACACTTGCGCCGAGCGAGCGAGATGCAGAGAGGGAGAGAAAAAAGGAAGAAAAACAAAGCTCGCGCTCGCGGCGCGAGCTCTTTAATCCCCCGAGCGAGAGAGAGAGAGAGAGAGAGCGTCGTCACCCCTTTTTCCGAGGATCCTCTCGGCGACTTTTGTATCTTCCTCTCGGCTGCAGGTCCCGATCGTCTGTCTCTCCGGTTACGGACACCATCTGCGACTCGCCGAGCTCGTAAATCACCGAAAATACATCGGCAGCTCGAACGAGGCGTCCTCGAAGGCGCGGGGAGGAGGGACGCTAAATGAACTAGACTCTCCAGTGTTTTTTTTTGCTTTTTGTTCTCATTTCGACTACTTTGCTTCTTTATTGTTTGCTCTCGAGCACACTCTCTTATTTATACAGTTTATTTACAGGCTAATATACAAGAGACGCGTATTTACAGAGGAAGAGAATAGAGGGACAGAGCTTCGCTATATTTTACAGGTGACCAGGAGAGAGTCGGGTTGGGGCTGCGCCTACAGCTTGTCGGGGTCGATTCCGCCGTCGGCGCGCTGGTGGATCTGCATGCTGGGCGAGACGTGCTGGTGGAGGAGCAGCGGGTGATACGGCAGGCAGTAGTACGGGAAGCCGACGGCCGCCTTGACCGCGGACTGCGACTGCTGCTGCTGCTGCTGGGGGCCCGCGCCCGGGGCCTGCAGCGGGCCCGGGAGCCCGGCGCGCAGCTGCTCCTCGGGGTGCACCAGGACCCGGACGGCGACGCGGCGCGCCGCGCTCGAGCCGACCAGGGCGCCGAGCTCCTGCTGCTGGCGCCGCTTCGTCTTGTAGCTGCGGGGTGAAAAGCGGATGGTGTGGATGACGTGCTTTTTCGCCTCCGCGGAGGGAAAGTTTCAGTAAGAATTGCAATGCTGTTTAGAAACTGCTTGGGACTGACAAAGGCCAAAGAACTACCATGCTTGTTAGTAAATTTTAATGAAATTTTAGTAAAAATTCGTGTAATTTTATTAAATCTTCCTGAAATTTCAGTAAAATTTACTAAAAAGTATGGCAATTTTTTGGGTTTCTGCAGTCTGCGCTTGCGGAAGGCTTATTAATTTTTACTGAAAAATATTTCTCTCCGCGTCCGGGAGACTGGGGGGAGGGACTTACCGTCGGTTCTGGAACCAGATCTTCACCTGGGTCTCGGTGAGCTTGAGGCCCCGGGCGAGGTCGGCCCGCTCCGGGCCCGACAGGTACTTCTGCGCGGCGAACCTCCTCTCGAGCTCGTAGACCTGGGCGTGGGAAAAGGCGGCCCTGCTGCGCTTCTTCCTGCCCGGCAGGCTCTGGCCGCTGCACTGCGCCTCGTACAGCTCCTCCTCCACGTCGTCTGGAAAATCGGGCCGAAAATCATCGGGTTTAATCGACACGCTGACCAGTGAGCCGCTTCGTCGCGCGAGAATAAACCGGAGAATCGAATTATAGTAATCGCCCCCGGGACGCTGCTTAGTCTCCGCGCTCTCTGCTCTCCCACTCGGGCGATCAAGGCCTCGTTGAAATCCTGCGCGTTTGGCCGACTTGTCCCAACAAACCCGAGGAGGAGCCTTTCCTGCCCGCTCGCTCGCTCCGCCGTCGGAAATTCGTCAGCTCCTATATTTGCGCGCTCCCGACGTCTCTCTCGTCGTCGGCTAATGCGCCCCCGGAGCCTCCTCAAACACGGCGAGTTTCCGGCTCGCCGGCGTTGCGTTACTATACAGCCCGGCGGTTGATTAAAGAGGCGCGCGGGCTTTCTTGCAAATCACGCGGACGGACGGGCCTCGGCCTCGAGTGCCCGGTCCTCGACGGCGAGAGGGTGGCGGCGCAGGGGCCGGCAATTTTCCGAGAGTGCGGCCGGAGCTTTGAATCGGTGCCAAGCCGTTCCGCGCGCGAGGAACGCATTAGCTGATTGCGCCGGCTTCTTTGCGTACCTGCGCGCGCGGGCGCGACACTTTGCCCGCCGCCCCCCCGCGCGCCTCGCCGTGCTCGCGGGCGAGAACACTTGTTTTCGCATGAATCACTGGCCGGGGGACTTGTTAGCGTACGGCCGCGTGATTGATTCTCCCCCGCAGGAAGCGCGCCGGGGAGGGACGAGGCTCAAAGTGCTGGAGAGCTCTCTGATGAAACTCGAGCCGATCGATTTTCCGCGCCCGTCGGTACACACGCGTCGGATCGCGTCGGATTCGCCGGGAAATCGGCCGGTATTTTTAGGCCGCGGGGTATTTCGGGAGGCTCCGCGAGCCGCGGCGGCCCTATCGAGCCGAGTGCCGGGCAATGATTGAAATCGAAAAGGCCTTTAACGAAATGCACAAAGTGCGCCGGCCTAAGCGCTCGTGACGTCTGCCCGCGTCAAGTGGGCACTTATGCTACTAAAATAACGCTCTTACATCTGGCCTGCTTCGGAGGCGCGCCGCGCGCGGAGTTTATCATCCGTTGCTCACCGAGGTATTTCGTCTTGCTCATGTCCAGGGCCTCGTCCTGCTGGGCCCTCGCCTCCCGGGCCCGCTGCTCGGTCAGCTGGAGCGGCTGCTGCAGGTTGCGCCTGATCAGGTCCAGCTCGCGGGCGGCGGCGACGCCGAGCTGCGGCAGGAAGACGCGCGGCGGCTGCTGCTGCTGCTGCTCCGGGCGGCTGCGCCGGCTGAGGATGTCGGCGATGCTGAACGGCGTCGGCTGATGGCCGCTGCTGCACCTCCGGCTCGCTGCTGCTGTCTCCTCCATGCTTGTCGGCGGCTGCCGGCTCCTGCTACTCACTGGCGGACTGGCCGCTCGTGCATGTCGGTGCGCTGCGCGGCGCGGAGCGACACCCTTCCGCCGGAGTGTGCTTCGCTCAAGTGCTCGAGGGAATTAGGCAGGGGGCGACCATACAGAAAAGCTCTCTCTCTCTCGCCGACTGCCGCTCCCGCGGGGGAGGAGCCGAGCAGGCAGGGGTTAGGTTAGGCGGGCGCGCGCTGGCCTCGCCCACTCGGGCCAATGCGGCCGGAGCCCGGGCCGCGAGCCGCCAATGAGCTTGCGGGAGGGAGCTTGCGCGGGCGAGCTTGCAAGTAGGCCGCGTGCCACTTGCCGCGAGAGGGCTTTTAAGCTCTCTCTCCCTCCTCCGCGCCGCCCCCCCTCCGGGACTCGGGGCGATCGCGCTCTTTAACAAAAGTGCCCGTTCAACTTTTTGCCCACCCCCCCTTTTTCAAGCGCGCTCCTTCCTCGAGACGCTTTGGCGCGGAGGCTACTTCCAACCGTTTTTCCTTCCCGAACTTTTTTTTTCCTTACCTCGCGTCGTCATTTTTGCCTCCGCGATTTTCTCTCTCTCTCTCCCGGTTTTGCGTTATCCGCCAAAGGTGGAAAAGTGCCCGACGGTGCACCGGCCCCGGGCGCAGCTTTTCCGACGGCCTGAATAGGGGGTTTAATGATTTTCGAAAGTTTCGCCGGGCGGTGCTGCGAGAGCGCGGGAGAGCAGAGAAATATTCCGGCACCGGTACTTGCGAACTTCGCGCATTGAGAGAATCGTCGCCGAGCCGACGGCAGTCGCATGTACACGGGGTGTGCTTTACATAACAATCGCCGCTAAAGACCGCCGGCATTGTTCGCCACGTGCGCCTCCGAGTTCTCGCTCTCTCTCTCTCTCTCTCTCTCCTGTGTCGGTTTAATTAGGTGTGAACCGCAGAAGCGTTAAATACGCCTCACTTGACCTGATGATGGCCCACTGCCGCCCCCTCCAGCCGCCTCCTCCGCCGCCCGAGCCGCGCTCGTATCGATGTGAATTCTCGCACGCGATCCCGATCGCTCGGGGAGCTTTTGCCTTTATAATGCACTCGGCGCTTCCGCTCGGCCGACTGACGGCGAGCCCCGAGGCTGGTCTCCCGGCACGACTGGTGGAAAAAATCATTCTCGACCGGCCGAGCTGATTCGCGCTAATTTCGAGTGTTTTGTGTACACAGGGGCGGCCGCGCTGATGATCGATAAAGAGGAGAGAGAGTCTCGGGCCGAGCTCCGAGATAAGTCCGAGAGGAGAGAAAGAGAGGCTTTTTTTCCCGAATCAATCTAATCAATAATAGATTATAGGGGAGCAGGCAGCCTCGGTACATCGCACTCCCCCAAAGCCTTACGTCTCTGACCCTCCCGCTCAATTGGTCGCAATTCTTAAAGACCTTAATTGGCGCGGAAAATTATACCTTATTTCGAGCTACCCTCGCCGAGGAGACTTTATCTCTCCGGAGCTACTCTCTCTCTCTCTCTCTCTCCTCTTTCTTTTTTTATCAGGCTTCCTTCGACTCGAGGAAAACTATTTCGACCTACCGCCTCGAGTCTAATAACAGGACTCGCCTGTCCGCTTTTCCATTCGATGCGTAATTGGAATATTAATGTACTTATAAAACCCGGCTCGCGCGCAAAAGACATTTAAAAATAATCTCTCCCAAGTTCATTCACGAGTCCGCTCTCTCTCTCTCTCTCTCTATCTCTCGCCCTCTCGGGCGCTCGTGTATATACGCGCGCGCTCCTATACCGAGGAACATAAAAACAAGAAGACCGGATGACTGCCGACTGTTTGTTAGCTTTGGCTTTTAAAGTCCACACGTCTGTCAGTCGGAAGATGTAATATTAGTGCTTAGTATATGCAGCACACTGTTCATTCACTTTCCGTTTTACTCGCTACTGACTGCTCTTTCAGTTACTTCGGCGCGGCGAGCGTTTATTTTATTTATTTGTCGAGACCGGTATGTGTATGATTAATTATAACGCCGGGAAAACCTACATTACTACGGGCTCTAGAAATATTCCTGCAGGGGTAATAAAAAATTATTTTGTACGAAGGCCTGGCGTGGATACTTCGATACTAAAAGAACTTAGAACTAAATCTTAAAATTAAGATAAAAACTTCAATGCTTGTATAAAAAAAAAATAGTTAAGTATAACAATGCTAGAATGCTCTTGCAGATAACAATAATTTACAACAGTTCATTTATTCAAATTCATCCAATTTTTAAGTTTTAGTTTTACCACTTGCTTACTCGCTACTACTTTGAGATCGATTGGCAAGTAGTTAAAGATTCTTATGGCCACATACATAACATTGTTCTTTTTATATTTTTATAATTTATTTAATTTAGATATATTATACTACCCTTAGATACACTTCAGATCATTCCAGTTTATATAAAGACGATTAAATTAGTAAACCTTACACTGAAAACAAACATTGGTTGAACTACATATGCAGTTAAATATTCACAACAGGATATTTGGATAATTTAATGGAATTTTTTGATTGATTCATAAGGAAGCCTGACATTTGAATTCACAAACCTTTTTCCTCTGTGTAAACATCATGTTCACTCATTCTGAACAAACGTCGTTCCACATTTTGAACAAAGCAAAATAAATGATTTTAGTGTACCAATTATCTCACGTCTTACTGTAATAAAATTGTTATTATTTTCAATTACTAATACTCTAACATGTCTTCATTAATTCGTACTCTATATATATTTAATCAGCCTACAATATTACAACTTTTTATTTTATTAATTAATTCTTAACAATGAACTTTGATTCTTATAACAATAAAAATATTAATAAATAATTACTTAGCAACCGAGTCTTTTGAATTATCTACAGTCGTACCTAATACCGCCACATGCTAAATCAGTTGGAGGAACGTTATCTTCAGTTGCCCTTGTGTACCAGGACTTGATACGCGGCAGTTACTTTACCGACGGTAGAATGCAGAGCACGATCCGCCCCAAGTTCAAGATTCATCCACCCCACATGTTGTAAGTATAGTTCCAGTAAATAATGTATAGTCCAATTAAAAAATTGTTTTTCTGTCAAAATTCGACGACGAAATTGCAAATTTGTACTTTTAATGAAGTTTATCTGTAGTTAAAGCGACGCAAATGCAACATTTCACTTTCAATAAATATCCTGCTGCTGTTTACATAATTTTGTTGCATTTTCCAATCAACTCGAAATAATAAACAAGTTCTGAAATTCAATAATTAATTTAACCTTAGGTGAAATAAAAATACGATCCCCTTTTAAAGCCATTAATTGCGTTCACTATTTACTCCATTCTTGAAATTCGAAACCCTTCATTTCAAATCTGTGATTAATGGCATTGTAAAGGGATAAAGAAGAGAACTAAATACATTAATAATGTATGCTCTGCACATAAAGTCTGATCACATGTTCGAGATAAGCATTTGCATGCAAGCGTCAAACGAAGTCAAACATCGCGGTCAAACATTACGAAATGATTGATTACAACGCATTATCGGAAAATTTTGCGAGTGAAACTTTAAGTTCTGATAAATTTTTAAACGAGATATCACCTCGCGATCAAGAGCTTCTTATGAATTCCGAATATTAAACAGAGCCGATAGACGTCTCCAAAATGATTTCAATTCGCTTCCGATTATTAGCCGCCCTGACAGTTTTATTAACTTGTTCCCATGGCCTTTTACGACACCGGCAGCGCCATCAGTCTAATCAGGGACCCGTGCAAGGAGCACGAATATAAATATATATGCGCGCGTGCGAACGTTTTATACGTAGACACTTGACTGCCAGATGACCCGTCGTTGCGAGATAACCTAAAAGCCCTGTGGCTTCGCTCAACTTGTCAGAGCTTTGCCCTATTTATAAGTCTGATCGCGATCGTGCCGTCTCGGGATTTATATTTATATAAGTTAAAAGGCTCACCTTCTCGCCGCGATCCGTCGGGGATCTTACGAAACGGTTCATTGAGAAGGTAAACGTTGCAAGAATATTCATTTGTCAAAATTCAGCAAGTATCTCGTTCTTATCAAGTCTCTACGCAGGACAAATAATCTGACATTGAATCCATACGGTGTCCAGAAAAAAGGCATCTACCGAGCATCGCTACTACGGCACTTCCGCAAAAGCCACTCGAAGCAGCTTCCGCTCAACATTTTCCTTTAAAGTGCCACTTTGGCTCTGGCTGAAAAACTTGAAATTTTCCCAGCTAAAGCAGATACACGCGCAGCTGCCCGCCTCGGTCGACCCAATTTTTTTCTAACGTGTATTACGTCGTGAATGAAAAAGTGGACATGCACTTGGAAAATAAGTCTTTTACGATATCAAAATATTTTTAATTAATTAGCTTTGGTTTATGTTACATGGGATAGCATAAAAATATTCTTTGGTTCTTAAAATACTTTTTACAAATACAACATTGTTACATCCATACGCACTTATACTTTTTAAATAGTTCACCCTTTTTTTTTGGTAAACAAAGTTTTCTCTAACAATGACGACTAACTGAAAACTAACATCTCCAAAATTGTCTATTCAATGTCGATTAAAAAATAATTTTAGAAACTAATATGTACACAAATATTTGATGCATTTATAAGAAAACTTTTAAAACAAATGCCTATATTTACCACCATTATTATGTAGAAAGTAATTTCTGTCAACTTTATTCATTAAAGTCAATTATTTTAAACAGTGTGAAACTTATATATAATTACAGGATACAAGTAAATGTCAACGAATACGAATCGCAGCAACATTCGCTCAAACGAAATACACGCAGAATCCGAAAGGCAAGCTACGTCGTTTTACCACAATCTCTGCAGATTCTGATCCATCGCACTTTGGTCCACGAAATTGTAATAGGGCATCTGATAAGTCGGCGCGCTCGAGTAATTAGCAAAGTTGAACTCCGCCGCGGCCGACTCCTTGCCGTCGAAGCACTTGATCTCCGGCGCGACGCTCCTCGTGTCGGGGAAGGGCATGAGGTCGCTCGCGAAGTGGCTCTTGTACTCCGCCTTGAGCGTCCTGTCGTCCGCGGCGAAGTTCGGCCGGTACTCCGGCGGGAGGATCGGCCTCTGGTGCTCCAGGCTCGGCCGGCCGTCCAGGTCCATCCTGCCCAAGTCCGCGCCCATCTGCTGCTCCGGCGCTCGGAACTCGTGGTGGTGGCTCGCTCGCGGAAAGTCCGCGGCCGCGCCCGCCGAGGCGTCGGGGCCGCGGAACGTCGGCCAGTACGGAGGATTGTAGGCGTCCTGGACGTTGAGCTTGCCGTCTTTTATGAGGACCGGCACGGGCACCTGCTTCGCCTTGCCCTGCGACTTGTCCGCGCCCTCGAGGCGCGCCCGCTTGTTCTTGTAGCGGCGATTCTGGAACCAGATCTTCACCTGCGTGCTCGTCAGCTTCAGGGATTGAGCCAGCATCTCGCGCTCGGGTGCGCTCAGGTACTTCTGCTGGTTGAATCGCTGCTCCAGCTCGTACACTTGGGTCTGCGGAGGAAAGGTTCTGTCAGTCGATCCAAGTGGCATTTGCTCGAAAGAGCTGCCAAAGCGATGCTTGATAGCTTACCTGGGAGAATAAGACTCGCGGTTTTCGCCTCGTCCTCTTGCCCGACTGACTTTTTCGCAGTTCCGTTTTGCTCGAAGTCACTAGATTTCCTTGAAGGAAAAACAAAAAACAAAATGCAGAATTAAACAATCGTCTCGATTCAGTGCAGGCGCAATACTTAGTTTTATCACTGTTCGCAATAAGAAGCTGCGCAGGCGTAAAACGTTCGGATCGCAGCTGAAAAACTCACCATCCTCGACGACGGGACTTTCCTCGTACGGCGGCACGACCTGGCTGAGCTGGTGAACGGGATTTATCTCGCTGTACCCCTGGTAATTGCCGACGCTCGGATCCTTCAGCTTGTCGATGTCCCAGGCGTTCTCCGACATCATCGCGCTGTACCCGTAGTAGTCCGACGGGATTTGGCTGCTCATCTGCGGCTGAATGTCGGTCTGAGCGTGGCTCTGATAGCAGTCCATGTTGTTCATTTCCTGATCGCCGTTGAGGATATTCCGGACACTGAACGGCGTTGTGGATATCGCGGCCGACAGCATTCTAAAGCATACCCGACACTGGCGCGGTATCGGAAACTCGAGCTTCGGATTCAGCAATTATCCGCACTAATCGACCGATTTCATTTCGACGAAGACGAAGACAGTGTACGGGCGAGAGGCCGGCCTCCAAGCGGCGTGAGGGTGCCTGTGCACGAGTGAATAGCTCGGAGGGTAGACGTGCAGTGTGTCTCGGTTTCTTCGCGAGTCAAGTGCCGGTCCACAGGCGCACATGGACGCAGGACCCTCTCGTGCGCGCCTGCGGACGTGTGCGTGCGCTTCGTGGGTGGAGATTCACCGACGCAGCTTTCTCACCAACACAGCCGCTCGCGCCGAAATACGGCGGCGCTTTGCATCTCTTTGCGCGGACGTGCTCGTCGAGGTCCGGTTGAAGGCTGCACTTTTCTTCTGGGCTTTCGCGGGAATTTGGAATTTGAATTTCGCGCGGTGCGATTTTGATTTTAATCCCTCTCGCGATAGTCGACGAAGGCTAATTGTCGAGAGAGCAGGTGTAAAAAGAATTATTCGTGCCGGGTGTCGGGGAGGTGATTTGTTGGAAATTTATCCCACGTAAAAATGAGCGCGCGAGCCAGTATTTATTAGAGTTTTAATTGAAACAGCCATGTCTAGTAATGATTTCTGGGCGGAGATTATGCATCGAGTGCCGCCTATCGAGTGTACCCCGCGACCAATCGAGGCGGAGCGTGCGAGCAACAAATACTTCATTCGTTCCTCGCGCGGAAGGGATGTTCCTTTTTTAACGCGCGGACTTGACTGCAATTTGTTGGATGCACCGACTTAACTTGTTCTCCGAAAAATTGATAACGCTTTGTTTACGTGAGCCGAAATATAAAGGTGTTAAAAAATTTAAGTGTTTAAAATAAAAATTAATAAAAGCATTTAGAATAAAAATTTATTTAATCTGAATAATAGAATTGCGCGCTTCGTAGTATTTGCTGTACTAACAACGGCGATGAACCAGGTATCAAAATTAATTAAGATTTACATAGTGCATTTAAGATTAAAATCTGCCGTTCGAAAGCCCTGTAATCAATCAACAGGTCAGGATTTACAAGTGTTCAAAAGTAGCTAACTCGCTTGTCCCATCTCTTCCTGCCTTTGCAGGTGAATGCGTCAAAGATAAAATCATGCCATGCGAAGAGGACCCTAAAATAGAATCTCAGGATCTCGACACTTAAAGTGTTAAGATTTCTGGTAAAAGGTTGTACTTGTAAACTCTATCATACGTGTGAAACATAAATTTGATGTAGAAGGAGACTTTGAACGGATTATATACATAATTATTGATAAGCTTTTATAAAACACGATATATCACTAAATTTAAAAACATCCATACTTTGCTTCTGACCACAGCTATGATATAGGTAAAAAAATAATAAAGCTACTGCTGTTGATCTCTGTTGTCTAATTGTTTATTTCTTAAAAAAATCTTAGCTAGTATTTCAATTACTTATTAATTAGGTAAAATTAACATTATGTTACATTATTACATAGATAGCTTTCTTTCTTCCTTTATTTCTTCCTTTACTTCCTCCTTTATTTCTTCCTTTATTTCTTCCTTTATTTCTCCCTTTACTTCTTCTTTTATTTCTTCCTTTATTTCTTCCTT
>JAWWEM010000044.1:17445729-17465186 GCA_035582935.1 Ormyrus thymus
TCTAGGTAGATGTAAACCAGTTTTTCAATTTCTAGTTTATTTCTAGCTTAAAACCTCTTACGCTTTCCACCAGGGAATTTCTATATTGATTTAGCAAAAAATTTTGTTGACTTAACAGAAGCTTTGTTAATTTAATAGAAACTCTGTGGACATAACAGAAACTCCGTCATATTAACCGAAAATCCTGTAATTAACAGCAAATGCAGCTTTTCAACAAAATTTTTTTCTCGGTGTGGTTTAAGGTTTGACACTCTATTAACTGAGTATCACCACTCGTTATGAAATTTATATTGACACAATCAAGTGTTAGGTTTTAAGAACAATTCGCTAGTTGTGTCTAGAGGAGTTGCTGTCACCAACTGATGACTCTAGCAGTAACTCTTGGGAGAAACACTGGTACGCTTCATTAATTCTTTTGTTTATACTACTCAAATCTTTGACAATTTTTGGGTTACATTTCACCAAGTCTTAGGTGGACAGTACATCCCACACAGAACGAAATATTGCTGCAAGGTTTCATAAGGTTTTAGTAAACATTTGAAACCTTGCAGTAATATTTCGTGCTGTGTGGGATAGTATTTTTTAACAGTTCCTTTTTTCTCCAGAAGGTAGAAAGATAATAAATTGTCAAAGATGCGTTCTGCTCGTACAATATACAAAAAGGTTCTCTGACGAATTAACAAAACACTATTTTAATTTGGTCAATGAATAGCTGCAATAAGCACACTGGGAGACGAGATGTAGCAAAAATTACAGTCTTGTAATAATTACTATAAAAAATTACTACACTGTTTGACAAATTTTCCTGTTAGTAAAATTTCTTATAAAGTATGTTAATTTTTTTGGTTTTGACAGTCTGTGGTGGCCTTACTTACTAGACAGCATGGTAATTTTTACTAACCTTCTCTCTCAGTGCAACGTTTCGCGCGAATCTGAAAAACACTAGTCCAAAAAGTCCAAGCAATTTCCTTCATCGAGAATAAACAGAATCATCGGGTAATAATCATTGTTTTAAAGGCGCCTTCGAGAGACACTCTTTTTCCGATGAAATATGCGCCCGGGAGAAAAAATGCAGCGCAATAAATCGTTGGAGCATTTAATTACCGGCTCGTAGAAAGGAAGGGAATTCGCCAGTTAAATTATCTCTCAATAAAAACTAATTATACTTTTAAGATCGTTTGTTACACGATCAAGTCGTAAAGCGGACGTGTAACTTTCTCCGATAGCCCGAGCGGGCCTCGCGCCTGCGACTGGAAAACAAGGCTCTCGCAGGTGAGAAAAATTATTGAATTGAATGGGCCCCGCACACACCTACGAGGAGAAAAATGCCTGCCGGCCAGATGGCCGCGCGCGATAGGCCCCCAGAAATTTCCTTACAGGCTTCGTCGACGGCCTCCTCGCGCGTATAAATCATAAATCGATTGTGAGGCAGCTTCGTTGGCGGTCGCCGCTCTCGGGGAATTAATCGGCGCGAAGGCGCGGACGCCTAATGAGGATACCACACCGCGCGGCGCAAAAAAAAAGGTGCGACTCGTCCATAATTCAGCGGCGAATACATATATCTCGAGCGAAGGAACGACCCTCATTTTCCCCCCGACGCGAGAGAGAGAGAGAGAGGCATTAGATTCTAGTTGTGAGGTCCTTTTCCCAGCTCGGCCCTGGCCGCCTTCGGAGAATCGAGGAGCGGAGGACCGATGAGCGAGACGAATCCAACAAACGACCTGCAGCGGATCTCTCGCGGCCGGGCGCGCCGAGATGTGCGGTTAGCCACGCGCCGAAAAACAATGGCCCGCCGCTGCCCGTGTTGGGCAATCGGGCTCTCTGCGGGCTCGGCGTCGAGCGCGACTACCGGCGGCTCGTACGCGCACCTTTATGTCGGGATCGAGAAGACGGATAATAAACCCCGAGAGCTGCTATTGCAGCTGGAGCGCGACAATGGACTCGGCGTGTCTAAGCAAGAGAGGCTTGTCGGTCATTTGAAATCGATCCGAGCGGTGCCTGTGCAGGGGAGATTAGACACGGCTTGGCGCGGCTCAAAAGGAAAAGCGATTCACGGAACGCGCACAATCCCTGCCCCCGGAACGAGGATCGCCCGGCGATGATCGCTCTTGGCGCGATGACGGCCAGGAGAGAGAGAGAGAGAGGGAGGGCACAAAAATCAAATCTCCGCGGCAAGAACGCGGCGTAAACGAGTGTCAATTTCAATTTATCACCCCGCCCCGGCCGGGGGCTTTTGTATCTCGAACGACTTCCGAGCGATCTAACTTTGGCAATCTTTTTTGCCCGTCGCCGCCCCGGGATCCGGGATTCCGGGGGCCCTCGAGCGGAAGAGATTCCGTAATTGAATGGCATTTAGTCGCAGAGAGAGAGAGAGAGAGCGAGCGACGCCAAACGAGCGACGTTCTGCAGATTCATCCTCTCGGCTTTTACGGAGCCGGCCGCCGCCTCTTAGCGCCTCTCCCGGCACTTCCGATACACGAGCGAGAGGTGCCCGGAGAGCTTGCGCGGCTCGACGAGGCTCCGTTCATTTATCATCGGCGGGAACGTCTTGATTCGGAGTGTGTCCTAATTGGCCGAGGCGGCCCGAGAAAGAGAATCTGGCCGGGCCCTCGGAGGTGAAAAGAGCTTTTCATCTCCTCGGCAACAAAGGCCCCTTCCGGCAGTCAATACGAAGTCCATTTATGCTCCATTTAGGAGGCTCTCCAACCTGAATCGCTCTCGGAGCGTTCGGCCGCTGCTCCGGGTGGGCACCTCGGCACCCCCGACGAGGCGGCCGTAAATCGGGAATAGGCCGCCGTCGTCGACGACGCGCGCGCCCTCCGGCCGATTTGTCACGCGGGCCGCGATGCTTACGGGGCGACAGGCACAATATGGGCCGCGACAATGGGGACGTACATATATATATATATATCTCGGGCGACATCCGAAAATTTGTCACGGGGCGCGCGCGCGCGCGCTTTTTGTCGCGCCCCGGCAGATGAATCCTGTGCCCTGATGACTTGATATTGTCGTGTCGGCGGTTGGCTTTGGCTCTCGCCCCCGGGGGAGAAACAGCCTCGACGAATCCGACACTCGAGACGCGGAGAGGGCCTCTTTTTTCGCGCCTCTCCGCCGCCTCGAGAACCGGCTAAACGAATGTCTTTGTGTTTTGTGGGTTTAAGCCTTGTCACGGCCTTTCTTACCCCCGTCGAACGGACACTTTCGAGGGCTCGAGGACCTTTTCCCCAAAAGCCGAGAGCTCAACTGGTTGATCGTTAGAAGTCGCTCTCGTTTCCCCCTCCCGAGCGAGGATTATTTCATTATGCAGTGCCCGCTTATGTAAAGCTCTCGAATTAAGCGGCCTGCGCTCGCCGCGATGTCTCTATTCCCGCCTCATCGACTGCCTCGCTCGCTCGCTCGTTCGCCCGGCATCGATTCCGTCCCCCCGTAACGAGGGCACGTAAGACGCGCGCTTTTACAAAACGAGGCGGCCGCCGGCCATTAGCGGGCGAATTTGACTGTGATTGCGGCGGCGGGCCGAGGGCGCGGAGCCTCCGCCGCGCCGAGGAGGAGGTATTAGAGGCCAAGTAAAGTAAGTATATAAAAGCCGGCAATTCGTGTGTGGCCCGGAGATGGCCGGTTCTTCACCTCGCGAACGAGAAGACGGTCGGTCTCCTTTGATGTCGGCTGCTGACCAGCCGACTGGTGGGGGGGCAGCGGGCCCTCTCCCACCCTCCCTCCTCCTCCTTTCTCCGACACTCTCCCGCGGAGCCCCGGCAGCAGCAGCAGCAGCAGCTCTCCGAGCGAGCGAATGAGTTATTCCGTCAGTCACGTGTCAATTACGCGCGCGGCCCGGGAAATAAACACATCCGTGGCGCGGGGAGCGGGGAGGAGAGAGAGAGAGACAGGCTGCGCGTCGTATGCGCGCGCGTGAAAATCCCACCGAGATAGCCGCTGACACGGTCCGTTAGCGCGAGCTAATTCATTTGTAGACACCTCGTTCGAGAGACGCCTTTATTTCCTATAAGGCCTTAATTGCCCTCCCCGCGCCGGCCCGATCGACGAGCGGGACAAAGGGCGCGCGGAGCCGCCGCCGCCGCTTCCGGCTTCTTCCTCTTCTCCGTCGCGCGAATTGATCGCGCGCGGCGAGGCCGGCGGCGGGCCTCGTTCGTCATTAAAATGATATTATTCCGGGATTGCGGTATATCGGCGCTCGGGGTGGGAGGGAGAGAAGGCGCAAGCTGCTTTTAATTACTCGCTCCGGCGGAGAGATCACGCCGCCCGAGCGGGCCGCTTTAATTGTTTTCTGACGAGTTTCTCTATCGCGCTCTAGGCGACAATTTTCCACAGGCAAATTGTTTCCCCGTTCCGAAAAGAGTGAGTTTATACGCTCCCCCCCGCCGCCGCCGCCGCCGCCGTCGCCGCTCTTTCCCAGGATCAAAAGCCTCGAAAAGCTGCTCTCGTCGTTGTATAAGCAAATTGACAATCACGCGCGCGTCACGACTTTTGCCTTGTGCCCCCCGTGTGTATGTCTTTCGGCCGCCGCCGCGCATTAACGTTCCGCGAGCGCAATGAGCGCCGAGAGCGCGGCCGCGGGAGAAAGAGAGTACAATTTCTCCTGAATAGTAGATGAAGCTCGAGAAACTCGGGGGAACGTATATTTAATTTCTTTTTCCTTTTCTGGACGCGCGCGGCGGAGGCACCCAGAACGGTATAAGCGCAACTTTAATTAATATCGATCGCCCGCCGCGGCGATTTATGTAAACTTTTGCGAACGTACGCGAGCAAACGACATTAAACTTTTGTTTTCTCGTCCCCCACACCCCCTGGATGTTTTTTCAAAAGCTCTGCTTTTTGCGACGAGCGCGTTTTGATTAACCTGCCTTGCGTTAGGTCGACCTGCTCTTCAATTCCGGAAAAGCATACATCTGGGATGCGCGTGTACAGTCGTTCATTTATTTACGCAGGCGTAATCACGCTTTAGTTTCATAATAAACTCGCTCGGCAGAACTTTTGAATAAATATTTTCCGAGTATAATCGAGTATTGATCCTTGCGAGCCTGCCTCTCTGCGCTTTTTTGAGGCAGGCGGAGAGAATATATGTAAAGTTCGATGGGTAAACAAGAATCTTGCGCCGGCAAAGCTTTCCTCGGATCCTGCGGAGATATCGAACGGGAAGGAACGACTGATTAATAACGAAGTGGGGGGAGGAGAAATGAGGCAGCGGCGCAGAAGATCCGGAAAGATATATCTGGGTATAAGAGAGGAATTTTCACGGGGCAAGAAGAAAGAAGAGCCATTTATATTTAATAGAAATCGATGGGAATAGAGGCTCGCTCTCCTCGATTTTTATCTATCGGCAAAGTTGAATATCAATTCGCTCTCTCTCTCTCTCTCGGAAGGGGGCAGCCCCGGCAGCAGCTCATCGGAGTAATCGACTTCTCCGAGTGCAGACGAAATTTTCTCTTTGCCAATCTACCGCAACGCCTCGGCTCCGTTCGTTCGTTCGTTCGATCCGCAGTGTGATGAGAAGCGGGCAATTTTCGCGCGCTACCAATTTCGGACTCTCCGGATTCTATTTGCAGTTTCAACTTTACTGGGCCTCGTCACGTGAGAAACAAACGAATTTTCGCGATCGTCGATCGGCCGCGCCGCGCATCTGAATTACAAATTCGACGATACATATATACACATATATATATATATATATATTTCCTCCAGCGGCGAGCAGTTCCTCGGGTTCGATGCGGGAAGAGCGAGTCAGTCGGCGTCGAAAGCCAATGTTTAGAGCTGCCTAAGCGAAGCGCTTTAAATTTATACCGCTCGCGATGTACATCGTTGAAATCTATTATTACGGCGTCGTCGATTGATTAGCATGTGACGTACGTCGGCGGCGGGCAGTTTACAATGCGCGCTAATTTCTTTTTCGCCGAAGCAGATCGAGGCGGCGCTCGGAAAAGGTCTCAATTACCCATCGACTCGGGGTATCGGGACTGGTGTATAGAGCCTCTCCTCCGCCGCGCGCGGCTGCAATTATAATTTCACTTTTCCGACTGGCTGTTGCACGGCCGGGTAAGCTTCCCCGCGACTCGCGGCTAATTGCCCGCTCGATTTGTATTATATTCCGGCCGATTTCCCGAGGCGCGCGCGGAGCGGAATCCGCGAAGAGTCGCGTTAATCGATCGGCCGCGCGGCGGCGTTAGAATTCGCCGCTGCCGTGCTCTCCTGCCGCTGGAATAAAAAAAAGAAAAGAGAAAAAAAGAAAGAAAGAAGCCCTTTCAGGCGCTGCCGCTGCGCCCGCCGCGGCCAACCTGCACTTACAGACGTACAGGTTATGTCTTAAATAATATATCGCCTCTTGCCGGGGCGCAAGATAAGGAGGCTAACAACCCTAGTTGTTTAATGCTTCGCGGCACGCCAGGCAGCATGGCCGACGTCTGCGGGAGTCATCAAATATTCAAGAAATCGAGCGCGCTCTCCTCTTTGTCTCGGAGAGGCGGACAAGCGCCGGGAGGAAGCGCGTGTGCGGCAGCGCGCACCCCTTCGGGCTCGCGTACGCGGCTTTACCTAACTCTCCTGAGCAGGCACGATCCCCGATAATTTCCCCCGGCGCTGCATTAACGACGCGAGGACAGTTCGCTTTCCGCGATTTCGCCCGACGAGGCGCTCCAAGTTGAATAGCAGCGTACCCGGAAAGGGGGCCGTCATTTTTCTGGCCCCGCGAGTCGAAAGCAAGCGAGAGCCTCATTTCAGTTGATAATGACGTCGCGGCGACGGCGGCGGAAACTCTCCCGCAAGCCGGCGAGCGCCTCTCCGCCGCCTCCTTTCTTTCGGCGGTCGAAAATCCTTCCTGTCCCGGCCGCGTGCATTATTCTTTACGCGTCGGCGTGCTTTGCGCCGAGCGATCCCGAGCAGCTGGCTAATAGTCCCGTGTGCTTCCTATCCGGCGCGCGCTCGCGAGCGCGAAATTGCTTAATTTTCGGCGCGCCGCTAATAAGGAGATTTCGCGCGCGAATCAAAATAATTGCGGAGGAGCGAGGGCGTCGGGAATGATTGGCGTCGGCGCTGGCGCGACAAAACCGGAAATTAAAGCCCGCCGAATGGGAAAGGCGATAGAGAGGCCTCTTTTCCCCGCTTTCGTTGATTTCCGCGCGGGCTTACCGTTATGCGCCGCGGCGGCCGGGACGATAATTTCCTCGCCGAGAGACAAAAGAGCCTGACGGCGAGATTTATTAATCGAAATATAATCATCCGCGCGGGACGTATATCTTCGGGCTTTATGGGCGCTTCGATCCGCGCACGTGATCCACGACGCGTGATGAAACGCCTAATTGCCGGCTTTTGTCTTTCGTTGTTCGCAAAGCGATAAATTAGAGGCGAGGCCTTGCGCAAAATGAAATTTGTCAAAATACGCATGAAGATATTAATTAAGTCGACGTACGCTGCGCGGACGGGTCGACCGGTGGAAAAAGGCCCTCGACGCGGACCGCACGCACGAGAGTGTAAATTTCGAAGCGATTCGTTTCTCGTTCTAGGTTATTAAATTAAGGGAGAGGAAGCGCCCCGAGAGAGAGAGAGATTCGGATCGGCGGAGGCCTCTCGAATTAGGGTTCGTAAGAGAGTCCGTCGTCGCTGATGAGTTTTTGAGGGAAAAGGTGTGAAAGCAGGCTTATCTCGTCCAAATGCTCGATGCCTATCTCGGCAGGCCGCAGGCGGAGAGCCTGGAACCGTACGGTATTATACATTTTCGAGCCGGAGCGCGGAGAGGTCGGCTAGAAACGTTCTAGGTACACATGCGAGGAGAAATAATTGTCGTCGCCGCCGACTGCCGAGAGTATTGTTACGGAGCGCAAAATAAACGGAAGCTCTTAGCGAGTCCGTCGGCGTGTGCATTATTCAAAGTGTACATTAGCTCGTACAAATATAATCGAGCGCCGCAGAAATGACAGAGAGCGGACTTCTTCGTTTCTTCTGTTTTTTTTTTTTTTTTTTTTTCAAGAATGGATAATTTTTCGTAATGCGAAGCCATTATCGTCCGCGAAAAGTCAGTGTTCTCTTCCTTGATTGATGTATCCGCCGCGCGCGAAATTGCAGCGTCGAATGTCTGATTATGTTTGTAAAGCAGTAACGGCGGGGCCGGGGATATCATGCATATGCAAATGTCGAGCGCCAACGAGACAAGGTCTCGGGAGAAAAAAAGAGCGGGGGGGGGAGGCGAGCGAGCAGGACGTGGCCGCCGCCGCCGCCGCCGCCGCTCGCTCCTTCTCTTCAAGGAAGTTCTATTGAGAATGCAGTCTGCAATTTTAATAACCACATCCTACGGCCATTGGGTAACATGGCGGATGCGCCTCCTCCACGCTGGGCTGGCTAGGAGCGGAAAAACGGGAAAGACGGAAGAGGGGAAAAGCGGAAAAGCGGCCGAAATCGAACGAGGGACCGAGAGTGAGTGAGTGAGTGAGAGAGAGAGAGAGAGAGAGAGACGAGCGAAATCGGAAAAATTTAGCCGCCCGATGACTCGACGCTTCGACTCCGCGCGAGCAAGGGAGAGAGAGAGAGGCGCAGCTCTCGGGCTCTCATCCTTGGTGCCTTGTTCCTTGTACCTACCTACCTTTGCTCGGAGGTTCGCGCGGCGGCTCCTTTGATCTCCAGGCCCCGCCCCCTTTTTTCATTTTTTCACTCCTTAAAAGGCAGATGGACAAAGTGTATTGTAAAGTGGGCAGCAAGAGCAACGCTGTAGGTGAAGCTGCCGAGCCGTGTCCAATTACAATTATTAAGGACTCGCGGAGGGAAGGAAGGAAGGAAGGAGGAGAGAGAGAGCGAGAGAGAGAGAGAGAGGCAGAGAGAGGCAGAGAGAGGCATCGAATGCTTTGCTAATTATCCGATCGGGAATCTCGCGCTTGTACTCGAGCCGGCAATTTGCCCGGGACACACACGCTCAGAGAGCCACTGATCCATCATTCAGGTGGGCCTCCGCAGCTCGCAGCCGTTCTTTTTTTTTATCGCTTCTATTCCGGCCGGCTTTCACGAGCGGGCATTATCGCCGAGCGCGGCGGGCTCTCCTCATTCGGCGAGTGACAACTCGCCGAGGCAATAATCGTAAAAAGACACTGCGGCGCACAGTGCGCTTTGTGCCGACTGCGAGGCGGGGAGCAGCGGCCACGTAAGACGGTAGCGGCGGACGCGAGAAAAAAGAAAGAAGAAATAAAGTCCGCCTAGCGAAAAGCCTCGAATTTTATATGGAGATTGCCGGGGAGACTCGCCTCTCTCTCTCTCTCTCTCTCTCTCTCTCTCCGCGGGCACTAAACGGAGAGACTTGAGGGCCTCTTAAACTGGCCTGCGAATATTATTATTACAAAGAGGAGCCCGGGAACCCGGGCGCGCGCATAAATAAAGCGTAAATCACGCGGCGCGTCATAAACGTCGAAGAGTCGCGCGGCAGCCGCGGAGGAGACACCGGAGACGGATTCGACGCGCGAGAGGGACGACGGACGCTCCTCCTAATCAATAGACGAGGAGCGCGCGCGCGCACTCGATAAATCCGAGCTTATTAACAAGTATGCAAATAAGAGATGCCCGAGCAGTCTGCAGATCAAAGCGCAAAGCGCGGCGGCCAAAAAGGAAGGCGCTCTTATTGCAAGTAATGGACTAATGACTCGGGCGGTATAAATAGCGAGAGAGAGCCGCCGAGGCGATGCGAGAGAACGCCAGCCAATTAAAGCCGATACACACAGAGAGAGAGAGAGAGAGAGAGAGAGAGAGGCTGCAGCGCGACTTAAGTAGCAAGATTTAGAGGCGACAGCTGCCCCCGTGTCTCCTTTGCTGCCCCCTCTGTCAAAACACAGTGCGCGCACACACACCGCACAGCCGCGAAACTTGGCCGCGCCGCGTCTCGGCGTGTACCGTTAGGGAAAAGCCGGCGGGAAAAAAATGAGCGCTCTTTAGCCCGGGCAGCCGAGCGCAGCTCCTTCTTTCAGTTATTGTTACCCAAGAGAGCTGCGCGACCATTACTTATTGGTTATTAGCCGCGCGCGGGCAGCGGCCAGAAGAATTCGCTCTCGTCTTCGCTCTGACCCGCGCGGATTCGGCGTCGCGATCGGGGAGGACTGACGGGCTTGTGCCAAAACTGCCTGCTAACAAATGGCCTAGCCTCGCGCTTAACAAGCCAAAAAGAAGCGCGCCGCACTTGTATATTGCTCTAATGCACTTTTAATTAAGCTCAGTTTATTCGCCTCAATTTTCGGCCAGAGGACGAGAGAGAGAGAAAGAGAGACAGAGAGAGAGAGAGCGAGAGTGGCTCCGCGAGCCGAGCCGAGAACACGTGTCGCTCGTATGCTCAGACGCGATGGACGATTTCGCCTGACTAATCGCTCTCTTTTTGCCCGCGTCTTTAACGTCGCAGCGTAATATAATTGCACCGCGCTTCTTCTCTGAAGCTCCTCTCCAGCGAGCGAGGGGAGCAGGAGGAGCTCCTCCTCGTCAGGAGCGACCCGCCAATTTCTCCGGCAACTGCACGCGGACGTCCGGCGCGCTCTTTTCCATCCCGCGGCTCCTCCGCCGAACTCATTCTGCCGGGGCGACTCTCCGCCCGTATGTGTTAATCAACGCTGCACGCGCCGCAATCAGCCGGCTCCTCGGTGCCTCGTATATGCCTCGTAAGCGAGGCCCTGCCGCGTACGACGTCGCGCGCGCGAGCGCACATTTCCTCGGTTATGCCCGCTATTTACATAAGTGCACGCCACGTTGTTCCGCGGCGAGTGGACTCCTCCAACTTCGCCGTTCGCCGTTAAATATTCAGGCCCGAGATCCGCAAAGTACAACCCCCCCTCCCCGCTCGCGAGTAAGCAGATATCTTCATTATTAGCGAGTCGATGATTTATCCACTGACCGCTGCCTAGCTAATTACCTTTTTTATACCGAGGTCCGAGAAACAGTCGAATGGATGTAATCTGGCTTACGACGAAGAGGAAAGGCGGAAAAAAGTTGTTTTTTTTTTTAAGAAACTGGCAAACTGCCTTGGATAATTGACGTATATAACTCTTGGCTTTTCTTTACACAGATCCGCTGGCTCGGAGTCTACTTTAAGTAAGACACTCGGCGATCGAAACAAGTTTTCAATTCGCTGACACGATAAATACGATTTTATACTTTAGAGTTATTAGTCTTATAGCTCGAAGAGAAAAAAAAAGACGGCTAAAAACTCGGTGAAAAACGTGAGATTCGTGTAATAGACAGTTAAAGTTTCAAGCCGACTAATTACCTTCCGACGTGCTTTGCGAACTTTCATAGCACCGTTTTAAAACTATGCTCGAATAGTTTGAAAATAATTCTTTTTTTTTAGATAACTAGCAAGGAATTACCCGCAACGGCAAGACGTTAAAATATATCGTACAAAAGTTTCCAGTCGTAGAAAAAAATGTCGAGTTCTCCGAAAACGATTTCCTATGTTTATCAAAGAAAGATAGGGGGGGTCGCATCGAGGCGACGCGGCCCTCCTTTTACGCAATATCGCGAGTGTTCCTTTCTTCCTCTTTTTTTTTATCGCGGACGCGATCCTCTCATCCGTATTCGCCCTAATCACACCTTCTACGCGGCCTTTCAGCGAGCCGTTACGTATAGGCCTGGGCCTCCATTAAATGGCGCACGCGCACGGAAAAATGTCATTACAGTTAGGCATTGTTAAAGGAAGTCATCGCTCACCATTTAATGCCGAGCGCGCGAGCATTTGCGTGTGCGGTCTAATCTCGGCCGATAATAAATTATGCTAATGCTAGGGAGACGCTGGTAATTAATAGTTTTATCGCGCGGCGCTTCGATTTGCTTTCAATCGCCGCCGGGGACCTGAAAGAATACCCTCGACCTACGAAAAAGAAAAAAGTCCCCTTCGATTCTCCCGACGGCGCACGCAACTCGACTCGGCGCGGCACGTTTATTTATTGGCTTCTTGACAATTGGCCGTACTGGCCACCGCACGAATCCATCGGCGGGACTTTTTTTTAGAGTTGATCGAGGATACGTCAGCAACTTATTTACCGACTGGAGCAGCTCCGGTGGTGTTGATTTTAGCACGTAAACTTTTTTATCTTGCGAAGCTTGGTTGAAAGTTATTGGGCGAGCCGGCGATCCTCTACTATTGCCATCTGCTGTCCATTCTTTCGAATTACCATCTCGACACATCTGCAGCAGGTAAAACATTAACCCGCCTTGAACTTGAAAACAAATTCTACCAGTTAAATTGTTTTACCTGCGTTTACTAAGAATGCTAAAAGAAACCAAAATTTTTAAATCTATAACAATCGGTAGACTCCTACCTTACCGACCTAGCGCGTCACAGCAGCTCGCAATCGTATCGACCTCGCCTATTACCCTACCAAGAGAGGGTAGAGCTCTCCTTTGACCGATCGTCGGTATGCAGGAGTTACCAGCCGAGCAAATGATCCTTATTCGCGGCAAGAGCCAAGATTTGTCAAAAGAGGGTACAAAGCCTTCATGTTCGAAATGTGCCCGAGCCGCCAGATGGCCGGGCGAGCGCTCCGATCGTGAGCGCGAGGAGAAAGGAAGAGGGCGAAAATGCGCCAAATCGGCTCGTCGTAAAGCAGCGCGCCGCGCGGCAGGAGTAAATTATCGAAAGCGATCAGAAAAAGGTGAAACAAAGCGCGCGGGTAACAGCCCGGCTAACAAGAAACGACTTTTCTGCGTAAACTAGTTCGTTAGGAGGCTCTCGCCGAGTATCCCGGGGCGCGTATACATTTCATTAATCTGGTTCTCAATTAACGGTGAGCGAACAGATAGTAGTATTAAACGACGCCTATTACTCAGGCGATAGTATCGCGATAAGCGTGCTCTTAAGCGCGATTGCTGTATCTCATCGAACAGCAAAAAAGCTTAATGGACTTTACACGGGGCCTTAAAGGGGCATATACGCCGTGCTCTCTCTCTCTCTCCCGGGGCCCGAGCGAGAAAAATGTCAATTTACTTAGTGCCGGGAAGAGCTCTGGAGCTTAATAGCCGGAGCAGCAACAAAGAGCAAAGAGAGGCGAACAATCGATCTATAAAGCTGCTCTAAGCAGAGAGAAAGAGAGAGAGAGAGAGAGACGGAGGTTTCGCTTTTTCGGGCCACACGGCGCCGGCATAAAGCAAGAACCGGCGTGCGGGGCCTTATCGCTGGAATTTTAAAAGGCCGCCTCTTCGTCAAGTTGAATTTATTCCAATTATAAAGAAGTTCCAGGCCCGGTACAACGAGTTTTGCATTGGAAATGATGCGCTCGCCACACAAAGGGGGCGCGCGAGAGAGAGAGAGACGGAGAGCAGAGGCCCCGAAAATTGCTCGGGCCCAAAGAAAAAGGCGCGCGTTATTAATTTTAGCGTGCGCGATTGGAGGACGGAGGGCGAATGGGCTTTCGGAATGATCGTGCGCGGTGCGGTATAATTTTGAAAAAAATGAAATATTTAGCAGTCTGCGGTCTTTGGGCCCGCGAGGCTATTTACGGTAAAAGCATAAGTGGGGGCCCCGAGGAGTTTGTTTCCGTACCTGAGAGAGAAGAAGCAGAGAGAGAGAGAGAGAGAGAGAGAGAGCAGACTTTGCTTTATGCGGACACTTTATGCCTCCGATTGCGAGCGACACCGGAACGCTCTCAACGCCAATACCGATCGGGGCCCCTTATTCGCAAAAACAACGAGCTGTTTAATTTAATGCTCAGCACCGCGCCGCGCGACGATCTCCTCTCCTCTCCCTCTCTCGCTCTCTCTGTCTCTCTCTCCTCCCCCCGTTATTCTATGCCATTGTAAATTAAAGCGGCGCTCATCGGCGATAAACGCGCCGATTACCTCTCTGCAGAGACATGTAATACATTTTAGAAGAATCGATTTGCGGAGAGGGTCACGATTTACGCTTGATTGCCCGGCCTGGGTCAAAGATCAGAGGACTCGGGCTAGCTGGGAATTACGGCTAATGAGGGGGGCTGCTCTCTCTCTCTCGATGCAGAGAAAACAAAACTCATTAGAGGCCACCTTAAACGATATAATGGTTTTAATCCGGCGAGATTCATTTCAGATTGTAATTTAAAGGGCCCGGATGCGCGAGGATAAGGGTTCGGTGGATTGATTGGCCGGCCGGGCCAATGGCTGCAATAATATCCTTTGACGTTTTTCAACAATCGCGCCTGCGTGCACGATCTCTCTCTCCCCCTCCTGCCCCGGCTCTCTCTCGCAAAGTCGTCGCGTGCAATTTCTCGAAAGAGGCAAATTACGCTCGCGACTCGGCAATTCAATTAATGGTCCTGCGGGGCCCGGGCACGCATGTGGATCGTCGCGCATAAACGTATGAACGTGCGCGCGGATCCAATCCCATATTCCAAGATGGCCGCCGCTCGCTCGCTCTCTGCGCTCAGCTCGCAGAGCTCGGTTAAAAAAGCACCGGCGTAATAACGCAGTATCGCTAATGGCCGGGCAATTTCAGCGGATACGAATGCTCGGGCCCGTCTTCTTCCCCTCGCCCCATCTTCTTTCTTTTACCCCTTTTTGCGAGAGGCTGCCACCACCACCACCAGTCCGGGACCGGCACTCGAGAGACGGAGAGAGAGAGAGAGAGCGTTTTCGACTCGCCAAAGAGACTTCGCCACGATTCTTAGATCCCCATTGGAAATTGCCGCGGTCACCTTCACTTAAGCCTTCGTAAATAGCCTCCGCAAATCGAGTATTTACTCGATCGCGGGGCACAAAAGCACCCAGTCCTGAGCTCGCCTCTTGCCCTGGCCTCTCGCTCCTCGCGATAATATTCGCTTCATTTCCTTTAAACTAAATGCCCAGGCCGTAAGCTCTCGATGAAAAAGAAATACTTTTCCGTCTTTTATAATCGGCCCTCCATACTCTCGTCTGGACGAAACGGGCGAGCCGAGAGGTAAACAGAAATCGCGCGATAAAGCGGCCGACTGATTAAATCGGATACTTGTTTTTCGATCGCGGTGGCATTCTTTCAAGCTCGGGGAGAAAAATAACTCGAATCAATTATGTAAATTTAGAAAGTCTTAGCGCCTCCTCGGCTCGTTTGAATTTTAACTGGCTTCTTGTGCCGCGGAATAGTATATAATCGTTTTCACGGATTTGACGCGTCGCTATTACACGGCGAGGGGTATACCATCGTAATCACAGATTTTACCCGAGCATCGCGCAAAACAACCTGGCCTTTTTTTCCGTTATTTGCCTTCGTTTTTGCACCGGGGCGTTTAAAAAAGATGTCATTACGAGCAGAGCGGAGCATTATAAAACTGTATATATATATATATTTCGCGATGACTAAACCGACTTCCGATTACAATTTCAGAAAGGGAACAGGTGCTCTAATGAGTAACCACAAACGCGTTTTTTGCTTGATAGGCGTTGATTCCTTTCTCGCAATTATAATTTCAAAGATGAAGATAGCACTTGCGAGAATGATGAATATTCGTTAATTGGCGTTAAAAAAGATTTATTCAATGCAAGTGAAAAATAAATAAATTAAATACTACTGAGCTACTGTAGATTAAATAATATTACTACAAAAGTTACGAGACTGATCGTGCTCTGCACAAATTTATTGTACACGATCGTAATATCGTATGTACGTAATTAAATTATACGTAACGAAATCTTAAACACAAATGCTATTCACAATCGTTCTTTTAAAATTTTTATACATTTAAAAATTTTACACACATTTTTTGTACACTCAGAAATTGTATCAAATGATTTTCTACTTATATTCCTATTGGAGCATAAATATTATGAATAATATTAATAATAATAATAATAAAATATATATATATGTGTGTATTTTTCTTAACTAAAAATAAACTGTAATCTCAAGCTGCGTTATGGTTAAACTTTGTTAATTGTTTAAGGTAGAAAAGAGACTGCTCATCTGTTCGATTAGCCCAGCTGAAACTGTCAAGTCGAGGAAAAGTGCTTCGGCTTCTTAAGATTCACAGATCAAATGGGAAATACTATTGTCATAAAATTAAAAGAAAAAAATGGACGCATTAGATGATAACATTGAAGCAACATATTGAATATTCAAAATGACAGGCAATTATTATTTTGTTTGCCAATTGTTGAATTATGTTATTAATAATACTGTTGGCGCATGCGCAAAATATACGCGCAGACCTCTCTTAGCTTAATAAATTATTAACTAATTCATCGTTAAAATCTGTCGTTTTTAACTGAATTTTTGAACTAAAAAAATTATGCGCCGCTCAGCCATATCGGTTAATTTAACATTTTAATGGCTAAGAACGCGCTAAAGATTCTGCCAGGGAATGTAGCAAAATAATTGTGAGGTGAATTTAGTACCGATAAAGCAAGTCTGCATTGATTTCCCATCTATCTTGGTCGTCTCCCTCCGCTGCTTCTTGCCTCATTATCAAATTCCAAATCCAATAAATTCCCGCTTTTAGACGACTAAATAATTACAGCCGCGGCTCTCTGAGTAATTATTCTGTTTAGCCGATTATCGGCTGGAAATCTTTTTATTCGCCCCGAGAAGTTTATATCAACTTAGACTCTCTTCTCGTCTTTATGCTGCTTTTTCTCGAGTCATAAATTCCAATTAAATAATATGTAACCTCCGCTGCTTAATTAAACGAGTCGAGCGGATAAAATTTAGTTCAAAGTGTACAATAAATAAAGTTACTCAACCTAAAATTAAGGTTTACGCAACACATATAATTCTCGATCGGGCTTATACTTTCTCCGTTCTTTTTCTTTTTTTTTTTGCGCGCGTCTAACAATTCACAGCGGCTACACTTTACCCGTTTCACGAGCTTTTATTACACGGGGTTTTGATGCATTCCTGCGATAAAAATAATTGGACAACGTGGATACATAGCTCGGGATTTATAGAGCATTTCTAAGTACGTGCGCGCAACTAAAAATACATAAAATCACCAGGACGTCTTTTAACAATTCTCAATATGTATGCCTTTTCGCGGAACGGCTATAAGGGAAAAGAAAGCGCACGGTTTTCCTGCTATTATTGTTTTATTGTGGGAAATATAAAGTAATCAGAAGCTCGCTTATCTCTGAACGGTCCGTTTTGTTCTAAGTCGCGAAATGACCATTTCGCGTCCTGCACAGGTTCTCATTTTGCGGCCCCCGTGCAGAAAAATAAAATATGCACCTACGGAGTGAATAAAGAACGTCTCAGATCGCATGTTTATCGACCTCGGCTTCGTCTCGGCCAATAAATACATGCGTTCTGAGACATTCTTTACTCTCGCTTCCTAGGTGCATAATGTACTATTTATTCTTTCTCGGGGAAGAGCACGAACGAATGAAATTTTCTGTTATAAATTAAATAACAAAAAAAAAAAAAAAATGATTCAAGCCGAATCTTCTCATCATTAAAGAACACGCGCACAGCCCTCTGTGTCAGAAATTTATCAAGCCTATAAAGATAAATAATGTAACGCAACTGTTAATTAGTGTAAATGTATAAAGGCGAGGAAGAGAAAGGCAAAAATCAGGGATAAAAAGAAAGATTTGTCTGAGAAAAGGAAGAAAAGAGCGATGGGGTGGGATGAAGCGGGCGGGGGGGGGAGAAGAAAAGGTTCTTTCTCGAATCGTACAGCTTTAATCCCAGCACCAGCAATTCAATATCCATTCCCCGAACGATTTCGCGTGCAATGTGTAAGTAACGATCGGTCGTCCATTTCAGTTTCGTTTACTTACTTCTTGTCCGCTTTCCGTTGTGGAGCAGCGGGGCCGGGGTAGCCGCCGCGATTCCGCCTGGCAGTGTCGTGAAAACACCACTTTATTCGTGGTTTTGCCTCTGCAAGCGCCAACATCCTTTTTTACGATTATGTCATTAAAAACGGCCGCGCCGAGAAACAATGCCGTAAGACACCTGGCTTCAGAATTCGTGTAATTGCGCTTTTTTATATCTTTTCCAGTTTGTAGCAACGAGTTTGATATAGTTATTATATATATCTATTTATTAAATAATGGTATTGCAAAGTGCATGGATTTCTCGGAAGGCGACAAATTTCACAAATCGCGAGCAGCGCACTTTTATCAATACTGGATGGTCTTTGGTCTCCATTGTTAATTGTAGACCGCAGTAGATAGTTCAAATCCAGTTAGTTTCAGAGCGCTGAATAAGAACAAATTAAAAATTATGAGCGTTATGCGCGTCAAAGGTATGTGAATTGTTGTACGAGACTTGCGTGCAAAGATTTTGTAAAGATGTATTTCCACCTTTTTCACCCTCGTATAAGGGATGCTTAGGCTACAACCCAGAAATTGATTTTCCGGCATTTGCATAAGTAATCTTTGTGAATGAAAATCAACTCTATATCTCATAACGCTTTAAATATTGACAAATACGTAAAAACACCCGACCCTTTTCATCGCATTAAAGGTTGATTGGGGTAAAACCATTCTCGTTTCTCCCCTAATCATAAATGTATACCACTCAAATTTCAAGTTGCTAAGCCCAGCAGTTTGGCCTAAGCGTTCATGAAAGAGTATATCCGACATCTTTCACATAATATATAGATTTCGTGGAAACGCAGGACACGATCAAGATAAGATTCAGATATTGATGTTTAGATATTTGCACGGGTAAACGTTCTGAACTGAAAAACCAGCGCTGTAAATAATACGAGTATAAACTATGTATTTCTACATCAAAGTGTCTGAAGTTAATGCGATCATGATTCTGCTGCGAAATCTCATGAATATTCTTAGTATTTTAATATTGCACAAACTTCACTTCAATAATTACATTGAAAATAAGTTCACTGCTAAAATTGAATTCAGAAAATAATAGATAAGTTATAATAAAAGGTACAAATCATTTTATTAATTTTGTACCAACTGCGGGAGGGGCTCACCATAAAGAAGAAGCACAAGAGCTTAGCGGCTCGCCACCTAGTGGGCCAAATGGGAAATGCAGCTACATACTGGACTATTATCTAGTTATTTACAAATTTGAATGAATAGTTGTCTTATGAAAATTTTGAAATTATTGGGTCAGTGATTCTTGAGATTTTTGCTGATAAATAAACAAAGCTTTGCGCTTTATGCGAGAGTAACGTAAGATTAAGAGCTTATATACAATAGATTTTTTACAAAATCTAGTTTAATATGAAGTCTTGGTATTTTATAAGAAGGGTGTGAATTATTTTCAGGAATTAAATAAGCCATGTGCATTGTAAAAGTAGTAAAAAATAAAAACTTATTAATTCAACAATCGAGTGATGTGCATTAGAATTATCCGATAAATCATACAGTTTCATTATGTAACAGTTTGCTGATAAAAGATGTTAATCGAGCGATTTGAATACTGGAAAAATAATTTCCCTCACTGAGAGAAAGAAAGGAGTAAAAATTACTATTCGGTATCGTAACTTGAGATATGAGAAGAAAAAAAAAGATTTTTAATATTTAAATAGTAAATATTAAAGTCGAAAAAATAATATTTACTATTCATGAATAGTAAATAT
>JAWWEM010000044.1:17467689-17500079 GCA_035582935.1 Ormyrus thymus
CTTGGTTACTTGAAGTCAGTCGATGGCGTCGGGAGCCAACTTATTTGGCGTTAGCATCCGATTTTCTGCAGTACTGTGCATCATCCGCGCGCGATGATGCCGCGAGAGAGTTGAGTCACGCCGCGCGACGGATCCCCCGGCAAAGGTTATGTCTCAAGCTCACTGGGTCAACGAATCGCTCTCTCGCCGCGCGATCTCGATTAGAAAAGCTCGCGGAACGATTTCGGGACGGGGCGTTTGTCGTACGATACATTTCGTCCCCGTCGCGCAGATGCGGCTGCTCGCCGCGCACGGCTACGCGGAGAGAGAGCCATTTTCCTTTTACGGCCCCGAGGCTTTTTAGGGGCACGCCGCCACCCGCTGTCTTTCTCTCTCTCTCTTGAGAGGGGAAGGAACTCAAGGCGGATCACCTCTTATTTTATTAATGAAGCAGCCGCCGGCAGCGGCAGCCCGTCGCCCCCGCGCTCGAATTGAAACTTTAACCGCCGCGCGGGATATCTCTCTCGCGCGGAAATTTCTTTTTCATTAGCCGAGTATATAAGGTGTCCTTCGCCGAATTAAGGATCCGCCGCCGCGCCGATAGCCGAATTTACGGCCGGGGGGAGGGCCGTATCTCCTCCTCCTCCTCGCGTATACCCTCGGAAACTCATCGCGCCCGCGAGCTGTTTTATCTGCCGCTCTTCCGATTTACCGCCTCCGGTTATTATAAATACGCTTGGCGACTGCGGGGATATCGGGCCGTAATTTCGGCGGCGGGAGCGCGCGGATTTCGCAAGCGCTCTCCCGCGACGCGATAAACATCGCGACCGCGGCACTTTTCCGAACACAATGGCGGCGCGCGAGCGTCGCTTTTACGATATTCCGTTCCGAGGATTATAAATCTGGCGTCGAAAGGAAGGTATTAATTTGACTCTAGTTTCGCGGAAAATTGGGCCCGAATTGCCCGCCGGTTAGAGCGCTGTCGAAACTCGTCGGGGCAGGTGGGGGGGCTCGGGGCAGAAGGAGGCCTAGCCGCAGACTTTTAGTCTCGAATATAAGTTTCGGTCTGCCGCAGACTAGTGTCGTTTGACACGCAAAGAGCTCGAGACTTAGCGGTCACGAGTCACGATCGCGTATAGGTGCAGTGTCGCTAAACTCTCCGCTCTGCCTCTGTTCTCTCCCTCCCCTCTCGGCTCCGCTGATCGCCAATTGAAAAGAGATCCGAGGAGGCGGGGGCAAAGGGGTAGAGAGAGAGAGTGGCGGAAGGCGACCGGGGAGAGGGGGGCACAGAGAGGTGCGCACAACCGAGCAACGAGCGCTTGGCGTTTAAAGAGGCGAGCGAACGATATTATTCCCGCTTGCCGAGAATCGTAAAAGTCGACGGGCGGAGAGGCGAGCGAAAAGTCATTCGAGAATTAATCTCTTTCTTTGAAGTTTGGCCCGGCCCAAAGGTATTCGCTTTATCGAGCGTATATCCGCTTCTGCGAAAGTAATTACGGCTGAATTACGGGAAAGAGTTGCGAGCCGGAGAGCTCCCCGCTGCGCGCGCACGTTAGCAGGCATGATAATGTAACGAGCGTAATGTCTGCAGCGGGCCGATTATCAGCTTAATAAGCGAGAGAGAGAGAGAGAGAGAGCGATGCATAAGCCCGGGAAGGAGGAGGAGGAGGAGGAGAAACGATCATGGCCGATATATATTTTCTTCGTCCTCTTCTTCTTCTTCTCCCCTCCCGCCGCCGCCCCGTCGACTCGCAGCGCGCTTTTCACGTCTTCTCCAATAACTGGCCTCGCTCCGCACAGCCGGGCCGGGGCAGGCTTCTCGCTGCCGCGGCAAAAAATACTTATCGCCCCCTTATGTAAGGTCCTCCGCTAGTTTTACGCTCGAATAAAGAAGCAGTTTGAGCGGCGGTTATCCGCGGCGATATTGTTTTGTTGCCTCACCCCGCGAGCGGCGGCGTTATTACCTAAAAATCGGGCTAGAATGCCGGACACTCGCGCACGTACACACCTATACACAACACCTGCGGCTCCTACGGCGAAAAGTCTTTAGCGTGCGGCTGAAAAGCAGAATCTTTTGTTACGGTAATAAATCTTTTAATTGAATCGGCCGAAGTAGAGGCTATTTGTTATAACAGGAAAAGCTATAAATTCCTATGACAAAATAAAGCAATAATTCCGCCGGTTAGCGAGAGTTAAATTAAATCTATTATTTTTCGCCGGGGATAATAATTAAGCGGCGAGAATCGAGACCGAATGACAAAACTCTCGGATAGTTTGACACAGTTTGGTCGTTGAGTAACATTTTTTTATCGCCGGCCGACAACATTACGCGTCGTTTTAAACCTCCTTTTTTTCAGATGCATATAAATTAATGCCATTCCAAAGAAGCTCGTTTCTAAAAACAAAAAAAAAAAAAAAAACCCGAGGGGATTTCGCGCGAAAAATCTCGAATTCTCTTATCTGGCTTTCTTCTCGAAAAACACGTGTGCGGGCAAATGTTCTTCTTTTTTTCTTCTGCCTCTCCGTCGCGTATAATGCGACTAACCGCGAAAATAATTATACGTCAAAATTGCCGAGCGTTAAAAGAAACGTACTTATCTCGCCGTAACAGGAACATTTACATCACTTTGCTTAACCTCGTTTCTGATATATCTTGTAAATGGTCAGTTTTAATGAAATTAAATTCCCTCCGCTGAAGATATAAAAGGCTCGTATTCCGATTTTAATATCCTCGCACGCTCGCGATCCGGTACACACAAGAAATACATATCGCTCTCTTAATAAACAGAAATATTTATTTTTAAACGCTCTCTCTCTTTCTCAGTGCTAATGCAAGTCGCCGCGAACAACTTGTGGAAGCGTGCACGGAAAAAGCGCCGTCCGACGGTCAATCGCTTACAGCCGACTCCCGGCTTGATTGCCGTTCGTGCGAGTGCGTGTGGCTCGAATTCAAAACGTCAATTACCGGCCCGCGCGCCCGGCATTATACATTTATCATTCGAGCCTCATTATCCGTTTCACAATTTAAAACTTCCGCTTCGAAGCGAAAATGCTAATTCGCGCGAACGCATCGGAGATCGACCGTGCAAGTCGCCGCCTGAAAACTAAGCGCCTTCCCCGGCGAGCTCGCTCCAGCCCGGAGCGGCGCCCACACGCCCGCTCTCCCTTCCGACGGACGGCTCCGCTCACCGGCTGCTTTTCTCTCGATCTTTTCCAGTGCCGGGCTGTCTTCCAAGGCGGATCGGCCACCCGTACCAGAACCGCACGCCGCCGAAGCGAAAGAAGCCGCGCACGAGCTTCACCCGGCTGCAGATCGCCGAGCTGGAGAAGCGCTTCCACAAGCAGAAGTACCTCGCCTCGGCGGAGAGGGCCGCACTCGCCAAGTCCCTCAAGATGACCGACGCCCAGGTGAAGACGTGGTTTCAGAATCGCCGCACCAAATGGAGGTACGTGCCGCACGCCAGATTACACCGCCCTCTCACGCGCGCGCGGCTCTCCCGTCTTCCTTTTGCATTTAACCAAATTCGCGCAACCGTTACGTCATTAACTTAATTAGCGTGCCCGCGCTCGCGGCAGTTTGCCAGCCTTGTCATTCACTTTCGCATATACATGAGCGCGCCGTGGCAGTTTCGGTGCACGATGAAAAGCCGAAACCTGTTCTCGCTCGTGGAAAAAATCCTCTCTCGCAATTTCCCGAGGAAGCGCGAGCGCGCCTCGAGGCGGGGAACGGAGCTCCGCGCCTCGGAGGATTTTCGAGCGTTCGAGAGAGAGAGAGAGAGAGAGAGAGAGAGTGGGAATCAGGAATGTTAATAGCGCGGGGAGTCGACCTTGCCGGCGCTTCTTGCCCCCGTCTTATCGCGCGCGAGGAGAGCAGACGTATTGGGAGCCGAAAATACTCGTCCGGGGCCCACGATAATGCTCGCCGCGATAAAACACGTCATTTAGATTAAAAGCCCTCGGCGTCGGCATTCCGAAAAAGAAGGCAAAAGGCACGGCTGCCGGCGCTGTGCTTTCCCGAATCGGGAGGAAAGAGGCTAATTCCGTTGCGCGCGCGCGCGCGCGTTTATTTCGAAGGAGCGCGCGCTGCAGCGAGCAAGAGCAAAAGCTGTTTAAAGTAACGAGATGACTGTAGCTACAGACGAGATAACTCGCCGGTCTCAATAATTCAGCCGCCTAACAGCTTAGCCCTGTCCCGTACATAATGTAGCTCTCCCCGGGCTCTCGCCTCGCTCCTTGGCTTTTAAACTGTCAAACATTCGAATCCGGCGTTTCAATGGCTTCGATCTTAGCCCCGGCTATGTATATGTAGGCGCGAGAGCTCGGCGGGGAGGGCCGAGGGCTCGGGGAAAGAGAGTAGCGGCAACCCCCGGCCGCCTTTCGCCTTTTGCTCCTGCAATATTCATCGGGCCGCTGTGTACAACCACGCCCGTAAATGCTCCGACACGCTCTACACGCTCTCTCTCTACCCTCCGCCCCGCTTTGACGCGATTCGGATGGGCCGCGAAAGAAATATCGAGATTATTCCGAGAGAGCGAGCCGAACTCGCTCCGACAGCAGCGGCGGCGCCCGCCAAAATAAACTTGCCGAATTGACATGTGTCCATTTTTCGGGAATACAAAATCTTTCAGGCCCCGAGATAATGCAAGTCGAGAGCGGAGAGCAAGAAGAGAGAGAGAGAGAGAGAGAGACAGAGAGATCCACTCGCCCGGCAGAGTGGCAGAAAAAGAATAACGCGCCGAAACAGCGTCGTTCCATTAGGAGCTAATCTACGGCCCGGCGTAATTAAACGATTCGAGTGTAACTCCGCAGTCCGCTGGCTTCCTTCCTCCCGCCGTCGGCCGGCTCACCTTAATAGTCTTGTATTATGAGCTCCAGAATCGCGCTCCGAGTCGAGAGAGAGAGAGAAAGAGAGATCAATTCGGGAATCTATCATTATAAAAAACGGGTTTCCGCCGGAGGGCCCATCAGCAGACGAAGACCGGTGGCGAAACGGCGAAACGCGCCAATTGAAAATCGCAGCCTCGTTAGAGGCTCCTCGCAAAACGGCCGTCGGAAGGAAGCGACGGGCGCGCAGCCGCCGCCGCCGCGCGAGAGAGGCGACGCCCATGTTACCGCGTACACCCAGCAGTGACAGCTAGCCCTACGCCACTGCCTGCCTCCGCACCCGCCTGCCGAGTAATTAACGCGGTTAGCAGTTAATAATTGAGGGCGCCGTGCCGATTACATTTCGCAGCCCCTCCTATAACTGCCCCCGGCGTTTTACTTATTACCCGGCTAACGCCGGCTCGATAACAATGTCGTCTCCCTTGCCTCCCCTCCCCCTCCAGCCCTTATCGGCGAACAATTTCATAACTCGGTTCGCGCCACTTTTATTTTTGGACGCGCGCCTGACGGGCTAGAAAACACGACTGGCTTCGCTCTCTCACTCGGCTCATGGCCTCCGCCGCGAATCGGATTAACTTTATTACGTTTGTCTTGTGTTTCCCGCCCCAACAACGCCAGTCACTCCTACTTGAAGCTGCTCTTTCTCCGCGCGTTCGCCGCCGCCGCCGCCGCCGCCGTGACGCAGTGTCGCCTCGCGCGAGAAGCTCCCTCGCTTTTTCAATTCGCTTAATGCCTTTCTTCGAAATTAATGATTTCCCTGCTCTTTTCAGACGACAAACCGCAGAGGAGCGAGAGGCGGAGAGGCAGGCGGCGAATCGCCTGATGATGTCCCTGCAAGCGGAGGCCCTCGAAAAGATCCCCTACCCGAAGCCCGCCTCCATCCAGGAGATCAGGGACGCCGTCAACGAGCTGCATCCAGTGCCCATGGTCAACCCCATCCGACCCAGGCTGCCCCCGGCGGCCGGCGGACTGCGGCCCGACAGCCAGTGGGCATCGCCTTACGGATCGGCTCAGCCGCTCACCGATCCCATCTGCTAGGCACGATTCAAATACCGCATTCCATCCAAGTACCAGTGTAGCTTCGGCGAGCGCAGATTCGGATACGATACTTTCCTTTGCCAATTTCCCTTGGCTTCTCGAGTAGCTCTTGTCGCGGCAACTGCATTCTGTCTGTCGAATGGACCAGTTCGAGATTCAAGTTTTTCATTGAATTCGCCAACGGTAGAAAAAGTTTTGTGCAATCAACGACATACAAAATGCATTAACTACTGAAGGCAAATGTAAATAGATTCGGGTCTTGGAAGATTTCGGGGCTCAAAGTTAATTTAAGTACATCTCGGCGCCTCTTAACACACCTAAGAATTAGACACTCGATAAGACATATCTTGTAAATATTAAGAAGCGACTGCAAGTGTTTTCAATGAAATTTTCTGCTAAATTGTGTGATGTACGTGTCATGTTTCATCCTGACAAGACTTGTAAATATTAATTGAAAAAAAATGCTAGTTTATAAACTTAGCATTACCAAAAGTACTACCATATTATCAGTATGTTATTATCAAGAGAATAACAAAGCTTGAATTCTATCTCAAGAGTAATTGTACTTTAAACCTAGCAAGCTATGTGATGTTATATACTTATCTTAATGTTGTAAATATAGAATTTATCTAAATGCATATAAATATAAAATATAATGTCATTTTCATTTTCATTTTCACAAATTAAAACTTTTTGTGAAGACCTACCTTTCTTCATCTTTTTCCTCCTTGATCGACGTCGAAATATTTATTTCAAATAATTTCTTCTTTTACCTTTTGGCGATACTCTGATACTGTAATTAAATCAGGATTTTTAACCTTCCTTTACGTTGCAAACTCTGGTTAAATTAAAAGTTGGCATTTAAATTTTAATTGGTACTCGATTAGAAATTTTAATTTAAAACAAGCTTTTGAAAATGATTAGTATCGTTTACTTAAATAGAGAAACGCTGTGATATGAGTTTATTAACTTGCAGTTTGAAAATAAATTTTTAAAAATAAAATTATCCTTTTTTAGAAAGGCAAGGTGTAGTTTGTACACATAAGAATCATGCACATTTTAATTGTGCACAATTTAGCATAGCTCGATATATCTATATATAATTTTCACCAATGCTAAACTGTGTACAATTAATATGTGCAGGATTCTTATGTGTACAAACTACACCTTGCCTTTAGAAATAACCTGCATGCTGATCAATTATTTATAAATTAATATATTTATAGACCTAGCTTTAAATTAGATTGCTAGTACGTAAATTAGCTGTATTTAAATTAAATGTTAATAAAATAATAATACACTGATATACTAAGTTTAATTGTATAGTTTCTTTATCATTCCTACTTATTAATTAAAATTAAATAATGGAAAAGAGACAAACTTGACTGTATCTCAATAGTTCATCTTTATTGTGTAATAAAAAGTATTACTTAACGTGATAATGCACTTACTTGTTTGGTAATCAGTTGAAATAGTTTTGACGAAAATTCTCGCGTCAACGGACTTATAAAACTTGCAATTCTTGCAAATGCGAGCCTGATGGCGCGTTCTATAGTTTTCAGTTGAAAGTTTAGGCAAACTAACCTTACTTGAAGATTAATCAGTGCTTTTCCTTAAAAAATTCATACGGTCAAAAACACTAGCTACAGTATTTTTCAAAGCTCTGAGATATTTAGAAATTTTTTGTTTCGATAGGGTAATTTTTTTTTCTTAAATCACATTCTTGCCAACCCTTGATTCAAAAACTACGTTAGACCACAGCTGGAAAAGTAAGATTTGATTATCCATTGTTATTTTTGTTACTGCGCACATATTTGCGCCAGTGATAACGATTTATTTTTAACGATAATGCAATAACGTACATATTGATTTTTCGAAACGCGTTTCCAAGTAATTTATTATAAGGTTACAAAAGTGAAATATTACGTAACCGACGCGCTCGGCGAGCGCGAAAATTGGATTCGCCGGTAATTGTTAATTTTCTAAAAGTTTTGAGAAGATAATTTTTGTTTCCTGGGAAAGAGAGAGAGAGAGAGCGGGATCCGTAGGTGAGCCGAGAGACAAGTGGTAAAAGCACCTAGTCGAAAAGGAGCTGCGCTGCTCGGCGCAAAAGGAAGAAAGCGAAAATAGAGAGAGCGAGAGAGAGAGAGAGAGACAGTTAAAAGGAGCATGTCTCGACGGCTCTCTTTGGTGGCGCGATTGGACTCTCGTGTAATCGTTTCATTCTGCGAGAGAAGGAAGGCGCACAGGCAGGCAGGCGGCCGAGGTTTTAACTCGGAATCGGAAGGTCGCCGAGCGAGCACGGGGAAGAAGGCATCGCCGCCGCGCCGGATGTGGCCGAGCTCTTTACTGCCGATAATTGCAGAGAAGAGACGCCGCTTCTCTCTCTCTCTCTCTCTCGTCGTGTCTCTCCGCAGCCCAATTATTTCACGACAAATGTTGCGGATCCCGGATTATCAACTCTCCAGTTGTCCTCGACTCCTCTAATTTGAAGCTCCCTCTCTCTCGCAAGAGAGGGAAAAAAAGTGCGGGTGGGATAGCTAATTTGTTTGCAAGCTCGCAATTGAAATTGGGCGCATTAATCGCAGCGGCATAAATATCAGCGGACGGCGCGCTGTATACTCTGTATATCGAATTAAAAACTAATCGGACGCGCGCGCGATGCGATTCTCGGAGCTTGCCGGGCGCGTCGGCTCGCGCGAAAAACGAGAAATCTGCGGCCGGAGAGGTGTGATGTAGGTGAATAGCCTTTAGGAAATGATGGGAGAGCGCCGCTCCGGCCTCGGAGCCGGGGAGCCCTGCCGAGAGCCGCGGATATTTACGCCCCCCGGGCGGCCTGCAAATTCGCGCCTCTGATTGCGTTTCCCTCTTTTCCGCGCGAGCGCGTTTTTCTCGCGCCCGCCGTCATTAATTCCCCCGCAATGCGTAACACGTGTGAAAAGCGAGCCGCGCCGATGATTAAGTGATGAGGTGCGGAGCGCGGCGGCGAGTGTCGCTGCGCTTGTAAAGCTAAAATTAGCGGGGCCGAGCGACACGTGTCTGGCGCGTCGACGCCGGTCGCGCTGAATCTTTCATCGGTCATTTCGATGATTTTTCGAGCTTTTCGCACGCATCGGGGGCTAATTAGCGGGGCGAGTGGGAGGGGGGGAGAGAGGCGCGCGAAAAAGGAAGAAAGGGAGAAGGCAGAAACAAAACTCGGCCAAGCCAGTTCCGCGAAGGTGGCAATTTTTTAGCAATTCCGGCCGGTAAAAAGCGGAGCGGAGAGCTACGCGGCGCGGAGAGAGAGAGAGAGAGAGCTCACACACGATCGTTACGGAACGGTTTAGGAGTTGCGTTTGCGGTTCGGCTAGGGAAGCAGAGGGCCCAATTACCGGAGCGATTGCCTTTTTCAGGGTAGGCACCAGGCCTCGTCGATCAATTTTCATTTCCATTAGCTTTGTCCTTGCCTTCTAAGCTGCTGCGGCGGCGGCGGCGGCGGGCGGCCCGCTAAGTACTCGCTTCCTGGCCGTGAAGAGCCCGGTTCTCGGGAAGTGTCCCTCCCCCCTGCCCCCCTCTCTCTCACTCTCGCACTCTTTGTCGACGGCCGGCGAAATCTTTCGCCGAGCGCGCGCGCGCGCGAATTAGCATGTCGCGTATGCCCCGTTGAATTAATTCCGTCGGCGCGGCGCGACAGCTCGAGAAACGAGAGCGGGGTGGCGCGACACGTGTCAAAGCGCTCTCGCGCGCCGCTCTTTGCCGAGCGCGACAGCCCCGTCGGCTCTGCGGAGGAGAGCGGGCGACGGCGACGCCACCGGCAGCATTTTAGATGATTGCCTGATTTATGCATCTGTATTGTAACTCGGGCGCGAGGATAAAAACCGTCTCTCTCTCTCGCGTCCTGCAGCTTTAATCAGCGAAGCGACGTCGCGGAGCGATCTTCGGGCGAAAACTGTATCGGCGCCAATCAGAAAGCAATTACTGCACACGGATGTGTGCGCGCGCGCGCACATTAAATATGAAGGGGGTGGGGGAGGTCTGTCGGTCCCCGAGGATGCCCGCTCTCGGCGTTCTCACGCACGGGCGCCTGCTCCGAGCGTCCCGGGGGACGGAGAGCCGCTGCGGAGGCGCAGCGGCTAATTAATTTCTCGACGATCGTCGAGATCGAGGAGCGGCGGGCGCGTGTGTCCTTTTTGACGAATCAATCGAATACAATCGGAGAGAGAGAGCAAGTGCGCCGCTGCTGGGCATTACGGCTAATCCCGGGGCCTCGGCGAGTGTCTCCGTTCGGCAGAGTTCCACTCCATCTTCCCGCTGACAGAGAAAATCCCCCGGCGGCGCTATCGGCCCTCCGGCTCATAGACGACCTCCACCTATATATATATATATACGTGTATAACGGCCGGGAAGCAAACCCAATTAGCCGGCCGCTGAAAAGCAAAGACGACGGTGCGAACTTGACGAAATCCTATATCTCTCTCTCTCTCTCTCTCTCGCGTCTGGCGTAGTCGATCGAGCGCCGTTCTCTCTCTCTCTCTCTCTCTCGCGAGAAGGCGGAAGTAGTCCCGAGTATAATACAAGTCGGCGGCGCGCGCGTGTCTCCCGAGCCCCGCTTACACACACCTCCGCGGATGTGCTGGGCCTCCGGTAATTACGGCGTAGTTCGCAGGTTCCCCGAACCAAACCCCGCGCCCGGTACATGCGTGACTCGGGCGCGAGCTTCGTTGTTCGCCGCGTATATATGTAACGCGCGAAAAAGCGCCGGCGCCGAAGGACGCGGTCCGAGAACTCGGCCCTCCTTTTATCAACGGGTTGACCAGTTTCTTTTCTTTTTTTCTCTTTGCTTTTTTAAGCTCCGCGCGCGATTTAATAAGAACTCGCCAGAGGCGAGAGCGCACTTCAAAGAACTTGTCATTAGCGACGCGTATATACACGTGAGAGCGAGCCGCTTTTTTGCCTCGATTCCGCTCGAAAATCCCGGCTGGCTTTTTGCCTGCGTAATGAGCGCTCTTGCCCCGCGAGCCGACTCCGTATATGCCTTCTTCTCGGGAAGGGTATACGTTGCTCAATGCTGCGTATACCTCCTCCGCCGATCGGGAATTTCGCAACTAAGACCGTACGACCTCGCGATTAATGAAAATCTCTCTCGGATCGCGCGAGCTTGCGCAATGCCGCGGACGCGATTAATCGTGCGGATTCCATACGACGCTCGGAGAATTTTTCTATACTGTACCGCTATACCGCGCGAAACGCGCCCGGTCGAGAACTCGCGGATTAGAGGCGCGCTTCGCGCGGAAGATAAATCTAAAATTGCCCGGCAATTTGTCTGAATTTTCGGAATGCACGCCGCGCGCCGCTCTGAGCTCTTATTCATCGCGTCCCGAATAATGAGGAATCTTTTAACAAGTCGACGAGGCTGGAAGGAAGCGCGGAGAAGGAATAATAATAACATGTAAAAAAGTCTCTCAAAGTGTTTTTCTCATAAAGGCCCTCCCGAGTGCTGCCACGGTTAGGGGGCTTCCTCGCCGCGGAGAGAGCGCTTCTCTCTCTCTCTCTCTCTTTCTTGTCGAAACGACAGGAGCGAAATCAAAAGAGAGAGAAAGATGTGCGTAGTTAGCCGAGGCAGCGGCCGTTGATTCTCGAAATTGAAATAAATTTCGCTCAAAGAGCCGGGCAGTTCCAGCCGGCATTCTATACCCGGCCCCATTATCATTCGAAAATAGCGAAGGCCCTCGGAGCGTAACCGGGGCTCTCTCTCTCTCTCTCTCTCTCTCGTCGATCTGCAAGTCAGGCACCAGGCGTTTTCCCGCGATCCATGCCAATAGAATGGCACTTCTCTCTCTCTCTCTGGAAACTATATACGGCTAGTTGGCGCGGCGCGATCGCGGATCGGCGAGGCGTCGCTCCGCGCGCTAATTTTAAGGGGCCATTAACGGTATACACTTCCGAGGCAGCAGCACATCGCCGGTCGCGGCGGCGGCGGCCGCTCTCGGTCATTAAGATAAGAGTAAGTGCTACTAAGTGTCCCGCGGATAAGAAAAGGGCGACGAGCTGCGCCGGAACGCCGCCGAACGCTTCTTCTCTTTCTTTGCTCGCTCTCTGCCCTGCGGTTTAACCCACCGACTCACTTTCTCTCTCTCTCTCTCTCTCTCTCTCTCTCTCTCCCTCTATTTCCCCCCCGACCACAATTGATAACGCATTCCTGCGCAGCCCTGCTGCCTCTTTTTTTGTCGAACCTGATATAATGAAAAGCGCGGAAAACCTTTTATGTACAGCAGGAGATTTTCGAAAATCTCATCGATCCCCCCCAATGTATATATACTTATCGAGGAGACGAACGGCAGCCTTACGTACACTTTTAACCGAGGAACATTACACTTATTTAAGGCCCCCCTAAAAACTAATGAATTTGCTCGACAATAAATTCGCTTTAAATATGCACCGATATCTGCGCCTCATGAATATGCATTCGCCTCTCTCTCTCTCTCACTCTCGCGCGCGCGCGCGGCTCCGAGCTTTCCTTAAAAGTCTCAAAATAACGATATTAAACGGCGGAGTATCGCGAAAGCACCCAGCGCGCACGCACACACGTACGTACCGCGGCGAAGGACGGTAATTGATTTTCGGAGGCCGAAGCACAATTTGCGAGCCGAGCTCCGGCAAGGAAAAAGGGGGCCGAGTATTAAGCAGTAGCATGCGCATGCAGTCGCGCAGCCCCGCGCGGACTCGGAGCCTTAATACGCGCGCTGCACGTTAGAGCTGCAGCGGCGGACAGCTATTTTATCGCTTATAATCGCGGGGAGCGAGTGCCCGTGTATTGGCTTCGCGGAACTCGGCGCAAGCTCTCCTTCCCGGTAAAAAGCCAGCCGAGCGGCCCGCTCCGCGATCTTTTAGCTCGGAGCGTCCGAGTGCCGAGCGGCTCCTCGGTCGGATTTTAGGAGGCCCGTTATTGAAGCGAATCGCGCCTCGACGTTTTCCCGACGTGTGAGACCTGCTGGAACGCGGTGCGCAGTTCCCCAGCTAAGTGGCCATACGCAAAGTCGATCCTGATAATCCTGCTGCGGAGTGCGGATCGTTCCGCGACGGCGGCGCCACCTGTCGGCCGAGAGAGTATTGAGTAAAGTTTCGTATTTATCCCAATCCGAATATCCACGGCCGGTAAATGACGGCCGCTGCAGACGGCGTTCGGTTAGAAATCGGCCTTGCCGGTAGTCGGTCAGGCAGCTTTTGTAGGACGGAAACGGCCGTTATTATCATTATAATTGGCGTATGAATTTGTTAATTCGCACGGTCGTAAATCACTGGATGACAAGGCGAAAACGCTGCTGCGCACGAATGTCGCGAGTGTTATCAGCCTCTTGTTTTTGCGACACCTCGTCGACAGATCCACTTAATAATTTCGCGTTATACGTCGAAATTTTATACTCGTATATACGAGTCTATATATAATTACTGTAATTTCTAAGCTTCCTGTTATAAGCGGATTTCTCTGCTAGTTTTCCTTTGATTCGTGGAATTATACCTGTTGCCATCGTGACGCGGCGCGCTGAAAAAAAGAAGCGAACACGTTTTCGCCTCGTATTACAATATGAATTAACGGCGACATATTTTGCAATTCACATCGAGCCGCAGAGAGTATTTAATTACGCAGCGCTTCAGCGCCGCTTAATAATAGCGCATTACATCTTAATGCTTGCATATCGCATCGATAAAAATGAAGAGCCGATAAAATTCTAAGTGCTCGACGCGATTCGAACATTCCAGTAAAAAGACACTTGCGTATTATTTTTTTTTTCGAGTTTCGCCGCCTCCTTACAAAGAGGTTTAAAGTGATACGACAGCTCATGCTAGATTAGCTAATTGCACGACTAAAAACTCTACCTACCTGTACCTCGCCATCTATAGTATAGATAGATAATGATTACAGTTTATGACTCTGTCTAGTAGTCCGTGAAAAAAGTATCGCGAAACCGCCGCGCGCGGCCGCGTAATGATTTAATTACATAATTGCCTCTGAAAAATGGAAGAAAAAAAAAGTATAAAGGAGCTGCGCCCGACCTGCTAGCTGCTCTTCACGAGGCGCAATTATATTAGGGCCAGGAGATGTAGTACGGAGAGGCGAAAAAAAGTAGGCCCGGCGTCGCCTCCGCGCGCAGGAAGTAGTTCACACGTTAAGTGGGGCTTCCGCCTTTTGCGTAACTCGGCGCGCGCGCGTCGCGCGATATCGTTTTCCACGCATTGATTTGCCTCTCGCTCGCGAGAAAAAGCGATAATGCCCCCGCGCTCGGCGGTTAAATTTCTTTCGCCTTTTTTACCTCGGGAGCACCGGTTCGCGTTCGATTTTCTTTTTCTCTTTCTTTTTCGAGAAAAAAAAGAGGCCATTGTTCGAAAGCAGTGTGTAATAGGGCAGATAAGGCCAGGGTTGAGAATTATATCTCCCGGCGACTCATCGCGGCCGACGACGTCTTTTATTTGATTAAACGCGCGTACGCGGAGAAGTGTGTGCGCGCGCTCGAATTTATAAACAGAGATAGGCAGCGTAAATAAGTCATGCGATTAGACGCGATTCCTATACCTCTTTCGCGACGCATGCAATAACTCAATTAAATCGTAAATAACGCGTTCGCTCTCGGAGATAAGACGTAAGCGACGGAAACGCAGCGTCAAAGGAGCCTTTCTCGAAATTATCGAAAATTCAAAAGCTCTCGCGTATCTCTTCCAGCCTTTTCAAGACTTTCTTTTACCCACAAAAGTAACAATAGCGTTTTCGAAGATAAGGCCGCCCGTTCGAATGCACGACTTTCTCCGTATCGAAGTCGCACGCAACCGCGGCCGAGGCGGAAAAATTTCAAGGTGCTCGGGAGCACACACGACGACGCCTCATCCTCATCGACAGGCTAGATCGATCGTTTCGCACTTGGCTCGCGAACGCGGCCGGCTCGTTAGTGTCCGCGCCGTCGAGAGCGCGCGGGGCTGCTTTCCAAAACAAACTTTCTACATAGCAGCGCGCGCGCGCTCCCGTCGAGAGCGCGACGCGCAAAATGTATATATGCTCCCGCGACGCAAGACTTGGCAGTGACGGCCGCCGAGCATTGTTTGCGCTTTAGCGGGCAGCCTGCTTTTTCCTGAAAATCGAGCGCGAGCCGCGCGGTGAATCAGTCGATCCATTACTTAACGCGCGCCGCTTTGTCTCGCCCGAACAATGAGGCTCGCGCGCTCCGAGAGCGCGGCAAAACGCGGCGAAAAGTCTGCTGATGGAAAGCCAACGGCTGGCTTAGCCCGGCGACGCGACACCCGATAAGCGGGGCCTTGGAAAAAGGAGGCCTGCTCTCGAGCTCTTACTCTCGGCGGCCGGATCGCAAAATATACATCGAAAAAATCTCCCGAATCGAAAACAGCCAGCAGGCAGCGAGAGAGCCTCGCCAGGCATCGGCCCGTCTCGCGAGTATAATGTACACTCGGTGCGGGCCGTGTCGCGGATGACGTCACGGGCGGGCGCGCATGCGCGGGGAGCGCCCCACGGCGGCGGCGCTGTTCGCTGCAGCGGTCCGCTCTCGCTGTGCGCCGCTCTCGCTGCGAGCGTAGGCAAGCCGGAGCAGAAAGGAACAGAGAGTCGTCGACTGTCGAGTGGCTGGCATGGACGGACGACGACGGCGATTCGCGGAAGCTCTCGCCTTGCCCTCCTAGTGCCCCCGAGGCTGATGCAGCGTTCGGCGGAGCGCCCGAGAAGCCACCTCCTCGTCTCCTGACGAAGCCAGGAGCAGCAGCAGCAGCGAGCCTCTGCAGCGAGAGAGAGAGAGCCCCAAGGACCAGAAGGAGAAATCGGATGCGCGCGATGGAGTGACGTAGTCCGTCTGGCTGCCCGTCCACAAAGGAAAAGCGCGTGCATGTGTGCAGTGCCAGAGAGACTCCGCGCGCAGCAGACGCAGCAGCAGCAGCTCGTGATAATGGCGCAGTGAGTGCAGTGCGGTGCAGCGGCCGCAGCAGCAGCAGCAGCGGAGAAACCGAGGTGCAGAGCAGCAAAGCAACATGGACTCCATCAGAAAATGGTTCTACAGGCCGAAGGTGAGTCCAATGCGCTCTCGCTCTCTGTCTCTCTCTCCCTCTCTGTCGGCTGGCGAGGCCCACCTGTTTGCGCGACGCATATCATTTTCGCGACGCTCTCCGCTGCCGCCCCGCACGGGCTTTCCGAGGCAGCCTTGACAGATGCAAGGCAATTCGTCGACGGATTGGCTCATCCGCGCTCGGCTTATCAGCTGATTGCCGCGGGCATCCGCCGCCTCGATCTCTCGTCGTTATCGGCTCGCTTCTGCGGTGCTCTCTCGAAAAGAGAAAGCCGCGGCAGTCGGGCTCGGGCGACAGCTGCGGAAGAGAGAGAGAGAGAGAGAGAGATCGGCTCCCCCGAGCGAGACGCGAGAAGCGAGGGAGGCTGACAGCCCGTCAGACGGACGTACTTAAATCCTGAGAGAGAGAGAGACGTACGCGCGATGAGTCACGTGCAGGCAGCGATCGATAATCTTTCCGCGCGCTGCCAAGTGTAAGCAGCGTACGCGAGGGGAGCCAAGCTGCACGGCTTGTTTTTTCGCTGCCTTTTTTCGAAATGTCGCGTGTATTTCGAGAGAGCGCGCGGCTTATGTAATCCCCGCGGCCTGGCGGGGGAGGGGGGGGAGAGCTATATCAACTGTAAAGGCGAATCGCGCGAGAGGAGGAGCACCTGCGGCTAACAATGACTTTCGCGGGCACGTGCCAACTTGGCACTTTGTTTTGCGCACAAACGAACAATTTCGCAGGCGATCCCAAGGACTCGAGCGGACGCCTAGCCATCGAAACCTCAATCGTCGGGGACGATAGATAAGGCGGCGGAGCGAGGAGCCGGCTTCGCACACTGGCACACGGCTCCTCTCTCTTTATTTATGCAATGGCCGCAAAAAACTAACGCTCGGCTTTAGTACTCTTTATTATATAAATGTTACGCGTTCGCAGAAGCGCCGACAAAAAGGCATTGCAGCGGACTTTTTATACGGAGGTTTGATATAATAGAAGCGCCGAGAGCTTTTTGTACGACGAGTGCTTTACTCGGGGGGGCTTTCCCCAACGACCCAGAAACGAGTGGGAATTCCGGCGGGGAAAGCCTCTCGAGCAAGGATCTGGGTTTTTTTTTTTAACGAAGGACTTTCCGTGTGATTTTTGCAGAGGGAGGACCGGAGCCTGCTGGCGCAGTTCTTCTACGCGGATGAGTCGCTGAGCGGCGTCGCCTGCGAGCTCGACTCGTTCGACGGCCGCCAGGAGCCGGAGCGCTGCACCTCCCTGGTGAACCAGCTTCGCCACTGCCAGGACAAGGTGCTGACCATCTGCAACCAGATAATGGACGAGCTGATACCGGAGTCGCGGGCGAACCGCGACTTTCGCGTCAAGTTCCCGGACGACGTGATGCAGGAGAACCTCGCGGGCCAGCTGTGGTTCGGCGCCGAGTGCCTCGCCGCCGGCTCCTCCATCCTGAACCGCGAGGCCGAGAGCTCGGCGATGCGGCCGCTGGCCAAGGCCCTGACCAAGTCCCTCGAGACGGTGCGCAACCTGCTGCGCGAGCAGGCCCTCAAGGGCCAGACGAACCTGCGCGCCCAGAATCCTCTCGAGCCCTCCACCGAAAAGCTCATCGAGAGCCTCAAGATCTTCGACCGGCTCTTCGCCGACTTCGAGCTCTGCTACGTGGGCGCCATGGTGCCCGTCAAGTCTACCAAGGAGTACGAGCAGCAGGAGCTCGTCTGCGTCCTCTTCTCTGAGACGCTGCAGCGCGCCCTCGAGCGCGGCCTGCTCAGTCAGGCCGACGTCGACAACTACGAGCCCGCGCTCATGTTCACCATCCCGAGGCTCGCCATCGTCGCCGGCCTACTCGCGCCGCCCGGCGGCCCGCTCTGCCTCAGCACCGTCGACAACATCAGCGAGATGTTCAGACCCTTCAGAGTGAGTACTCCCAAGGCGCAGCACATCGTCGTCTATCGCCAACTCTGCCCGCAGGTCTCACGTTCCTCTTCTTCTTGCAGACTCTCCTCCTCAAGATACGGGAGCTGCTCTGGACGCTCAACAACCGCGAGCTCTACATGCTCGAGAAGCTGCTCTGCTCGATCGAGGAAGCCTCGCCGTCCATGTCGCAGGCCAGTCGCTCGGCCTGCCAGGACGTGCCCGACCTCGAGGAGTTCGTCTACAACTTCTACACCGGCTACCCGAACTGCAAGGACTTTATAGCCGACTTCTACACCGTCACGCGCAACAACGGCAGCAACATGGACGAGGTGGCCAACGACGCAGTCCTCATTCTCGAGCAGGATAAGCGCGAGCTTAGCATCTCGACCATCGACAGCAAAAGCTCCGACAGCACGTCCCAGGAGCTCCAGAGCTCGCCGACGCACTCGCAGAGCCAGGTCAATCTCCCCACTGGCAGACACGACTCTAGCGGCTCCTCCGATATTTATTCCTGTACGTGCATGACAAACGGTATACTGTTTACTGGCTAGATCTCTCTATCTGCTGGCTTTTAGAAAGCGTCAATGTCGATCTGTTTTTTTTTTTCTTTCGAGGAAGCGACCTTGCCTTAAACGTTTAATGCTTTTTCTAGGTGAGTCGGTGTCCGTGGCGGTCCCTCAAACGCAATACCACCTGAACCAGCTCTCGCACGAAGGCAACGGAACTGGCGAGACTATAGAAATCGAAAACTCGCTACCCGACATCGATTCCAGAAAGCTCATTTCCGAGGCCAACAAAAGCCTATCGAATTTACTGCTCGAGGCCGAGTGCCAGAACGAAATTTCCGAGCAGACAGACTCGGGCATTTGCACAGTTATATCTTCGGAGAACACGAGCCTCTACGACAAGAGTCCCGAAGAGAAAAAAACCTTCGCCAACGAGCTCGAACAAACTGATTCGCAACAGCAAGACGAAGAGGAGGAGAACACGAGCTACTCCTGTTCAAATCTCAACTCACCAAAGCGTCGAGACTCAAACAAGTCCGACAACTCGTGCGTTTGCAGCAGCCGGGGATCGAGGGTTTCCGCGTACCTCAAGCCCTCGCTAGAGTCCTGCAAGCAGACTTCTCAAATATCCGTGAATCTGGATAACGCGAGCGACGAAATTGTCGGTGTCGCTTACGGCACCGGACAGATTCCCGTCTGCGACGGCAACCATCCGGGCTTTCAAATCAATTACACCGAAAATTGGGAGAACCTCAATCTGAATATCGAGGCTTCGACGTCGCGGCGCGAATTCTGGAGCGAGCTCAAATGCGAAAACTGTCCCCAAACGAGCACGCAAAGCTGCGAGAAAATCGGCCTTCGAAAGCGCAAAGAGGACAAGCAGCGCCGCCGTCACCATCGGCGAAAAGAGCAGATGCTGACGGCGCATCAGCAATCCGAAAATCTCAGAACTCGTCGACTGCACTATCGAGCCAGCATGCAACTGCCAACGAGCACCGAGAGCTCGCGTTCTAATTCCACCGATCGCTGTCTCAATCCGCGACTCGTCAATTTTGGCGCGAGCCTCCATCCTACGCAGAATACGCGGCAGATGCCAAACTTTGGAGGCTGTAGTCCCCACGCGAGTCCGCGAATGCAGCATTTCGAATGTCGTGCTGGTGTAGCCCGACGTCACAACGCGGCAGCCGCACAGAATCGCAAATTCGCCGAGCAGCGAAGGTCGAGAACGGAACATCTGCCGCGCGTCAGCAAACGGGAGATCGAGAGACGACAGCGTCACAATTATAAAATGGACAGCTACAAGAAACGGCACAATAGCAGCAATAGTAGTGTTGTAGGTGTGGAGAGTGATTTGATCAATGACGGCTTGGGTCCGAGGACTAACAAGAGTGGTATCGTGACGACTGAACACCAAGTGAAGCAGCGCACTGATCGACAAACGCAGCACAAAGTACCCACATTTGATGTATCCACGAGCACGAGGACCGACTTAGCCTCGGGATCCAGCTGCTCCAGTTGTTATGATTCTAGCTCTGAAACGAGTGAGTTTCAGAGCGACTGCCAAGACGACGAGGAAATAGCGCTGGCAATGCAAGCCGCTGAAATCGCAAACAGAAACCAAATTCGCGCAAAGTTTCGGTAAGTCGATGTAAACTAAAACTGATTACTTTTCATCCGACAAGATTTTTTCACCACTTTCATTGCAGATCTTCCGAGGACCTGGTCCACAGACTTTTTGTCTGCATAGCTGGAGTAGCTGATCAGTTGCAAACAAATTTTGCCTCCGATTTACGAAATATCCTCAAATGCGTTTTCCTGATGAATAGTAGCCAATCCAGCAATGAAGAAGAAGAAAAAGTTCAAGATCCTCCCGCTTCGCTTATCGAATTGAATTCACCCAGCCCCACCAATAGCGTAGAACGCCAGGATTCTGTGGAAGATGAAGAGCCAGCTGACGATCAGGAGCACACCGAAGAAAGAAGTATGTACTTAATAATAAAATTTTAGCAATTGTCAATGTCCATGGAAAGGAATAAACATAAAAACTAACTACAGGTTCTCCAGTGACTGAAAGAGGCGAGGAATGCGTCGAAAGAGCTCCGGTTTGGGTGCCGGATAGCGTTGCACCACGCTGCATGGCTTGTCAAGCAGGCTTCACCGTTGTCCGTCGGCGACACCACTGCAGAAACTGCGGCAAAGTCTTCTGCGGACGTTGCAGCAGTAATAATGTACCGTTGCCACGATACGGGCATACCAAACCCGTGCGCGTTTGTAACCGCTGCTATTTGTATCAGGTGACGCCCTTCACAGTTTCCCAAATCGCCTCAACTAGCTGAAGATCAGTTCTCATCATGGCTTCGTAAAAAGTCTTGCTTTGCTGCGTCGCACATTTCATTATTGACATGTTCTACGCTGAATTTTTTCAACGTTGCAAATGGTCCAAACTATCTATACGTACATATGTATATAAGTATACATAAATTCTGAAATCTAACTCGTAAGATTTCAAGCTTTGGCTTAATATCCTCGAATTAATTTAAGAAAGAAAGTTGAATTTAAGTTTTAAGAGTTGTCTTTTGAAGTTATTATTGTTTTCAGTTGTGGACGATTCGTCAAGTATTCTAAAAGGGATTTTAAAATTCTAATTTTTTGTTTTTAAATTGAATAATCGTTAAATAAAATATGTTGAAAAAAGTCAATGTAGGCTCACATAAACGCTAATGTGTTCTTTGAGGACAGAGACCAGAGAATTCAAAGAATTCAAAGTTTCTTTGCCTTGACAAGTGATTAAATGCGAATGTAAATTTGTAAAAGGAGAAACAGTGTCTTGAAAATATTGAAATACGCTCGTACTTGACTTTACGTTTTCTAAGCAAGCTCGAATGTTCGATATTCTAAAGAAAATTATGAGTGATCTACCTATGAGATTTTGAAATATTCCAATGCAGATTCGCCGGTCTTTTTGAATTTTTCTGCTATTCAATAATTATTGTACTGGATGCTTATCCAAATTACATGACCAGGCATATCTGAGAGGCAGTTCCATTATATATGAGTTTCATAGGTAATCGATACACAGGACTCAAAGTTTATGTAAAAACTATAAAACACAGCGTTCAGGACAAAACTTGGATATAAGTTGAATTCTTGTATCAGCGACTAAAGAAAAATTTTATCTAAAATCTGAATATTGCGCGTACGTGTTTGTAATTTCTTTGTAGCTGGACACTTGATACCCTGATAAAGTTTACTTGTAAAACTTGAATTTTAATGTGTACATGCTGTATATATAAATTAGTTAAGCATTCATTAAGCATTAAGTAAAACTGCCTGCGCCGAATATTCCTTGGCACCTAATGTTACTTTTCATACATCGAGTAAAAAATTATGCATTATAAAAGACTCGTGTGCCAAATTTTCAGACAATAATCGAAATTCCTTTTCTGCGTATGAGTTGAGCTTTAAATAACTTTAATGAGTGTGAATAATAATCTTACCTCTCGTTCAGACACACAATGGAAATGCTACAAAAACCAAGGAATATTCCATCTAGTACTCGTGCATTTGGACTTGAAAGACTGTTCCCAAACATAGATGTTAAAGTATTATAGAATTATGTAACGGTAACTTATTCGACAATGGTCTCAGAAGTGCTCGATTGTAATTCGACGTAACGTTCACGAAAGAGAAAGTTAGATTCATATGTGAATTAAAATTTTATAATCTACTTTTTTAATTTCTATAGGATATAAAAAGTGTACAATCTTCTAGAAAATTAATCGTAAATTTTAAACTTTTATAAAATCGATAAAACTATATCGTTGACTACGGACTAATAAATACTTTTAAGCATCTCGTTTCTTCTAAATATCGGTCCTTTTTTTATCAAAGACTTTTGTTGAATATTTCGCTGACATTCCAACTCTGAACGCATAAATAAGGCTTGCGCGCGACTGCAGGACTTCGGAGAAAACAAATGAAATTCGCAAACGAGGCCTATGCGAACCTTTATTATGCAATTTGCTTCACTTTTTATAAACTAGATAACTAAACTAGGTAACTAAACTCAACAGAAAAGCTTTGTTCTAAAGTTTGACTTTGAATCGAAATAGAATAAAACTCTTTACCATTATTCCACTCTAAATCTTTGTTCGTATATAAATTAGTGGGCTAAGATTAACCGAAATTTAAACACCAAAATCAATGTTTTTGTTTGACTTAGTGTTTTTATAAAAAAAAATTAAAAATCCTGTACAGTAAGTGTTTTTGAAAAACAAATAAAGATAAACTTTTAATGACTGGAAATTAATCGCGAAGATAAGCTGCGGTTAGATCAAGGTTTACAATTTCTAAAACAATTTGCGAATTCGAATTCAAGCCGCAAAGCTTGACTACGATGGCCTTTACTTCTATCTAGATTCATGAAACTACTAGCTTAAAATAAAATTAAGCTCAATGTCAGCTTTCTGCAGGTTTTTAATTTTTTAATACTACTTTTATTAAATCTTTTGCTGCTAGTTCTGATTACGAGTAACTACTGAATATATCGCGCAAATTCATTTTTATTAATGTCGAATTAAAATAATTGAACAAAAAATGATAAGACGATGTATTAGGGTTTCGCTTGGAGATTTGGATGAAGAGAAGTTAATGAAACAGTAGTAGACACAAAGTTACACTTATTTTTGTACGCGCATAATTTGCTGAATGTTCGAGAATCCGTCAAAGCAGTCAGTGAAATTTTTGTGCTATATCTCGTTCTAAGAGTATCGAAGGAAGAAAGCCTTCATCACCTTACAAAGGCAGGGTTTTGAATTTCGACCAAGAAAATTCTTGTCTCGCTAAAATTAAATCTTGTCGGACGAGGCGACTCTGCGAGTCGAAGTGTATCAAACGCAATTGTGTAATCGATACGTGCACGCGCATTGCTGTGTATAAAATAATTGCCGAGAGGTATATATATATGTATGCGACAAAGAGTCAGGTAACGACATTGAAAGGTCATGCATTGAAAGTAGCCAATAAAGAAAACAATTGTGTATCAACGATAAACAATGTTAAACAATCTGTCATCCTCTGGTTTAGTGGTTTCGGTCGAATTTTTTTTTAAGACGATGATGAACGATAATAAATGTAAATAAAGTTTGTTATTCGAAGCTGCGTGGTTTTTCATTTAAATTCACTCCTCCAGCGCGGCCCCGCAAGTGATATTACTCACGGCACTTCGCGCCGAGGAAACTATGTCACATTGCCTTCCCCCCGGAGACTCTTGGATTACGGTGTTTTGAAAATCTTGGGTATCGATTACGCCGCGAGGTGAAAACTAATATTTTCTTTCCCCATTGCTGGCGGTCGCCATGGAACCCCGTCAACAAAGTCGGAACTCGGTTTATTGCGTCGGGCATTATTGCGCCGCCTCGTGCAGCAGTTGAATAGAGGAACGTTCGGAGAACAGACTGCCACGTGGTAACTCGAAAAAGAACGGCTATCATGATGGATATGGAAATGAATGCCGATCTGGATCGGGTAATATTAAGATTTACTTTTGAGCTTGGCAAAGCGTTGCTTGCACGTAAAAAGGACGCTTTTCTCAAAAACGTGCACCTTCTTTCCAATAAAAACAGGATGGGGCGAGCGAGGGAGAGGCTTCCTACGAGGGGAGCTCAGCTGGAAGCGTCTACTGCACGCTGGAGCAGGATTTCGCTCGGGTACGACGTAAATTTAAAATAATCTTTTCCATAAAAATACTGCAAGCAGGCGTTAATTCGAATGCGACGAAACACCCCTACAGATAACGAGCGAGATGAAGGAGAGCGAGACGCTGGCGCTTTACTACGCCGAGTACACGCGCCTCTTCGAGGCTCTCTACAAGGCTCACCGCCTCGAGGAGGACCTCACCGCCAAAGTCAAGGCGCTCAACGTAAGTCGACCTCCGACTTTTCGCGCGGATAAAAATTCTATTCTCATAATCGACGGAAATTCGCCGAAAGGACGCGCTGACGAGCGGATCGAGCCGGGTCAACGAGCTCGAGCGGGCCGTGGAGAAGAATGCGGCGACGATGCAGAAGCTCGAGGCCGAGATCCTCGAGGGCAAACGGCTGGCCGACGCGGCTCACACGCGCGAGCAGCGCGCCCAGGAGATCATCCAGAATCTGCGCGTGTCCGTCGGGAAGATGCAGGAGGAGCTCGACTCGAAGAACAAGCAGCTCTCGGAGGAAACGTAAGTAAGTCGCTCGGCGCGGCGCGGGGCTGCGACTTACGAGCCGAGTCATCCTCGAAATTCGCTCCGTTCTCGGGAGCAGCACCGCCCCGGCTAACAAGCAGCAGGAGAGCCTGGCGAAGGAGCGCGAGCGCCTCGTCGGCGAGGTGGACACGCTGAAGCAGCGCCTGAAGACGGTCTCGAGCTACAATCAGGAGGTCGAGCAGAAGCTCACCCAGTCGGAGCAGCGCGTCGCCGAGCTGCAGGACAAGCTGGACCGGCAGAGCAGCGACCTGGCCAAGGAGCGCAGGGACCGGGAACGACTCGACGCCGAGCTCGCCGCGGTCCAGGACGAGCTGAGGATGCGACTGGCCGACTTCCAGGTGCTTATCGCCCCGTCGGCCCGATTCTGTCTCGGCGGCAATCGACAGCTCCTTCTCTCTGTTCAAGACAGCCGAGGACGTGCTGAAATCGACGACGCTCAACGCCGTCAAGACGGAGCAGGCGCTCAAGGAGCAGGCGCAGGAGAACGAGAGGAACCAGAAGGAGATACAGAAGCTGATGCTGAAGCTGATGAACGCCAAGACCGAGGCGGACAAGCTCGTCGAGCGGAACGACAAGTTCCGCAAGGATCTGCACGAGAAGAACAAGGCGATCAAGGAGAATTACAGGGAGATGCAGCGGTAAGTTGACGGTCGCGGGCTCGAGTCTCGTTTCCTCGGGGGGGTGACGCGTCTCTCGCGCCGCTTTTGCAGGATGAGAGAGGAGGTCGGCCGAGTCAAGGCCGAGAAGGAGAACGTAATGAAGAAGCTGGCCAAGGAGCAGTCGACGAGCAGCAAGGCCGAGGACAGCATGAAGCGAATGGGCGCGACGCTGAAGAACGCCGAGCTGGAGATCACGTCGCTCAAGCGACAGATGGAGATGGACAAGAAGATGATCGAGAAGCTGAACCGGGAGAAGGACACGGCCTTCAAGACCGTCACCAATCTCGAGGACATGAACAAGAAGCTGAGCCTCGAGGTGCAGGTCTACGAGCAGACCAACCGGAAGATGCTCTCGAGCCTCGAGGACATGGAGGTGGAGTCGAACAATCTGCAGCGGCACCTCGCGAACACCGAGAAGGAGAAGGAGAAATACGTACTCGAGAATCAAGAGCTGCAGCAGCAGGTACAGAGTCCTAAATCGTAGCGCGAAGGAGAGCTCCATTCTCTCTGTGATAATTTTCCAAAAGGTCGAGGATCACCTGGACGAGGTGAAGCTGAAGCGGCTCGAGATATCCGACCTGCAGAAGTGCATCGCCGAGGGGGAGGCGAGGCTGCGCCAGCAGCAGACCCTCTTCGAGGACGTCAGGGCCGAGAGAAACTCCTACAAGAAGAATCTCTCCCAGGCGCAGGACGAGATAGTGGAGATGAAGAACAAGGTGAAGAACCTGAACCTGCAGATGGACGAGATCAGGGACCACCTGCTGCAGAAGGAGGCGGCGCTGATGAAGCAGGAGTTCCGTAAGTCCAGGAGAGGTGTCGATCAGCACGGGGGGAGAACGGCGAATGAGCATCGCCCTCGATTTTTCAGTCTTCGGCAAGACGGAGAAGGAGAAGGAGACGCTGGAGACCGAGCTCGAGGGCTGCCACCAAAAGATCTCGGAGCTGCGCCAGGAGATGGGCGAGATGCGCGACTACGAGAAGAACCTGCGCCAGCTGCTGAACGAGGCCAACTCCAAGATCGGCAAGCAGAAGAAGGAGATCGAGTCGGTGATGAACGAGCGCGACATCATCGGCACGCAGATCGTCAGGCGCAACGACGAGCTCGGGCTCCTCCACGGCAAGCTGCAGATCCTCACCGACACCCTGAACCGCGGCGAGAAGCAGTACGCCCAGCGCCTCGAGGACATGCGCATGCTCAAGCTCGAGATCAAGCAGCTGCGCATGGACAAGGCCGCCCTGCAGAAGCAGACGGCAAACCTGAACGACCTGCGCGGCGAGGTCTTCCACCTCGAGCGCACCCTCACCAAGGAGCGGCTGAAGGTCATGGCGCTCGAGGAGGAGGTGCAGAACCCGCTCAACGTTCACAGATGGAGGAACTTGGAGGTCGGGCCCTCGTTTCGTTCCTTCTAGCTTTCGACCTTTTAGCTTACCTCTTATCCGCTTCTCGCCTGCTCCTCCGCAGGGAACCAACCCGGACATCTACGACCTGCTGAAGAAGACGCACTTCCTGCAGAAGAGGATACTGAACATGAGCTCGGAGATGCTGCAGAAGGAGAAGAAGATCAAGGAGACGGAGAGGCTGTACATGGAGCTGCGGGAGCTCGTCGCCAAGCAGCCCGGACCGGAGGCGATGCTCTGCCTCTCGCAGACGAGGCGAGCCCTCCGGGACAGGGGCAAGAAGATGAAGGTAAAGCCTCCTCCCTTCCTCGCCGAGGACGACCTTCTGAGCAAATACATTATACATTGCGATTGCAGTGCCTCGTCGCCGAGCTCAACATGTCCCTGTCCACCGAGCACAAGTTCGAGCTCGAGAAGCTGAAGAAGGAGCTCGCCACCATGAAGGGCAAGTACCTCGCCCAGAAGAAGAGGAACCAGAGGAGCGCCGACTCCGCCGGGGAGAACCTGCCCGCCCTGACTCCCAACCCCGCCAAAATTTCCGCCAGCTTTCACATAAGCACCTCGCCCACGATCAATAAATAGAATATACATGTATATCTTCTCAAACAAAAACCAAGCACCGTCTCTTTCATTCATTACCCGTCCAATCGATAAAAGATCCTTAGCATGTATGAGCCATAAATATGATATTCGGACCCTGCCGCGACCTTGCAAAGTCGACCGTCAAACCGCGGCGGAGCCGATATCGTTCTCGACTCGCAGTCAGAGATGCAGCCGCCGCGCGCCTTTCTCGCCCTGAGCCTCCTCGAGCTCGCTCTCGCGAGTCGGCTGCTGCTCCCGGCGGGGCTGCCCGAGGGCAGCCGCGCCAGGAGCGACAGCCTGGCGAGGCTGCTGCGCGCCGTGGCCGACGACCACTTGGACGACTGCGCCCTCAGCGTGATCTACGACTCCGCCTACGAGCCGCGCGATCCCGTGGACCCTCGCGCCTACCTCGGGGACACGAGGGTCGACCTGGTGCAGGAGTCGGTGGACCTGGCGCGGGGGGAGACGCCGCGAGAACGCCGCTCGGACAAGTGCGCCAATTATCTCGTCTTTCTGCGCAGCATCGTGGCGATCAAGGACGTTCTGGGCCAGAACGTCAGGAGCAAGATCCTCGCCGTCACGGCGGAGACGCCCTGGGAGGTGAAGCACTTCCTCAAGAGCCACGCCTCGAGGTCCTACGAGCACCTGCTCGTCGTCGCTCGCAGCACCAGTCGCAGGCACGGCGTAAGCGACCGCGCGCGGCTCGTTCGATCTTCGAGCGCTCACTCGAGTGTCTTTCTGTTGCCAAGGACGGGTCTTACCTGCTGTACACGCACAAGCTCTACGCCGAGGGGAGCGGCGCCACGCAGCCGCTTCTCATAGCCTCCTGGCTAGACGACGCCCTGACCGTCGAGGGCGCGAACCTCTTCCCGGAGAAGTTCAGAAGCGGATTCATGGGCCACAGGCTGCTCGTGGCCACCTTCGAGAACGCCCCCTTCACGGTCAAACGGTTCGTGCGGACGGGATGCGTCGGCGACTTTCTCGAGCGTTCTCTCGTTTCCAGCTCCCTGGACGACTCGCGCGACTCCAAGTGGGACGGGCTCGAGGTCAGATTTCTGAGACTGGCGGCGGAGTATCTGAATTTCACCAGCGAGTTCGCGGAGACGCGGCCCTCCGAGCTCAGGCAAGAGAACTTTGACGTCGGAAGCCGCGCTGCGATTTTCGCCTCGTTGTCACCTCTGTATGTCTCCGCTCCACAGTCCGATCGACTCGATAAAGAGGGACGTGGCGCTGGGAGTCGCGTCGACCGGCATCGGTGGCATCTATCAGACGGCCGAGCTCGCCGACTCGTTCGACGCCACCTCCGCCTTCCTCGAGGACTGCGCCTCCTTCATCTCTCTGGCGTCGACCGCCTTACCGAAGTAGGTACATCTCGTTAGAGAAATGAGACTGTTCCACCAAGCCGAGCAACTTTCTCCCCCTTCGCCCACGCAGGTACCGAGCGATTCTGGGCCCGTTCCAGCTGTCCGTCTGGCTGATGGTCTGCGCCTCCTACCTCATCCTGATAATACCGCTCTCGTTCAACAGCAGCTACTCGCTCGTCTCCCTGATCAAGCACCCGTCCGGGGTGAACAAGATATTCTGGTTCATTTTCAGCACCTACACGAACTCGTTCGAGGTGAAGAGTCCCCTCCTCGACCACGGACTCGCCAAGAACTCGATCAGCATCCTCTTAGGTAAGGTGACGTCAGTAGCTTCTCCCCTCCCCCCCCCCACCGACCTGGAAAAAGGCAAGCGTCTCCGTCTCAGGCATCTACTGGATATTCACCATCATCGTCACCGCCAGCTACACCGGCTCCATTGTCGCCTTCATAACCCTCCCCGTCTACCCGGCGGCGATAGAGAGCGCGGCGGAGCTGCAGGCCTACCGCTACCGCATCGGCACCCTCGACCACGACGGCTGGAACGACTGGTTCAGCGCGAACGCCACCGAGGACCCCCTCCTGCCGCGGCTCTTCCGCCGCATCGAGTACGTGCCGACGCTCATCGAGGGGGTGAGGAACGCGAGTCGCGCCTACTTCTGGCCGTACGCCTTCCTCGCCTCGAGGACCGCCCTCGACTACATCATACAGACCGACTTCGCGCCCTCGTAAGTGCCTACGCGCTCGCTCGGGCCGGGAGCCTCCTCTCGGATTTCGGACTCTCTATCCCCTTTCCAGCTGGACGACGAAGCGCTCCCTCATGCACATCAGCGACGAGTGCTTCGTCCGCTACAACGTCGTGCAGCTCTTCGCGGCCAACTCCCTGTACACGAGGCCCGTGAACGCGTTCGCCGCCCGGGCCGCGGAGACCGGCCTCGTGAGGAAGATCGTCAGCGACGTCGACTGGGAGCTGCAGCGGATCGCGATCAAGACGAACAAACAAGTCGCCGATCGTTCGATTGCGTACAACAAGTATACGCCGAGCCGCACTTCTGCCGAGAGGCGCTGATCTCTCTCCCTCTGTTTCAGATAACGAAAAAAATATCGAAGAAGGTGCTGGTGGAGGACCGGGTCCTGACGGTGGAGGACACGCAGGGCATGTTCCTGATACTCGGAACGGGGGTCCTCGCGGCCCTGCTGGCCCTCGGCCTCGAGTCCGTCGCGCACTTCGTCAAGTATCGACATTCTCCCGAGGACGGTCGAGGGCGAGCGTCCGACTGGCCCGGTAGGGCCCGAGCTCGAGCGGACTCGCGGCTGCTTCGCCGGAATCGCTCTCTCGGCGTCGGGCGGAAACCGAACAGAGCGAGCTTTTGACATATATATATTTACCTGTGTAGTTGTGTGGACTGAATAAAAGTAGCCTTCGTAGTCTCAATTTTCTTTTGTTTTACTTTTATTCTATATAGATACATCGTTAGCTTGCAAGTATCATCGAGGTTACGAGTAAGATTATTAGCTATGTTAAGAGGTATCTTGAGTCTACAATTATGTAGGTTTCGCGTAGCAAGCGCGCCTGCTTACTTATCGAACGGTAAGCAATCGCTGGAGCAGGCGAAACGAGGTAGGAAATTGGGTTAATCCGCTGGATAACGCAGGACGCGGACGGGCGACCGACAGGCGCAGCATCCCCTGGACAGACTACCCGAAGCCGTGCTTCGACGACGATCTACGCAGAGATTCGACAAAGTGCCCGGAAGCTAAAGCCTCGGATAGCAACGAGCAGAGGAGACTCGTCACCAGCCTTCCGGTGTTCGGTAATCTCGAGCTTCCCCGTTGTAACGACAAAGGACTAATTCGATCTTACAGTGGCCAGCGTCGCAGGCCTTTACGGCACAAAAGCGGTAGTCCTCCAGCACATCTTGTACATGGCACCGAGTCGCGACGTCCTGGCCAGCGCCAAGACCGAGGTCAACTTGAGCGGCGTCCCGGAGGGCAAAGTGCTGATCGTCAAGTGGCGCGGCAAGCCCGTTTTCATTTACCACCGGTAGAGTCGACGGGAGATCCTAACGAGAAAGAGCAGCGTAACGTTTCTAATCGTCGTCTAAACGCAGGAGTCAAGAGCAGATCGCGACCGAGCGGGCCTTCAGCGTCGCGAATCTGCGCGATCCCGAGGAGGACTCGGCGCGGGCGCCGAGGCCCGAGTGGGTCGTCATGATCGGCGTCTGCACGCACCTGGGCTGCGTGCCGCTGCCGTACCAGGGAATCGTGCCCGGCGGCTTCTACTGCGCCTGCCACGGCTCCCACTTCGACACCGCAGGTCGCATTCGCAGGGGTCCCGCGCCCACGAACATGGAGATCCCGCCCTACGAATTCACCGACGACGAGAAAATTGTTATAGGCTGATCGTCTTCTGCGTAATTTTACTCAGTTATAATATAAGACACATAAACATAGAGAAACCTTTGAAAAAATACTTTTATTCTGTTTTTCTTTTTGCTGCAGTTTATATTTACATGACTGACCAACTGCCCGGGGCAAACAGTTTTACTTGCCTATCCAACAATTTGAATAAGTATGCTGCTTCTTCCGGCCACCTGAACATTATTCTCTCAGGATGTGACTTCCAACGAATGATCATCTTGCCAGACACATTTGTAGAGTAACCTGACGGCAGTGGTTGTACTTTGATTATCACGTCAGCAAAATACTGCATTTTGAGGGATATTAAATTTGGCTGACACAGCTCTTGAGAAGCTTTATAAACGTGACTTGTCATAATAAAGCAGAGATTTTTTTCCAAGTCGATTAAAGATCTCAAGTACCTAGTAAATAGCCACACGTCCTGAATATCCAATCCAATGTCGAACAAGTGACTTAAATCATCAATAATTATATACACTTTTTGAGAGTCTTTTTCTTTAATAACTGATAAGCATTGATCTTGAATAACTTTCACAAGTTGCTTTACAATATCTTTACTTTCACCATGAATATTAAATTTTAGAGAGTCTTTTTCACTGCCCTCCTCTGCATTTTCAAAGTGAATATTTTTAGCTAATATCTTAAAAGGTTCAACTACTCTTACTGTTGAATTGCAAGCTTTCCTTAAGTCGTATCCAAGCTTCATGCCAACATTGTGAAAATGTCCAAAAGTATTGTGAAAAAGAACAAAGCATGCGATATTGTTTTTGTCTCTGCAGTGAGCTGTCACTGCATGAAGCACAAAATTTGCATCTGAATTGTGTTGCTCCTCAATAAAAATTATCTTTCCGCTCAGATCAACTTTGTCAAGACCAATAGCTTCTCTCACCTCTTCCATTTTGTAAAATTTCAACTAAAATATTAGTTTGTTGAAAAATTATATTAATTTTATCATTAAATATTTTATTTTGGAAAATTAAGCAAAGGAAAATACCTATACTTAAGTAAGGAAACTTAACCTATTTGTCCAATAAATAATATTAACTTTTTACTGCATTGCTGATATTTTGTACGAGATGAATTTTAAAAATGTGAATGTTTTAATAAAATAAAAAATTAGTTAGAACTTAAAACATAAATTGTATTGAAAATATATACAAATTAGAGTACAGACAGTGCACGAGTCATATTCATATAACTACATAAGTCGCAGCTCGCAGGAGTGGGTTCGTATTTTACATCATTTCAAACGTATTATACAAAATTACAAACGTATAATTTAAACTTTTACAATATCAAAAAATTTTAAGGTAGCTGTATGGGGATTCCGAAGACAATTGAGCGATTAAAAATTATTTTTCATAAATATCTCATTTTGGCT
>JAWWEM010000044.1:17500179-17512245 GCA_035582935.1 Ormyrus thymus
TGAATACAGCTGTTTTTACAGGTATTTCTTTAGCTATATTTTACAGCTATTTTTTTAGCTGAATATTTTTGACAGGGCGAGCTGCAGTCGGTATTTCAGGCTTTTACCGAGGCGTACGTGCTGTCGTTATTACGTGCGACGTACATGCAGAGATACAGCATACATCCAGCAGGTTTTTTGCAGCCCCTTCTTCTTCCGGCGTTTCGCGTGCTTTATTAAATTTTTAAAAACTAATTGAATTCGCTTCTTCTCGCGCGAATGAATAATTCATGCCTCGGCGAGCCCGTCCGAGTAAATGAGGAAAAATTGCGTCTCGCGAGAAGGTAATTTCGAAACGCGAAAATAATATTTGTATTAAAAAATATTTTATTTTCGTTTTAGTACATTATTATGATTCATGCATAATATATATTTTGACGTTGCGGTGCAACACTGAAAATCATATGAACACGGTTTGAGGTCCTCTCGTAACTGTTGAAAAGCACCTTGAGCCTGTCCGTGAAAAAGTTTTCAATCGTTTGCCGGCTAAAAAAAATACATTCTCCGCCGAGTATTGTACGCGGGGCTTGCGAGATACATCCGTCAACAGTTTGCAGGTGTATACCAATAACAATAACATATTACGCGGAAGACGTTACGAATTGTTGATCGAGAGATTAGAATTTTACAAAATATATATTATTTTTTGTATATTTACACAAAACATAGATTTCACTTTAAGCGACGTTCTGCCCTATCTGAAGAACTATATAGCACGCGTTTCCCTTCCGTCAATTTGGATAATAAGTTATTATAATTATTTTTAAGACATCGAGCCGCTCACGACAGCAGAAAGCGCAGGAGCCAGTCCCTCTTGGAAGCGTCGTTGTCGAGGCCGCTGCGATTCTTCTCGGACTCCTGCTTCGGCAGCAGATTGCTCTCCCCGTCGTTCACCAAGTTCTGAAAGAGAATGCGAAATTGAAAAATTATCGCGCGCAGCCGAGGCTGCGGTCCGGAATCCGCGGCGAATACATGCCAGCTTGTCGCCTCGATCGAAGCTGCCGACGTCCTCGCGAAAGCCCTTGTCCAAATACTGCGGCCGCTGCTTCGTCCCGTGCAGAATCAGCTTCGAGTGACCGATGGTCCCGTTGTTCTGCGCCGGCCCGACCTGAGACGATACACACATTTTAACAACAGAACACTTGCTTTTAACAACAGAAGAAACAAAGTACGATCGGCTCCCCGAATTACCTCGTCGCGTATGTCGAGGAACCAGGCGCCTCTGGGATCCTCGCCCCACGTGGCCACGGACATGAAGGTCCAGTTGAGGAAGCCCTCCTGCGAGCCGTCGTGCTTCCTCCTGCCGAGGATCTGCACCGTCGTGCCTTGAGCGGAGCAGGCAATACAGTTACGTAAGTTTGTCCCCGAATAAGAAGGAAGGGGGGTAAAAGCGTCTTACCCGAGGGGGCGGTCAGCTCGATCTGCAGCGCGCCGCGCACCGAGTACTCGATGCTCGTCTCGACCTGCACGTGCTCCAGGTAGCGGATCTCGCTGCAGCCGCCGGTCCGCGCGACGAACTGCACCCTCCTCGAGAGCCCGTAGCTGATCTCGCGGATCGGCCTGTCGAGCGGGCGATCCCCGTTATACTCGTTACTCGGCCGCCCGTCGCCGACGTCATACTTACGGAGCCGGCGAGAGCACCTCGCAGACGAGCTTGTCCGGGACGTTGGTCCAGTTGGAGCTGGCGGTCACCAGGGCGTAGGCGTCCATGAGGCCGAAGCCGAAGCGCGGGTTGAAGCGGAAGCCGGCCGCGTTGCTGAACCAGCCCGGGTTGTTTCTGCGGGTTCGACATTTGCCCGGGCGTCTGTCAATGCGATCGCGCTCCCGCTTTTCCCCTTACACTTTCTACGACGGCTTACCTCAGCGGCGAGAACTCCGAGGTGTAGACCACCAGGTGCTGCACGTCCCTCCAGGTGAGATTCTTGCTGAAAGCGAGAGCAGAGAATGTATACGCGAGAGACGTGTTTTGCCCGGCGGCGACCCTCGCGACATGCTTACTTGACCTGCAGCGCCAGGGCGAGTATCCCGGCGGCGAGCGGCGCCGAGGCGGAGGTGCCGGTGTGCCGGGTGGTGCAGGTGTTCTTCAGATCCGTCGTGGCCTACAAATAGACGGGGGGGCTAGAGACTTACGAGGGCGACGGGAGCGCGGTTCGGGAGGATGAGCTATATAATATGAGCGGTGATGGTGAACAGCTTTGTATGAGCGCGGTGTGAGGATGACGGACAAGCGGTAGACTGACTATCATCTGGTCGTTGAGGGCGCCGCTGCTGTAGGTGGTGGCGAGGGTGGCCGGGCAGATCTCGCCGTACCAGGGGAAGCTGCCCTTCTCGCTGGCCGAGCCGATCGCCAGGGTGTAGATGCTGCCTACGTAGCCGTCGCAGCCGCAGTCGTCGTGATTGGTGCCGCCGTTACCGGACGCCCAGACGAAGATGCTGCCGAGGCCGGCGCGACCCTCGAGGATGCCCTGCTCGAGGGCCTCGGAGGCGAGGCGGCCGGGAGCCTCGAGGCTGCGGCCGTCGTCCGGCGGGCCCCAGGAGGCCGTGTAGATGTCGACGAGGTCGCGACGGTAGCCGAGGGACTCGGCCTCGACGCGGTCGTTGACGACGCCGTCGAGCATCTTGACGCCGCCGATTCTCGCCTCGAAGGCGACGCCCACGCCGCACTTGCGGTTGTTGGCCTCCATGGCTATCTCGCCGGCGCAGCGCGTGCCGTGGCCGTTCACGTCTGCGGAGCAGAGGCCGTTGCGTTTACGTTTGGCGCGCGAAATTCGAGATGGGAAGCGAAGGGGTGTACCTGGCTCCTCGTAGCGCGGGATCGGGTCGTCGTCGCGGTCCGTCACGTCGTAGCTGATCTCCGGGTCCTTGCATGCAACACGGCAAATCGAGAGCTAATAGAGATGGGAAAGGGCGAGGGACAGGATGATCTGACAATTGGCTTACGTAGTTGGCGCGCAGGTCCTCGTGGGTGTACTCGAGGCCGTCGTCCAGTACCACGACGCGGACCCCTCGGCCGGTGATGCCGAGCTTGTAGACCGGCAGGACGTTCAGGTCGAGGCCGTCGCCGATCGCGCTGCTCTTCCTGCGTGGCTGCTAAGCTCGAGAAGGGGATTACTGATGGCGCAAAGGGGGCTGGAGGGAGGGTGTGGGGCCAGGCTCGCGCGTCGTTACCAGATACCATTCCTGCTCCCAGAGCTCGTCGTTGAAGGCGCGCCGCGTCCTCGGCTCCAGCTGCTGGTAGTCCCGCTTCTGCCGGACCAGCGGCCGCTGTCGGTCCGCCCAGACGATCTGGGCGCGATCGGCGAGGGCGCCCATGGCTCGCCGGGTCATGGCCCGCTTCTCGTGCGGCTGCGGCCCGTCCAGTGCGCGCCACAGATACGTGTCCTTGAATCCGAGGACCTGCGAGAAAAGAGAGGAGCGAGCGGCGAGCGCCCGGAAATGATAGTCGCCGGGGCAACGAGGATTGATGACGGGCCGGCCGCGCGAACGGTCATTAGTGGCCGGGCGATCCGTCTTATCGGTACGGTCGGATCTCCCGCGTCTATTTTCGCAAGCTCGATTCGTCCTGATCGGATTGCCGGGCTGTCCGATTACCGCGGCCCCCCCGCCGAGTGAGAGATTGCTTACCGGGCCGAGGTGGGAGTAGCCGGAGCGCAGGGCGAGGAGCGCCGCCACCTGGGGGCCGCCCTCCAGCCGTACGACCCACTCCTGCGCGACGGCCGAGCGGCCGCTCCCCAGCAGGAGCAGCAGCAGCGGCGGCAGGACGACGGGGAGGAGGCGGAGGCTGCGCCTGGCCGGCGGCGACGACCGGTTCATGGCTGGGGGCTAACTGACCGGGCGCAATTAGCGGCGAGGGCTTTTTCTCGGCTCGCTCCCCACCCCAGAGCGAGCGGCACACGCGGCGCATGGCCTCTATATCTCTCTCCTCGGGCCGCTGCTCGGGGGCTCCTGTACATCCGCGAGGCGGGAGAGAGAGCGCGCGGCGGCCGATCGGCACCGATATCTACCCCCCGAATAGTGGGGAGGCATCGACCTCGAATCCTCGAAAGCTCGCCGCGGCGGCTCTCTCCTGCGCCTTTATTATTTTCGGCCTCGTTCCGCGGGAGGGAGAGGGAGAGAGAGGCCCGCGGTGACGAGGACGCTTTTATCGAGCACAGCGACGGAGAGCGAGCCGAAGGTGCCGCCGGGAAGGAGGCCGCCCCGCGATCGATAGGCGGGCCGCGGAAAAGCCGCGATAATAGGCCTGCCGCCGCCGCCGGCCGCCCGCCGAAATTTCAAGATAAATCGCCGGAGTGCATCGGATGTGCTCCCGGCGAGCGCGTATGCGCAGAACGCGTCCCGCGACGGGGGGCCGGACTATTCGGCGCATCCGACTCCGCGGACTTTGGAGATCGGGCGCGTCGTCGATGCGGCCCGCCGGGCGGCAGCTCTCTTCCGACGAGGCGCAGCAGCTCGTTACGGGCGATCTCGCATTGGGCCGGGGCGGTTCTCCCTTCAAAGCGGGCGTTGTTAGGCAGCTGCACCACTCGTCCCCCGTCCGCGCGCGCTTTGTCTCTCTCCGCAGCCTGATTAAAAAAGCCAACAACTCTTCCAGCGGCACTTGTGCCTTCTTCCCTCAGACGCAGACGTACTCTCTCTCTCTCTCTCTCGCGCGCGCGAGTGGGGCCAAGAAAGCCAGCGGCGCTCTAATTAACTCTGGCGAATACATCATACGTATCTATATATACATACATCTCTCGCCGAGGGGGACGACGTCGAAAGCCTCCCGCCGTCCTCCCAGCTTCGCGCTCGCGGCCCGAGCCTCAGCTGTGCCGAGTGGCTTAGCCGGCCCCCGAGCGTCGCGCGCGGTAATTGCTCGCGCGCTTTTCACGCCGCGATTCGATATGCGGAGGAGCATCGAGAATATCGCGCGCCGGCAGCTGCACAATCCGGGACTAACGAAGCCGTAAGCCGAGGCGCTCCGCGGGCAGCAGAGGACATTACGAATTCTGCGGCTGGCATGCGCGGGTGTATACGGGGCCGAGGGACCGCCGGCCGAGAGACTCTCTCGCCTCTTACATGCGCGCGTATGAATAGCTAACCGACTGCTCCCTCGGCGGGGGAAATTGCTCGCCCACGCAGAGTCGAAGACCCGCTCGGCCGCTTTTTCTTAATTGCTTCTAATTTCTCACGCTTCGTACCTCGGCGAGCTGCGGCGGACGGCAGGCGTCCAAATAAATCCGGGCTGCGCGCTAATTTCCCCCCGCGGTCGCGAGCGCGGCCCGTCGATTTCCATCAAAATCCAATTAATCGCCCCTTCTCGATTAAATTTCCTCGTGCGCACGCGAAGGAGGGGGGGGCGGCGATGCGTCTAAAAAAAGGCGAGAGCCGCCGCTGCGTACGCATTAACGAGCACCGCTGCTCCCTGCGGAATCCGAACGCCGAGGCGTCGAAGGTCGGGCTATTTTTCTGCGCGCGCGCTCGGAAACGGCATTATGGTAATGGCTCTCGGGCATTTTTGACGGAGCTCCTCGAGAGAGAGAATAAAAAGGGGGGGGGGTAGCCCCTCGGAGGGAAGCGCCGACGATGATGTGTGGTCCTGCTGGCGAGGCTCGCCGGGCTGCCCTCTCTGCTTTTGAGGCCGCCCGCGAGAGCGAGGCGAGACGTCGATTTAAAAGTCTAATGGGCCGCCGCGCGATGTTCGCCTCCCTCAAAGGAGCTCCGGAGCCGCTCTCCAAGGATTTCCAGCCTGACGGATGATTCTTCGAGGAGAGCAAAGGCTAATTCGCGACGCCCATTACGTTATCGGGGTTCGATTAACGCAGCGGCTCGGCAGGGGAGGGAGAAGGAGGCCAGCAGCAGCTGGCGAATTCGCGCTAATTCCTCGTTTGAACCCGAAGTGCCCCCTCGTACAGGCCTGCGCTAAATATTTGCGTTAATTAAGAATCGGGCCGCTTTGGCCGGCCCCGCGAATCGATAGAGCCTTTGCTCTCTCTCGCGCGCCGCTAAGAAGTCGATAAGCTCCCTCGGGGCTTTAAAGCGCGCGCTCTTTGCCCGCGGGCTTATCCCGTCGGGGATATCTCTCTCTCCGCGGGCCTCTCGCGCCGACGTATATAGTATTTGCGCGCCGACTATCAATTTGCCGGCGTATCCATTAGCGCATTAGCGGCGCGGATTCCGGGATCGCGCGGCCTGCGCCGCGCGCGCCAGTATCAGGCAGCCTAAATCCGCGCTCTTTATTTCCCGCGCGGCTCTCGCGTGAGTGCTGGCGGGCCGAGTCTCTCCGCCTTCTCCTCCTCCTCCCTTCGCGCGGCGCCTTTAGCGGCTCGTAAAATTGCGCGCTGAAATCCGCGCGCGCGGCGTAAAAGCCAGGCTTTTATCGGGGGGGGGAGGAGGAAAATTCTCTCCCTCACTCTCTCTCCTCCGACGAAAGACGCGTATCGATTCGCTTCGGGGGGGAGCAACAGTCTCGGCTCTCTCTCTCCCTCTGGAGATAAAGTGGCGCGCGGACAGCTGCCGGAATGCAGGAGTCGCCGGTGACGAGAGAGAGCTCCGCGACTTTTGCCGAGGGGTCGCGCGCGCGCCTATTATTTATTGTTTAGGCGGCCGGGCAGGCTTAATAATTGAGGGTGGGTGGGTGGGTGGGTGGGTTGGGGGGGGAGTCGGCTCGATGTCTGGGGGCGGCGCTGGAGGGGCGAAAGCGGGGCGCTCGCGGGGGTTGATCGAGGCGCCACCGGCCCGAGCCCCAGCAGTTCGAGCCTGGCAGCGCCGGCGGCCGACTCGAGGACGACTCGCGGCGTTCGCGAGCGGCCCGCGACCTTCCCCATGTGTGGACCCGAGACCGACACCGAGCAGCAGCAGCAGCAGCACACCTCGGTGAGTGTCGCCCCGAGCGCCGACCTCCACCACTGCCCGTCCCTCTGTCCTGCCCCGAGTCGCCGGCTCCCGGGGGGGGGGAGGCCTATATATATTTACGGCCGCTCTGACCCGAATTATCCGCCTCTCTGTCTCAGGAGCCGATGGGATAATATGCCGCCTTCGCTGGGCCTTCTGCTGGCGCTCCTGCTGCGCCTCTGGGCGGCCTCGTGCAGCCTGGCGCTCCAGCCCACCGGCCGAACAATGGGTAAGTGATGCGTGACGGACGGCGATCCGATTAAGGCGGCTCGCTCTCTCTTTCTCTCTCCTTGGAGCGGCGCCAATCGCCAATCGAGCCGCCGCGAACGCGACGAACTGTTGAGCCCCGCGCGAACGCGTACACGTCTGTTTACTCTCTTTGCCACGGCGGCGTGTGTATATATATATACGGGGGAGGCAATAAAACATATACATAAACGCCTATTTTTCCCTCCGCCTCGGCAGGCGGGCTCTTTTTCTCTTTATTCAGGTGCGTACATGAGGCTCGGCGGGGGGGGGCTAGTCGAGCAGGCCCATCTCGAGGAACTTGGGCAGCCGCCTGAGCATCGCCTTGCGGAAGAGTCTGCCCCGGTAGGCCGGGTTGTCGTACTCGCCGCCGTCGTTCATTATCTCGTTGAGGTCGCGCGCCTCGCTCTTGTCCACGAGGAGGATGGGCAGGATCGTGAAGGAGGCGATCATGCCGTAGATCGCGCGCTCCCTCAGCGCGGCGCGCAGCTGCGGCATCGTGGGCGGCTCGGCGCGGCAGCCGGCCCGCGACATGCTCAGGGTCAGGGTGCGCAGGTACTCCTCCAGCAGGGTGTCCTCGTTCTCCAGGAGGGTCGCGTCCGTCAGCGACGTGTTGAAGAAGTAGTGCAGGTCGACGGCCGGGGAGCAGTAGAGGCAGAGCTGAAAGTCCACCTGAGCCGAGGGGCAGCGACGGTCAAGATAATGCGTCGAAGCCGACGATCGTTTTCGTGCAAGATTTTAGCGAGGGGAATCATTATTTATGAGAGAATAAACTTTTGTTTTATTGAAGAAACCGTCAGCTTGTCAGAAAAGTTAACTTATTTATAACAAACAGAATCCTTTTTCAATAGCTAAGAATTCATCTCGCTCAAACGTCGAGGAGAACTATTCCTCCCGCACGAAGAAGATCGTCTTTATTTTTTTCAGCGCCGAAGCAGATCGCTTACGAAAATGTGCCGCACGGGCCGCTTGTCCTCCCCGTACTCGAACAGCATGTTGTTCACCCAGAAGTCGCCGTGGTTGATGACGCTGAACTCGTCCTCGCGGGGCACGCAGGCCTCGCAGCCCCTCTCGTAGATCTTCTCGGCGAGCCTCTCGATCCTCTCCGAGTACCTGCTCGAGCGAGAAAACCGCTTCTGTTTAATCTCGCTCGCACGCGCTCCGCCCTCCTATACCGACCTCGCTCCGAGCTCCGGCCAGCCGGCCACCTCCTTGGCGAGCTGCTTCGCCCCCTGCACGAAGAACTGCCGCATCTCGGCCGGCTGCCGCGGGTGGAACATGCCGTGGCGGTAGCGCGCCCGCTGCTCCGGCTCCGCCTCGCAGAGGGCGACCGAGCTCGCGTGGAAGCGGGCCAGACCGCGCACCGCCAGCAGGCAGTGGTCCATGTCGAGGCCGGCCTGGCGGTCGGCCATGCGGAAGCCGAGGGGCGCCAGGTCCTCGATGACGAGGAGCGGCGGGTTCGCCGGCTGGGTGTAGAGGCCCCGGCCGCTGAGCCGCGAGCCCGGGCCCAGGAGGGCGTTCATCTTGGCCAGGGTGTCGGACATCATCGAGATCTCGGTGGCGAACAGGCTCGACTTCGAGATCTGAAAAGGTCTCGAGTGAGCGGGGAGTCGGCTTAGCGCGGGAAGCTCGCACCCACCAGCTCCTTGTGCAGGCCCTCGGCCATCGGCTCGACCTTCACGATCAGCTGCTTGCTCTCCTTGGCGTCGCCGTCCGAGCGCGCGAACTCCACGGTCGCGCGGAACATGTCGCTCGTGTAGTTGTCGCCCTTGGCGGTGGCGGGTCTGATGGAGACGCCGGTCACCCGGATGCTCGGGTCGTTCTCCGAGCTGCGGAGTATCTTCTCGGCGAACTCGGCGTCGACGATCTCCTTGATCTTCTCGTTGAGATCCTCTGGAAGGCAGGAATGTAACGTTTGATACTTACGGCCCTCCCCGTCCGCTCGTATAGATCGCGCGGCGACTCACCTGCAGGCTCGCTCGACATTATCGCTGCTCGGGGAAGAGAATCGGCAGATGGAACGGTCGTCTGCGCTGTTCGCGCGCGCGGCTCCTTCCGCGATTCCGAGATAAATGCCCGGAGTCGCGCGTGCAAGACTCGCTTTTATAGAAGCCGACTTGGGTTTCCGAGAGCGCGTATAAAACTCGGCTGTCGTATATTGTCGGCCGGCTAATCATACGGCCCGCGACGCTTCCGTCGCTGATCTGCCTCGTCATTAGCATGCCGGGGAGGTGCGTTTCGCCTCGGGAGCCATCCTCCTTATTTAGTCTCGTTTTTTGCCCCCTCCGTTTGTACAGTAATACACGCCTCCGGCGATTTTTCACTCTCCGAACATCGACGCGGAGAGAATCGCAGTTTCCTCGTGCAAGATCGATTAACCTTCGATGCAGATTTCGAGCCGGACGAGCGCTGGAAAATTTCACTTTCAGCGAAAACTAAGGTCCCCGAAGGCGCGCTGTTAACTATTAAGCGTGCTAACTCGAGTGATTACTTTAAATTGAAAGCGCTATAAATATCTCTCGCTCGGGCGGCTTTGACATTATTGCCAAAGCGAGGATCGTTTTTCTAGAAAGAAAAACGAACGCATTTCGAGCTCGATTATATTATTTGAGCCTGGTGTTTTTTCGCGTTTACTGATTTAAATGAAGTAACCTCTTGCAAAACAGAACTCTTGAATAGTTTAAAAGTACACACTTTCATCAATGTAATTCTGATAAATTAGCCGCGACGATGTATCGCCACCACTTGAATCTTTAATGCACAGCACGATGACAATCGAAATATAAAGTTATGTAAGCCGATATTACGATGACACGATCTTCGAGATCTTTTTAGTCTGCCGACGGCGCTAATTATGTACGCGAGAAAATCGCAATCTTGTTTTCTCGTTTGATAATTACAGGCATCGGGAGATGGGCATTAAAAAAAAAAAAAAAGAAAAAAAAGGCGAAAAACCAGCAATGATAAAGTCGTTCGTCGCGACAATTGTCATTTCGCATCGGTCGGAGTAGCTGTAATTCCTTGCACGCAACCGAGACTTTCTCGCAACGTACTTACCGCTCGCGTTTTCAACCCAAATTTATGTAATCCCGCACCGCTACTTCCTGGAACATTGCGTCATCATCCGCCACTATCAAGGTTCTTTAAATCATCGCTTTATTGATTCAATTATAGTTGTTCACAGTTTAATCGTATAATATTTGAAACAGCGAGAATTATTGTAGTTGCTTTCTCGGCTCCTTATCGGACCTGCAGATAACGACGTCCCCTAAACATATATATATATATATATACTATCTATTGATTTTTCGCAATATCGAGCCCAGTAATATGAAATGTAATATTTACGGCGCTTTAATCAAGGCCTCAAATATCGAATGCAATTCCGTATACAAAGCGCGCATAAAAGTCGTTAAAGCTGCTCTCGCGCATAGTCGCTCCCCCGAGTCTTTAAATCTCACTCTGGAATTGATGGCTTCGTTCGAAGCAAAAAAAAAAAAACAAAAAACAAAAAAAAATGACAATAAAGAAAACTGGGCTTGTCTCTGATTATTTTTTCATTTTTAATCGAGTCCCCGTGAATTGCGACAATGCGAGCAGCGAGTACAAAAGGATCGTAAAAGCCGAAAGCCACGCAGCTTCCGCACGCCGCTCCGCGCGTCCTTCCAGCTCCAGCTGTATTATACGTACACGTATATTCAAGAACGAAACCGAGCCCAACTAGCTTTTTCCTCTCCTTCCTACTTATATTTTTCGCTCACTTCACCGCGCAGCCAGCTTGTGCAAGCTTCATTTAATAAGAATCTCAGCAGAGCACTTCGCTGCTCTCTCCCGCCCGGGAAAAAGAGGCGGATTTAATTGAGACGGCCGACGAAGTTTCAACATTTGCATTTTTGCAGGAGGCTCGAGCCTGGCCGGCGTCGTCGCGGGCAGCAGCGGCAAGAAGCCGCACCGCTCCGGCTGGGACAAGCCCTACTTCGACGACGTCTCGCCCCGCAACGTCACGGCCATCGTCGGGCAGACGGCCGAGCTGAGCTGCCACGTGAAGCACCCCGGCGAGCGAACGGTATATACACGTCGTCGCCGACTCTCCTCGCCCTCCACACCTGACGTCCGACTTGCGATTCTCAGGTCTCCTGGATGCGCAAGCGGGACCTGCACATCCTGACCTCCTCGGTGTACACGTACACGGGCGACGGCCGTTTCTCGGTCTCGCACCCCGAGACCTCGGACGAGTGGCGGCTGAGGATCGCGTACGTGCAGCCGCGCGACGCCGGCGTCTACGAGTGCCAGATCAACACCGAGCCCAAGCTCAACCTCGCCTTCGGCCTCCGAGTGGAAGGTAAACCCTCGAGGGCCGAACCTCTAAACGCGGCCGTCCCCAGTAGCCTGCTCTCCGTCCCGCGGCCCGCTCCGGATGGAGAGCTAACGTCCCGCCCCGTCCCCGCCACTCGACGGACGTTCGACCCAGGTTAGAGCGCGACTGGATGGACCGGGGCAGCTCTTGTCGCGCGACTCTTTCCTCGTATTGCAATTTCATACGCAGCTCCTGCCGGCCGACTGCTATAGCGTCCTTGTCCCGAGAGAGAAGTGCAGGAAGACTCTGTGTGTTTCAGCGGCGCAGGCGAGGATCCGGGAGCCCGAGGACGTCTACGTGAAGAAGGGCAGCACCATCAGCCTGACCTGCACGGTGAACGTGCAGAGCACGCCGCCCAGCAGCGTGTCCTGGCGCCACGGCGGCTCCGTCGTCGACTTCGACAGCCCGAGGTATACATACATTATAACACGTCGCGCGTCCTATACACGTCGCACACCGCCTTGCTTTCAGGGGCGGCATCTCCCTGGAGACGGAGAAGACGGAGAGCGGCACGACGAGCAAGCTCCTCGTCACGCAGGCCAGGCTCAGCGACA
>JAWWEM010000044.1:17512345-17536603 GCA_035582935.1 Ormyrus thymus
CGGACCAAAGACCACGCCACGGATCCGTCGTAGAGCACGCAGGCCCTCTTTCGTCGCGACCCGTATCGCTCCTCGACCCGTATTATCGAGTACTTGCGTCAATTTCCGAGTAATCCAATCGAAATCGCCATATGCCGATTTCGCGCGGATATTCACGCAGGATACTTTCATTCGAGCCGCACTGCATGTAAATTCAAGCCGCTTAGGACTTTCTTTCAAGAGTGTAAATATTAAATTAGCCAGCGGACCGGGAATTTTAGACTCTAAGGCGACACCGATATAATACTTGTACAGTGATAGGAACATTGGTCCGACCTGCCTGCCTCGTTTGACGAGCGGCTGCTGGGAAGTACCGCGTGTACAAAAACGACTCGACACTTAGTCCAATTTTAAACTTCCTCGACCGCGGGCCCTTCATTTTTTACGACGCGACCGTTTAGTTATTCTCTGTACATAGCGAATGAAAAACCTTATTGATTTTACGCTTATCTCGGTTGTAAGCCGAGGCAATATATTATATAAAGTAGGCCACGAGGAATAGGAAAATTAAGCGGAGATTTGACATGTTTTACTTGTCGTACTTCAATGCTCTTTATTGCGCGTATTTACACTTTCTCAATTGCTGGATCGAGCTTTCAAGACAAGCAGTGCCAAAACTCGTTTTTACTGGATTTGATAATTATCGTACTTGTACAAGAATATTGTACCTGCATAATCTTAGAGATTTGCGCGGCCAAAAATGTTAGACCAATGAAAGTTTTAATTTTTTCGACTTGTTCACGATAATTTGCCAATTATTAATTCTACAAATGCTCAAATTTATTATAACATAATTATATATTCGATTTAGTATTAAATAAGTCTTTACGAAAAGGATCTATTTTTAGTACAGACTATTGAAATTTTAAAAAATTTATGACTGTAGATTAGCATCGAATATTTGAAACTCTACGAAAAATAGGTCCTTTCCGAGCGTTACGATATAAAGCTTATTATTATATATATATATACAATTTTTAATTAAAATCATCGACACTCTCGATTGCTAGATAAAATAGTATTTTTTTCTTAAAAATACACTGTACTTTCGTTTAAAAACTTGTCATTCCAAAAATATTTACACAACTTTTTACGTCGCAATTAATATTAATTTGTCTTTGTTAACGACTTATATAAATAAAATATTTCCATTTTTTGTATTTAAAATAAAAAATCTTGTTACAATAAATAGATTTGTCCTCAGCAGTCCTTCATTTGCCTCACGTCCCCGCAACGTCAAATATTGCATATCTGATTTTGAAAAATGTCCACTATTATTATTATTATTATTTGTACTTGTGATGGTATAGCTAAGATTAAATAAAAGAATAATATAAATAGTAAATAAGGAGCAAGAATTCGCTTCGACGTGGTTTCTCGCCGTCAAGAAAATGCAGACACCGCCCTCAGCGGAATAATAACGTTCGGTAGAACGGCGACGAAGAAAGGCAGCAGCGAAAGCTTGCGAGCCGAGTCCGCCGGCGACGTGTAGGCCGCGTCTCGCTGCATGGCTTCCACGTGCTGTTGGCCTGCAAAGCGGAAATATCAGATTCCGGGGGCTCTCGGGAAAAATTGCCGGGGGCTCGAGATTCCCATGCATACCTAGGAGGTCCTCGACGGCGAGCAGGATCGTGTCGGATTTTCCCTCGGACGGTCTGCACGTGTAGTTGCCCGTGTCCCTCGTCGTGACGTTGGCCAGCGTCGCCTCGCTCAGGGTCTGAGCCGTGCTCGTCACCGTTTCCACGTTTATGCCACCTCTGGCGGCCTTCGAGCGGGCGTAAAAAATTTAGCTGTGCGCGCGTCGTAAAGCCCGAATTTAAGGGCCGCGCGAAAAAGAAATTTCTTTACCTGGAATGTAAGCAGTTTATTGTCTCGGAACCACTGGACCCCCTTGATGGGTCGGGTTTGGTAGGGCGAGGTGATGATGCACTTGAAGGTGATGGTGGAGCCGAGGGGGACCCTCTGCTCGCGGGGCCCCACTATCGCCGCCACCGGGGCCGTACTCTCGTAGCCTGCAATTAAGCCTCGGCGTAAATTCAAATTAAAAAGGTGCTAATTTCAAACGCCCCAAGGGCGAAAATGCATTATTCAGAGCCCGCGCGGCCTGGCTTTAATTTTTCTCCCGGCAAACAGAGAGAGAGAGAGAGAGAGAGGGTGGAAGGAAGGAAGGAAGGAAGGAAGGAAGGAAGGAAGGAGTCTGCTAGGGAGTCTGCGGAGAATAGAAAAGGTTCCCGCGACTGTCGCGCGGGATTAGGGCTAATCCCATTATACTCGAATTAAAGTCCCCCGGGGACGACGAATATTACTCTCTCTCTCACTCTCTCTCGACTTTTAGCGGGCAATTATCGTTGCTTACTTATCCGAGTCTGCTGAGAGTGCGGCTCGTCGGCGCCGTCCGCCTTGCCCGGGTCCCTGACGACGAGCTGGACCGCGTACATGATCTTGGGCTCGGTGTTCACCTGGCACTCGTATCGGCCGGCGTCGGACCTCCTCACCCGGTCGAGCTGCAGCGTCCAGGCGTCGCTGCCTGTCAAGTGCTGCAGCTTGAAGCGCTCGTCCGAGCTGAAGAGGAACACGCCCGAGGTCAGAATGTGCAAGTCCCGGCTCCTCATCCACAGGACCTGAAAATCAGTGCAAATATTATACGGCACGGGAGACCCGGCGAGCTTTTTTGTACGGTATTTCGTCAGAAGCTTCGCCGCCGGAAGAAAAGGGGGACAAGGAGGAGAGGATAAACACTGCGTCGAGATCCGCGCCGTCGCTTGTGAAAAAAGGCAAAGGAGCCAAAGGTGGATGCGGGTGGGAGAGAAGCGCGCGGAAAAGTGCGCCACTTACCACGCCCTGAGAACTCTGTCGCATCTTGCGCACCTTCCTCGTTACGATCTACTTTCGAGCGTAAATATCTCCTCCCTCCTTACAAAGGCTCCGCGCGCTGTGTACACGCACTCTAAACTGTCGCAGAGCCTTGTCCTCCTCTTTTCCTCCTCCCAGTCGCCGATCGATAAACGCGTAATTCCTTTCCTCTCTCTCTCTCTCTCTCTCTCTCGTTTTAGGGACAAAATCATTCGCCAATTGAGCGATTATCCTCGCTGTAATAATACGCACTTTGTACAGTAACTGCCGGCGCGGGAGCAACGACCGCGGCCGGCGGCCAACTACTTCCGGAGCCGTTTAGCCGGCCGAGAGCGAGGAAAGTTATTTTCTTTAAAAATTAATTATTATAATGACGGGATAGGTGGGCTCTCTCTCTCTCTCTCTTTCTTCTCCTCTCCTCTCGGCGCCCCTCTTCATTATATTACACCCCCGGAGCTTGCGCGCGCGCGCTCATTACGCCCCTCGTTAGGAGGGCATTGTTAAATAAAATTTACAATTTACGAGTACCTATATAAGCAAGCCCGACTCGCTCGCGCGCGCGCTTGACCTTAATTCCGGAATTTCGCGGCGGCGGGATTATTATCGCCGGGAAAGATCGCTACGACGCACGAGGCTTCAGACGTGCGCCGGGGCTTTTCAGCGCGACGAGTCGCGCGGATGGGGGAAAATTGAATCGGTTAAGTAATTGAAAAGCTTCGGCCTCTTATCCCTTTGAGGCCGGCTCCTTTCCCGGCCCCTCGTGTGTATCCGAAAGTGACTACTCACGACTTTGTCGCCGAGGCTGTGCACCCGGCAGGGCAGATAGACCGTCTGGCCCTCGAAGGCGGTGACGTTCGAGGCCGTCTGCTCAAAGACCGGCGGTGATTCCTCCTCCGGCTGCTGCTGCTGCTGCGGCTGCGGAGCTGCAATCGTAATCTAATCTGATTTATTGCGGCTTTATTATGCGCTTCGCCCCATCGCGGGCTCTCCCCTCGCTCTCTCTCTCTCTCTCTCGCGGAGATCATTATCCCGGCAGTTATCCAGGTGCAGGGACGAAAATAGGCACGTTATGTACTAACCGGCTGCATGGCTCGAGAGAAAGACGAGGAGCAAAAGTAGTGGCGGCCTCATCGTCCGCGCGACATTCTTTTTCCCCTCTTCAAAGTGGAGCTGCAATTTCGGCGGTGGACGGCGCTACTGCTATCGGCCGGCCGCTATTCAGCTGAAACGAGAGAGAAACAAGTCGACGAGTGGCGTTTTCCAATGGACGGCGGAAGAAAGGAGGAGACCCTTGGAAACGATGCCCCGGGGGGATGCCGCTGCCGTCCGTAATTACAAGACATTGTTAGCCGGGCGCACAATACCGCGCGCGCGTACGAGCGAGCTACCTACCGAGAGCGGCGGCCGAGTCATTTGCACGGAGCTGCGCGGGGCGTCAGTTTTGAATTTAAAAATATGCCTGCGCCGGATTTGGACTCGCGATAAATTTAGAGCTCTCCGGCCTCCGAGAATGAGCGTGAGCGGGCACTCGCGGCAGCGGCAGCGGCACGCAGCTATCGCGCTCGAGAGGCATTTCGGTACTGGCTCGAGCCGGCTGGCTCACGCACGACGCATCGTGTGCACGCACGCATCGTCCACGCACGGATACCGAGAGCTCCGCTCGGGCTCGTTGCCCCCGCCGCTGCGCCCCTCGCGCTCACTCTCTCTCGCTCTATTCTGGGCCCCACCGCTTTCTTTCTCCCACGAAAACTCACTTATCATGCCGCGGAGCACCGCCAAAGACGAACGGTTGGATACTGAAAAAAAGCCGAGGCAAGCCTAGGACGGCAAAGGTCGGAAAAAGTGGCTCGCTGCTTTGTGTAAATGAAATTTCTCTGGAAAGCAAGGAGCCGTGCAGCTTGGCCAGCAGCAGCAGCAGCAGCAGCCGGATGCATGTATCGACGCTCGCGGTACGTCCGGTGTGCGACTGCAGTAATAAAATCCAGCAGTAACACAATATCGAGAAAAAGTATGCGCCGCGACGGTGTGCAGTTTCAGGCCAAGTGCCTGCGCCTCCGTCTCGCCGTGCATGTGGAGAGTTCGCGGGCCGTATATACCTGAAAGCGGAGAGCGAGCAAAGAGGGCCGAAAGGATTTTTAACGACGTCGCTTCCGGGACGATCGAGGGGCCTCGTAATCGTTAATTGCTGCTAGCCCGCAATAAAAGGAGCCGGGCACGTCCGATCGTCCTCCTCCTTAGCCCGGTGCCGGATTAGGGATTAGGCGCACGTGTTCCCCGACTGTGGAAACGCGGCTACCCCTTTGTATACAATTCCAACTTTTTCATTCGAAAGGCTTTATTTTTAGGAATTGCCGCGCGCCTGCTGCAGCTTTATTTACTGAAATTCTGTTGAATTTCAGACGTTTTTGCTGTTCGAATTTCTATTTGTCAGCAATAAAATGTTATTTTTGACGACCTTTATTACTAGGAAATTTGTAAAACTTAATTTAGCAGAACGGTGCCTCAAAGTTCGCACGTACACGACAGAAGATGGAAACAAAAACAGACTACTGGTTATGATGGGGATTTTCCATTTTTTGTCCTTGTCCTCTAACCCTCTGTAAGTGCATAAAAATGGAAAGGTGGGGTTTTTAGAAATAGCCAATAGCATTTTTAAAACTAATACTTCCCCACTCTGAATTTTGTCGACTGTCGCACTTTTCTACTCCGAGTTTCTATATAAAAGGTCAAATAGGTCTGAGACTTCGCAGCAAGAGTAAGTGTTATTTTGCTTTAGCAGTACGTTGTATACATTACGTTCGTTCTCCCTTTGTGTATATTCGCATTCACGTGCTACCTAGCGGATTTCGTCAAGGTAAGTAAATATTCTTTGTTGAAAAATTCTTTACGTCTCTCGTCTTTCACGTGTTTCAAAAGTAATGCGTCGCACTCAACAGGTACAAGGTGCAAGTTCAAAAATTATAATTTTTCGTAAATTCCTGTTTTATTAGGCTTTGAAATTTCAATCTTTAACTATATACCGTACATCACTCATTTACTATGCTTTGCTCGCGTGCTTTAAATTTGATTTTCAAATGGCACAATATCGACATTTCAGAAATTTCTTGTTACAAACATTTTTTAAATTATCTAATCAATGATACAATAAACTTTAGATAAAAGGAATAATGTAATTGAAGCTTTGAAATTTACTACCGTAGGTATATAACTGACGTAACTGTGACTTCCGGTGTGAGAAAATATTTTTGCCAACTTCCGACCGACCCCCGCGAGTTTCGATAAGAGAAGGAGACGGAGCTGCAGGAGAGAAAGCTCGAGAGAAATAGATCGCCATTCTATAATCACCTCTTGACGAGTGCGAGTGAAAGACACTGAAAAGGATCCGTCAGTGATTTGCAGCCGCAACGATTGCGTTTTTTTGAGAAACCAATATCGATTCGAGTAAGTCATTTTATTTTCTAATCATTATTTTCGCAATAGCGAGAGTTGAGGTTCTTTTATTTCTTTGTTGCCTGCTGCATCGAGTTTTCGAATTAAAATTTTTATTAAATATATTAATCTCGAATTTATGTACGTTTTTGCTAAAACTTTTGTGAATTAATTATTTCTTTATGTTTTCTCGTTACTTTAGTGTTTGTGGAGTTCGTAAAAGCTTAATTGGAATGTAAAGCGAGTAAAATAGGTTACGGCCAGTGGCCGACTTAGTGCCATAACAATAAACGTCAGCCAACACAACCACAATGGTTGCAGAAAACGAGCGATTTATGTTTTATGTGACCCATGTAGAAGCAGAGGGTCAGTTGCTAAAGATATGGGCTCAAACAGATCAAACAGTGGTTCAGTCAGTGGCATCGATGCTGCATCGACTGTCAGAAAAGTTAGAATTCTATGCACATAATAACGTTGTCAATCCAAATAACCTCTTGCCTAATACTCACTGCTGTGCCAGAGGAATCAATAATGACTTTTGCAGAGCCAAAGTCATAAGTGTACGCTCAGATGGAATGATTCTGGTGCAATTTATCGATTATGGAAATTTTCTTTATGTTTCTATCCACAATATTCGTTTATTAGATGGTTTGAGTGAAGCTAATTACCTATTCTCTGTACCAGAAGCAGCAACTGATTTTGTTTTAGCAGACATTGTTCCTATTGGAGGCAACTGGTTAGAAGAAGTTGTAATACAGATCAGAAATACTTTGGTTTCAAAGAAACATTGGGGAATTTACAAAATGATTAATAATTACAAAGCCCTTAATTTAACTATGATGGATAATGATTTTAGCCAATTGATGATAAAGAGAAATATGGCACTTTACAGGTAAATTCATTTGTGCAATAACTTTATTTTTTTGAGCAAATTTAGGTAATTTGATTCAAATTTATCGTTATTTTCAGTCCTTCCCTTCCAAATAGCGTACCACAAATCACACCAGCACCATCTCTTCGGACGCCGCATCAATTGAGTTCAGTCTCTCAAGAAAATTGGAGAATGCCTGTGCAAAATATTGCTTCTGTTCAAAAAGTAATTAAAACTAATTCTTTTAAAGCTATTCAATTGGAAATAGGATCTTTACACGATGTGCAAGTCTCTTATGTAGAAGAAGGTCCTTGTAAATTTTCTATACAGTTAGTTGAGTCAATACCGTACTTAAATGCAATGATGGAAAAAATCAACTCACAGTCACATCTTCCTCTTCAAGAACCACCTATTGCGGGAACAGTTTGCTTGGGATTACAATCGCATAAGAACAGGCTTTGTAGAGTTGTTTTAAATTCTCCAGGAGATACTTCTTGCAAAGTAAAAGTTTTTTTTTTTATATTTTGTGTATTAAATATAAATTACTTTTATTCATGTCTAATTATTATTTTCTAGGTATATTATGCAGATTATGGTAATCATGAAGTTTTACCATTTACAAGCATTTACCAAATTCCAGATGAATTTGTTATTCCTAACGTATTTTCTATAAGATTCACCTTAAGTGGAATTATGAATTGGACTATTACTCCAGAATTAAAAGATTATTTTGCCACTTTAGTTAATCAAAAAATTTTAAAACTTAGAGTTTGTAAAGGACCAATGTCACCATTGACTCAGTATTGTGATTTATTTTTACAAGGAAAAAATATAAAAGATGTATTATCTGAAAATTTCCCAGATTGTTGCTTACCAGATTATCCTGATCCAAAGCGTTCGCCAAACGGAACAACTGAATTTATTTTTGTAAGTTATGTTGAATCAATCACAAAATTTTATGTTCAACGAGAAAATGATTTACAATCACTAGATAAAGTAATGGATCGTGTAGAACAAGCATCAAATACTGCTCAAAAGTTAAATCTTTCCCAAATACGTCCTGAAATGCCTTGTATAGCACTTTATCATGCGGATAATAAATGGTAAGTTAAATTAATTAAAAATAAATAATAAGATCGTAAAATAATAAAAGTTATTTTCACTGACAATTAAATTTCAGGTATCGAGCATCTATTATCAGGTTGGTAGGTTCTGACAAAGCACAAGTATTTTATGTAGATTATGGAAATGAAGAAGTTGTGCCATTAAATAACTTACGGAAAATTCCTACACAATTAGTTTTAATGCTTCCAAAACAAGCTGTAAAATGTAGCTTACACGGATTTCAATCAGGATCTATGGATGCAGAATTAACTAAAATATTTAACAATTTGGTTCTTGAAGAACGTTTGAGTTTAACTGTACAAAATACAGTTTCGGATACTGTTATTGTAAGTTTAGTTGATGCGCAAAATATTTCTGGACCTGCTCAAAAAAATATTGCAGAAAAATTGAAGGAACATGAATATTTGAAAAAGCAAGAGTCTGGTATTCCTGATCGACAAAGTGAAACGAATTTAGAATCAGGTTATAGACCACCACAAATGAAGAGTCAAAAGTAAGTTCTTTTTTAAAATTTTTACGATTGAATAAAAAGAAATCAATTTTTTAAATAATACTCTAATGATTTTAATATTCATGCAATCTAAAAGAAATTCATTTCTTTGATTAGCCAATTATTTAAAAAAATTTTAATAACTTTAAATTTATAATTAAAAAAAGACCTAAAATTAAAATGATTGCTTGGCTACATCATAGGTGTGACGTGAAATCTCAAGTATCCTTGAGTCAGAAGCAGAGAACTAAGAATAAGAACTCGAAAGCACGGTAAAAATATTGAAAAAGGAAACTGGGATTATTGCTTTCATAGTTGTGCTTTTGTTACATTGATAGATGATTACATCTACATGTTTCTAACTACATCAACTTTTAGCTTCTAATGTACACATGCAAAATCATTTAATATTTTCATAATGTGATAGAGTTGCATGGCAACTAATCACGATTCATCTATTAAAATTAAGCAGACACTAAAAATCTCAATAATAACATCTTTTAGTATTCTCTTAATAAAATTAATAATTTTTCTTTTTCTAACATTTCTGAAAGCATTTCACTTTTATAGAAAGTATCTTATCAATTAATTCCCGCACAAAAACTATTACAAATAAAGCAGCTTAGAAACTTGCGTGAATTTTTTTTAACAAAATATTTCAATAACGTTACTTACTCGTATAAACTCATATAAACTTTATTTTTGCTTTTATTAGAACACTAATAAAACATTTTTTTTTTATTAACTTGAATTACGCATCTAATGGTTTTGGTTGATTCAAACCCATCAAAAATTTGTTTGCATTTGGCTTATTAAAATAATTTTTAAAGTAAACTTTTATTAAACGAAATTAATTATTTTCCAGTGATAATTGGGCAGGTAATAATTGGGAGAAAGAAGATCAAGGACAGTCTTACAAATCAAATACTTTTGAATCTCGTGAAGGTCCTAAATCTAAATATCGAAAAGACAACGAAAACGAACAGCGACATGAAAATCGATTGCGAAAAGGTAATGACTATTTGAATGGCCCTCAAAATAATAGATTCCAGGTATCATCGACACCGAAAGATTATTCAGGCAATGATCGAATGCAAAAGGGTAGCAATGCACGTAGCAATATTTTTGATTCTAATGACTATAATCCCGGTCGAGGAAGCAAGGAAAATCTTGGTAATAAAGTAAGCATCAACGCCCGACTTGACAGAAGTTACGGCTCGGATAAAGGAAGTGATAAAGATTCAGATGTTTCTTCGAGAGGTAATGGAAGACGTAATAACCGAGGTGGAAAACGAGGATTTGATGACAATCGCAAACGTGATGGTCCGACAAATAATCGCAACAGAATGGGTAGATGGGAAAACGAAGAATATGATAATCATCGTAAAAATGTTAGTGGTGAGTATAATTTTAAAATGTAATCACATTGGCATTTAAACAAGATTTTTTTCAATTTTATTTTTAATATCTTTTCTTTTACAATAAAAAGATGATGTAGGTAATAACTATACTAAATCGAGATCACCTAGAGACAACGGTTACTCTAATTTCAACAAGGTATGGTACATTAATATATAATAAATATTCCAAATATTTATTTAAAGTTTTATTTATGATACATATGAATTCTAGTCAAGAAATGAAGATTTGGAATCACCTCCAAAAATATTATCAACTAACAAAGACTCTGCGCGTTATCTTACTTCTACACCTATTTCAAGAATACCACCTCCCAATATAACCAGTGGAGCTATAAAACAATGCACCATAGTCTATTATATGAACCCCTCCAGTTTCTTTGTCCAGTTAGTTCCAGATAATGCAGAATTAGATCCAATTATGGAAAAAATATGTAATATATATTCATCTGGAGGAAAGGTAAATTATATAATTTAATACTTCAGGTAATATCTTTTAAATAAGTTTTATGTGATTATTTTTTAATTTTTATAGGTTTTACAAAAATCTGAAATTAAAGAGAATGTGCAATGTGTAGCTCAATACTCAAATGATGAACAATGGTACCGTGCCGTTGTTAAATCTGTTGATTCCTCTTCAGCAATCGTACATTTTGTTGATTATGGAAATGACGAGACAGTTAACTTTGAAAAACTGAAAGAAATTGACACCGAACTTTTAAAACTTCCCGCGCAAGCTGTACATTGTAAATTATTCTGCCCGGGTAGATCTGATTATACTCAAGAAGAAAATGATTTATTGGCTAATGAAACCCAAGAAAAAACGTTAGAAGCAGAATTTTTAATCGAAGAAAACGGAGCTTATCAAATTCTTATTAAAGAATCAAATCCTTCCGATCAACAGTCGTCGAAGTACTTTAATGACTTATTTGCTAACGGTGTTGACCTTATAAAAGAAAAAAATGCTTTACGCAGCAAAGCACGACATAAGGGTGGACAAGTAATTCCACCCCCTGATTATGCGCCACTAAATCAACAGTGGTTAGAAAACAAGCTTGAGCCAGGAACAAAACACGAAACTCATCTAGCATGGTTTATGAATCCAGGTAGCTTTTATTGCCATTTAGCAAGTCAACAACAAGAATTTCGTAATATGATGAACGAAATTCAAGTATTTTATGCAAAACGAGAACCCGTGTCGGAACCGCTTCAAGTAAGTCTTTATCATTTTTTGTTCTTTATGTAAAAGTTTAAATGGGCTATATATTTTTTTTAGGTCGGCTCTTCTGTTATAGCAATTCTTCCTGACGACGGAATAAGATACAGAGCTGAAATTGTGGAACTAAATAAACCTCGTGGTCATGTAGTTATTTTCATAGATTATGGAGATCGTGCTATGGTGGATCCTCGTAAAATATATCCAGTAGAAAAAAAATTCATGTCTCTACCGAAACAGGCAATTTTTTGCGGTCTCAAGAATATTAAACCCATCGGGTCTAAATGGCCAATAGCTTCAGAAATGAATAAATTTTTCAATGCCGAGAAATTTGAATCCACTTTCCATGAATTAAAAAATGATAAGTATTTGATCTCGATTAAATCTGATGATATCGATGTAGCTAGATGCTTGGTCGATAATAATTTGGCAGCCTTTTCGGTCGTTGATACGAATGAAATTGTAAATGATAGTAAGTTATAAACAAATTTTTAAATTAATTGCATATTACTAAATTTCGAATCCAAATTACATGTCCTAAAATTATTGTAGATGCAAAGGAAGAAGTAATTGAACAACCAGAAATACCTAGAATAGATTTGAATTTACTGGAAGGACAAACTTTATTTGTAAAAGTATCAAGTGTTGAAGGCGTCCATAAGTTTTACGTGCAGTTTTACACTTACGAGGCTTGCGAAACCACAGTCGACAAATTTATGGATGCAAAGAACCCTCAGGTTTATTCGCTATTTATTATTTCGAAATTAATTTTAAGTATTTAAAACAATTTTTTCATAAATTCCTCTTTTAAGTTTCTTTTTGCTAATTTGATAGATTTGATCGATGCAGGAAGATTACTCAAAATTTTTTAAAAATATTGAATTAAATTTTTCATGCAAGAAATTTTGGCATCGCCAACATTGGCAAATTTTAATAATAATTATTTTTTGTTTGAAAATTTATTAATTAATAAGTACTAAAAAATAGTAAATTTAACAGAATTTTAATAAAATATGCCAATGTTAGATGATGCAACGACTTTTGAGCCATGAAGTTTGTCTTGGCGCGGGCTGCCTTGTTAAGTGTAGAGGAAAGTGGAGAAGAGGCGTAGTGATTAATTTTACAAAGTCAAACTATGATGTAAGACTCATTGATACTGGAGAACACGAAACATGTTCATTAAATAGCGTGAGTTTATATTTACAAAAATAATGCAACTCACCGTGCACGACAACATGGTTCCTGCTTGCATTAATAGAAAAACGTTAAAAATCGATTGTTGGAATCCGATTAATATTTAAATTATTTCGTACATTATGCTAGACTAATCTCGTTTCTTTATTTATTAAACGTAACATTCCAATGGAGCATGCTCAAATCATCGACCTACAAATTCTTTCATTTCGAATTTTAGGAAACTTCTAAACACCTGAAAATTTTATAACGATTACTAATTGAACGTTTTGAACTTGTCATAAAATTCATAATATTTAACAAATATTTAATGTTATTTTTGTCTTCTAAAACAATTTACTTTTACATAACTTATAACCGCTATTATACTTGTGTGACTAGAAAAATATTTTTTGAAAAATCGTCAGTTATAAAATCTCAATTGATAAAAATGAATTATTTTTATATTTTACATTAAGTAATATGACTATTTTTCAAGTAAATTTTAATAAAATAAGAATACGTTACATAAATTTTATTGAATTTAGATGCTGGGATTACCAGGGCAGCTTGCTCGAATGCAGAATCAAGCAATTGAGTGTGGACTTTTTGATGTGCCTCTATCAACAAAAGCTAATGAAACGTTGAAAAATTCTGTGATTGGGAAAGATGTCAAAATTTTTGTTGAAAAAGTTGAATGCAATAGGTATTTATCTTTTTTTTTTATATTAAGAATAAGAATTATTTTTGTTTTTTTTTAATAATATTGTTTAATACATAATTTGTAGGCTTATAGTTCGTTTGTTTGATATAAACGGAAATAAGATCAAAGTAGTGGATACTCAAAATACAGAGAAAATAAATCCAGTATGCAGTATGCAGTTACTAAATTCTACACATGAAGTGATTTCAACATGGTATACTAATTCTAGCAACATCTGGTTACAAAGGACATCTGATTCTAAAATAGACCAAGATCTGATTGACAATCTATATGAATTTTATTTGGACAGTGAAGGATCAGTTATACCTGAAGAAAATGAACTGTATGCTGGTCTTAGCAGTGATGGAAATTGGTATAGAGTTAAAGTAATAAAGATAAAAAATAATGATGTTTCAGTAACACTTATTGATTATGGAAACACTGAAGATGTACCTATCGAAAATTTGAGAATTCTGGACAGTCGCTTTTACTTACCTCATCAATTGGCAATTAAAGTATCGTTAACAGTAAGTTTATCAGGCGATGACACAGTTCAAAAAGAAATTCTTGATCAACTTTTAAAAGACAAAGTATTCACCGCAAGATTTTTCAACGTAAATCGAAATTGGATGGCCGAATTAATTGAGAATGGCGAAAAATTAAGTGATAAATTGTCGGCGCTAAAAATTGCCAAGAAAACAACAAAACCAGAATTTGAATATATAGAATTAGCAGAAATGGTTGTAGGTGAAAAATATGATGTACTTGTTTCTCATATCGACAATCCGAGTCAATTATGGTTACAACGAAAAGAGGAAGTGAATACACTTAAGCAGCTCGAAGAACAATTGCAAGAGTCTTCAGCACAATTTGTCAACTTTGATGGAATTCCTGAAGAAAAGTCACTGTGTTTAGTACTGTACTCGCTTGATAGTAAATGGTACAGATCTGAAGTTTTAGATGCAGATGATGATATCATAACGGTCCGTTTCATTGATCATGGTAATACCGATGTTCTTGATAACAGAGATTATTTGAAACAACTTCCAGAAAAATGGAAAACTATTAAAAAATATGCTATACAATGTAAGCTTGATGTAGTTCCAATTAATACTGATGATTGGACTGAAGAAACTTGCGCGAGAATTCATAATCTGATTACACCAAGTAATTCTTTGCAAGCCTTAATTATTACTGATAAAGCACCTATGAGGATTGATCTATTTACCGACTCTAATAGCGTCTGCAAAACATTAGTCGAAGAAAAACTTGCTGCTTATTTACAACCTTCTGAAGAGTTGGAGGAAGAGATTATTGATGAGGTACAGTTAGATCCACGATCAGCTTTTGTTAGTAACATTATTTCAATAGATGAGTTTTGGATTCAAGAGGAGAAATGGATTAAAGAATTAGAAATGATGGAGGATAGACTTGTAATGGCACAAATGTTTCCAGCTTTGACGAAAATTAAGGTAGGACTAGCTTGTATTGCCCATTATCCTGATGATAATGGCTATTACCGAGCAACTGTTTTATCCCACAACGAAGAAGAAACTAAAGTTCGCTTCACAGACTACGGTAACTCTTCCGTAACAAAAGATCTCAAAGAGATTCCGGATGATTTGGTAAATATTCGTCCTTTGTCAAGAAAATGTTGCTTAATAAAACCAGATGGAGTCCAACATTGGCCTCCTGGTATCACTGACCATTTTACTGATTTAGCTGCTTGTGGTGCTACCATTTTTATCCTCGAAGTTATTGAAGAGGGTGAAACAAGTCTTGTAAAGCTTACTCATAATGACAAGGATGTGGCTATAGAGCTTTTAGAATTATGTGAAAAAAGCACTCGAGGAGAGGATGAAGGTATTGTAGTCGAAGGTGCTAATAATATCATTACAGAAGAACGTCCTTCCCCAATAGGAGAAGAGAATTCGTCAGATGCACATTTATGTTCTGTAAGTTACTGGAATTCACCAGCAGAATTCTGGATGCATAAAAAATGCCGATACACGGAATTGGACACTATCATGGAACGATTATTTGAGGCTGAAGAATTTAACATAGTATCTGAAATTAAAGAAGGCCAAATCTTAGCTGCTAAATTTGATGAAGATAATAAATGGTACAGATCTAAAGTTTTGGCTACTGGTGAACTTGGAACTGAAGTATTCTACATAGATTATGGTAACTCAGCACTTGCAAAAGCAGAGGATCCTCTTCGCGAACTACCAGACGATCTTATGCATATTCCTGCTCTAGCTGTAAGATGTTCTTTACAACTGCCGAGTAATATGGACAGTTGGTCTAAGAATGCTTGTGAAAAATTCATTGACTTAGTGATGGATGGAGCTGCTGAATTTCGATATGAAATTATCGATAGCAGCAATCAATTAGATTCTGATCAACCTATGCAGGTAGCGCTTTTTTATGGTGACCAAGACGTTATTGATATTTTATGCAGTGACGAGCCTGCGCAAATTGAATCTGAATATAAAGGGACAAAAGGAGTCAATTCATCAGGCGACAGTGCAATTCAATCTGAAATAGATCAACATATTGATGACGTCAATCCTTCAGTGACTCAAAATTCATCTGGATCAATAAACACCCTTTCCGATACAAGGCTGTGTAGTATGGAAACTTTCGTACAGGAAGAGACTGTGATTTTTGCCTCAAATAATGAAATTGAGAAGGCTGATAGTGTCAATAATCGACACGTATTAACTGAAAAAGTAATAAATGAGCATAATGCTATTCAAAACAATGTTCTTGTGCGAAAAATGTCTGTTTCAGCTGCTTCTGAAAATGAATATAAGGCTGATTTAAATAATCCAAAGGTATCAACAACTTCCCATGAAGATAAATCGGTGCTTGAAGCTGTTATCTTAGAAAAGGAGCAAGATGACGAAGTCGCTGCTCTTTTAGTTTAAAAGGACATTCCACAATCTTCAGAACAACTATTTAATGTAATATAATTACTTTTTTCAAAAGAAAATATTTTCAATTTTTTTGTTACAAAAACGATGAAATGAATTGGTCTAAAATTGTTCTCTGTATTCGAATATGCAGAACAATTAATAACAAACGTCTTGCTGCATGAGTTTGTTTCTGATTTTGATATATTTAACTATATAGATTGTTCATTGTTTATCAAAGTTCGTTTTTTTAACTTTGTTAAATTTTAAAACTGAAAGTGTACTTTACATAATTTTTGCACTTAGAAGTATCATTGATCATTATTATTATTCAAAAGAACTAAAGGTTTTTTAAATTGAGAAAATGAATTTTTTATAATATTAAGACAGAAGGTACAAAATAATTTATGTAAAGTATGTGTTTTCAGTAAAAACTTGTAGATAATCAATATTATATCAATAAGAAGAAGGTAGTCCACCAAAGACTTAATTTGAAAAATATTGTCAGTGGCTGAATTACAATTTGTATTTTCATTTCAGAAATCTTTTCATAAATCGTACAGGTTTAGTTATTTATATTATATTTAAAAAATTTATTATTTATTTGAAGACTTTTTTTTAATTTTTTTTTAACTAACATTGTAACTTTATGAAACATTCAGACCCTATTTCATACTTTAGTAACTTATAAAAAAGATTACTTTATACGAGATTAATAGAAAAGATATTTTTTTATGATCTAAAACAAGAAATGAAATGTAAAATCTGCGCTTATTAATTTGGAATAAACTAATTAATATTAGACGCTGGTGTTAACATTTAATGTATGCAATTGATTAAGTTATTTTTTTCATTTGCAATATGGTTACCTTTTCAATGTGTACAATAAAAAATTGTTTGATAAAATTCTTTTGATTGCAGAAGTATAAATTATCGTTATAAGTGCAACATAAATGAAGATCTACTGTTGAAGTACTTTTATGTGTGCGTCATATCTCAATTAAATGAATTATTCAAGTTAATGAATAATTTTACGTAATTATTATTTACGTAAAAATTTTTCAAACTAAAAGACTTTGTACATTGCGCAAATCTAATTTTTCTTAATAAAGTTTGATACAAAAAATAAATAATATAAAATGTGTTATTTTGCTTAAAAAAAAAATCTTTTAAAAATTTGTTTTTTTTGTTTTTGGGAATTCAACGAAAACGCCTTTAAAACTAAATAATATAAGAGTAAAATTTTAATGAATGATGAATGATTAATGAAAACTTGAAAGAGAACTTTTCGTAAAAATTGCCTTTATTGAAATAGTATTTTTTTTTAAGTCATTAATGTTTGGATTTATTGCGCTGATTGCCAGCTCTTTTCGGAACGATGGGGGCTTGAGCTTTATCGAACTCCTCGAGGCGGACCAAAAAATTGGGACCGCTACCCTCGAGTATAACTTCATCTAGACTCGGATCAACATCAGGTTTTGGTAACAGCTCATCTGACCGTAGGTCACAGCAGAAACCATAAGGTTTTTTCTGTACTGCGTCTCTCTTTCTTTTCTTCGGCAACTTAGATTTAGTTGTAGTCCTTTTTGAATTCATTGCGATATAAAGTTTTAGTAGTGGCTAAATCTGATTGCTTTTTCTTGGTTGATAGGTTAGGTTTCTTATTAAAAGTTTTCTTAATGACTACTTTGATTTTTTTATTTTTCTATTTTTATTTCAAGCTTAAGTTCTGTTACTTCTTCATTTATTATTGATCATTTTAATATTTTTTAGTAGAATTTAAACTTTTTAATTATCAACATAATGTGGGTCATGTTCACGGAATTTTGTTTTGAATTCTAGAAAAAAAAGAAACATCAATTATGAATACTTCTGGTTTGTCAACAACAAATTTAAACCCGTCACCAGCTCAGAGAATGCAAGAATCTGAAAATGCCGAATCAGCTAATACAAGAAAATACATGAATAATATTAAATCAGAACTTCAAGTTCATAAACACCAGAAACAAATTAACAAAGAACTTCATGAAAAGAGGGTGCAAAATTTAAGAAAAGAGCTAGAATATTTAAAAACAACTGAATGGAAGTATCAACCTGTTGATAGGTAAATTACAATAAATAATGGTATTTTTTTTTAAATATTGTATACTCATTTTCAATCTTCTGAAATTCAGGTTCTGAATGGGTGTTGATCTTGAAGAAACAAGTGTAAATATGAATACTTAGGAGAAAAGTTATTTTATTTCTTAATTAATTGAAATTTTTTTTATTTTTATACAAATAATTATTTAAGTGTAATATTTAATAAATTTAATATTATTAAAAAAGATTGATAATAATTATTATTAATTATTAATTAATCACTCTATAACGGGCATTGTACATATGGCTGTGCTGCGCTGCGCTGTGCTGTGCGAACGGGGTGCGAATCTCGTTGGACTGATTCGTTTTGCGTATATGTATAATTGGATGAAGTGCTAAGTACTATGACCCAATACTTTAATAAAATTTTAGTACTTGTGAATTTATGGTGTTTAATGAAACAAATAGAATTTAATAAATTTATTAAAAATTAAAAAACGGTTAATTTGTAGCAGAAGGTGGTGGGTGAAACCGCATTTGCATTTGCACAGATAAATAGGTTATTTAATTGCAAACAAAATCATACGATAGGTATGTTCCGCTTTTACCGTAGCCTACGCAATACGTATTAGATGTACGGAATATATACGTGAAAGAGAGTTCTGAAGCGCAGAACAAAATTCGTGTTGTAGACCGTGTATCCTGAATTGGGCAGGCTCCAAATGCTTATGACGATTTAAATTATTGACTTTTCAAATTCATGTAAATTTTCATAATTATGGAATATAAATCATGTTATAAACATCATTCTTTAAGGTATATAAGTCGACTTTATACTCTGTTATTGAGTTATTGAAAATGATAGAATAATAAGTTAATGACATAATAAATAATACTAATAAGTTAATTATTGTAATAATTAGTAATTCTATATTGACGATTACAAAGTGCAATTAAAATTTTCATTTTGAGTATCAATTTAAGGCGGTTCTATGGTTTTTCGACATATTCAAGAAATTATTAAGACTTTGCAAGTACGTAGTATAAAGTACGTAGCATACAAAGATCTAAATTTTTAGACCAGTTAACGTGCAAAAATTTGAGAAAACGGTGTTTGAAATGAAGCTTTTAAGCGTAGGCTCTTATGTACAGCAGACGACGGCAAACGTGTAACATAACAAATTTAAAGTTTTCTTATTGATAGCGATTCACTAGAAACTATTTATACTAATTGAGTACTTATTTATAATAATTGTTAAAAAAAACTCAAATTTTTTACAGGAACAGTTTTTATTTTCATTGTTCGCACTCAAAGCCTGTAAAGTGCGTTTCAAAATCATATTTTTAATCGCTTTGTATAAAAATGGATTCAAAATTTTGTATCTGTAATACCTATGTTTTTACAGTATTAAAATACCAAGCTCCAGTACGATAAAGTCTGAAATTCACAAACAAAATAAGAGCTTTAAACAAAAACTTTTGGAAATATATGTTTCTTAATTTAAATAAAACTATCTTACCTTTATTAATTCCACACTATACTTATTGGATCTTGATTTTTGGCTTTAACCTTTCGTTCTATCAGATTTTCTAAAGCTTCACTCCTTACACTTAACGTTTCAATTTTCTCAACAAGTTGTTGGTAGGGTGACGCAGGTTGACCACCCATTACAACATGTCCGAGTTTACTGTCAATTTTGGCGTCAAGTCGTGCATTTCGAATTAAATTTACAATCCAACATTCTGCCACATCAACTTCCATATTAAGTTTTTCAGCAAGCATTCTGTTTTTATAAAAAAATAAACAGTTATGAGTGGGTACCATTATTACATTTGATAAAGTAAATGCATAAAAATTAAGATACTTTTTACTTACTGGATACTGATACATTGATGAATTCTGCAGAAAGTTTCAAAGATCATCAATCTAGCATTTTCAACAAATTCATTAAGCAAAGCAACAAGGAAGAAGTCGTTGCATAAAACAGTTTGACATTCTTGAAGTTTTTGTCTAGCTCCATCAAAATCAAAATTGACATAGAGGTGCTCCAAAAATTCAGTTATTGGATCTCTGTAAGTGTAGGATTCAAGTTGAATGACTTTAACAAGATCTTTTAACGCCGATCTTCTTGCGCGATTTACGATAACAGCAGCTGCCAAATAACGAAGAATATGCGGACAAGTCGTTTGAATGGCATTCAAGTAACTAAAAGTTTCAATTAGAACATTATGTTTGGTAATTATTTTAACTAAATATTTACTAAAAATAGCATTCATAATTTATAATAATAGACGTACTGGGGCCTGTAGAGGAACATGTCTATAATGATATCTTTGCCTTTAGCATGATTGAAAAATACAAAAAGACTCCAATGAATTAGCCAGGTTCTCTGTTGAAGAGTATGCAAGGCATTTCCTGTTGCTACATTACTATCAATAAATTCTCTCAGTTTATTAATATCCTCCAATGCAGTATCCCATTCTTGAGTGAGAATTTCTGAAGCTAATTTTCCCCATGATGCATTCAAATAGTTCTAAAAAATAATTTTTTTAATAAAATTGAACAAAAATAAAAAATTGTTTTATTTATAATATATCAATTCTTTACCTTATCTGTAGGTGGCATGACCAGCATGTAAAAGTATAAATATGTGCTTGAAACTTGATAGTTACCACAATCGTATCTATATTTTGCAAGTTTTACAAGGTCATCCATCATTTCTATCCGGAACTGAAAAGTAAGTATTTATTTATTTAAAATCAAAATTATAAACTCTATTAATGAATAATGACCACTCACATCTGCTTCCTCCTGCAATGTTTTAATCAGTGCTTTGGAGTCACGCATGCTTTCCATTTTCTTCATAATTTTCTCATCGCCTATCAAATCAGTAATCTTCTTAGCATTTTCCTCATATCGCATCAACTCTTGAAGAATCTCTTGTCTTCTATCTTTCATTTCCTAAAAATTGCAAAATGTTTAATATTAATTTTGTACTACTATTCAAATTATCAATACGCAATGACACAAGAATGATATTAGTACTAACCTCTGGTACATTGATATTTGGGTACAAATGCTGTTTCACATCAATCAAGTAATCAATCATGTTAGTTTGACTGAGAGTATCGAGCTTAGCTTGGAGTAACTCATTTTCATCAAAAAACTAGATAGAAAATTATAAGTAAATATTTATTTGTTTTGTACTATGGTAACACGTAGTTTTATTGAGCATAAAAGCTGTAGCTATGATCAAGTAGTATATTTTAAAATATAGGAAGAAATTGCAAAAACAATAAGCAAAGTGTCAAATGTACACGTAAGGGCGTCACATGGCAGGTGTTAAGAAAACTTACCATTTTGGCACTGAGATACTCAAGATGAGGAAGAACCAGATGCCGATCCAAATAGTAGCTGATCCGGCATGTTAAATCGAACTTGGCCATCTTTGTTATAATAAGTTCTTTACCTATTTTTCATGAAAAATAAAGACTCTTTTGAGGTTAACTAATGGAGAGCCTACTGCACGCTGCAGACTACTCGAATATATACGCGTCGGCTTTGTGAACTCGCGAGGTCGCCACGTTCGAACTTCGAAGGGGGCGCAAGAGCAGCGCGAACTGCGCGAAAAATTTGTATTAATGTTATATTAAAAATACGGAAATTTTTAATTTAAATTTTTAAAGTTGCGGAATCGTTTGAAGATTTTGGAATTTCACTTCAAAAATCAAAATCCCGAGATTATAAAAAAGGCGGCAGCGCGGCGGACAGCAGTATTAGTTATTCCAGACCTTTTGTGAGAGACGCCAAAGTCGCAAGTATCAATAAAGTATCGCTCCAGCAATAGTAATTTTGTATTTTTCCCTCATCATTACTTGCGTCCACGTTATTTCCTCCTCACTCAGAAAAGTCCCGCACCCCAGGATCCTGTCCAGATTCTTTCTCTTATATATCTTATTTTAAAATTCTAAGGACTCGACGATTAATGATAGTTCAAATAGGCGAGAGCGCCTATTTCGAACCCGCGTCTACACCGCCGACGCACGCTGCGTGAGGAAGTCAAAAGTCTCAACCAACGGATCGTGTAAACCACCTTGTGAGTGATCGGGACGTAACACTAATCATTTTTATATTGCGCATGAATCATTGCACAAAATTTGGATATAGCATTTTGTACAGCGCAGCGGCTGAAACGCGATGCGCGCGCTATATTAAAAATTTCAAAATTGATACGAAAATAACGCGATGGTGTCGAGGCCGCCACAGTCAGTTCTAAATAAGCGTTTGAACCTCAGCCTTCTTCGGAATCAAAGGAGAAGTGTCAGGTAAATGACCGTATCCAATATTTGGCCAATGTTGACACACGGACAATGTTGTTATTTAAATTCTAAGCTAAGCATTTTTATAAAAGTAAACACGGTACGCTAATTGAATTATTAAATTTCGTCGGAAGCCGTGTTATCAAACGGGCGTCACGAAAAGTTAACTTGAACCAATTGAAATTCTGGATTTTTGGAAGCACAGTTTGTTGTCGCAGATTCAGCTCCTCTGTTAAGTACGTTCATTTTGTATTAGAAAATTCATTTTTCGCGCAACCACCTGTGTGAAAAATATTTAGTAGTAGCAGCTTACCTCCAATGGCACGTATATCTCTTTACATTTCAGAATTCTTTAATTCAAAACAGCTTTTACCTTTCAGATTTTGATTTGTAGAATTAACCGCACAACAGGGAGAAAAAGAAGTCTCGGTAAGATGACTCGGTTAAGACGATATAATCATTCGGTAATCGCTAAAAAAAGCACCGTTTTCCAAATGCTACATTCTGCATTATGTTTCAGTATCGATATAAGCTTGATCCGCGGCAAGAAGCCTCTCCCCAGATGCCGAATTCGCAGGTCCCACCCTCCGGTAAGTTTACCGTTAACTATATTCAGCCTCAAAGTGCGTTCAATAATATCTGTTAAATATATGAGTTAATTGTTGCTTTTTTTAAATACTAATTTTCTTTAATTTCAGTGCGATTACAGCCGGATTTTGATGATGAATCGCTCCAAGAGGAAATCGAGTTAATTAATAGACGTGAGTATCATCTCTTCCGTCGATCCCTTTGCTATTCAAAATTCATTTTGGCATTTTCAAATTCAGCATTGAACGAGCGATTGTTCGAGGAAAATGAGGAAGCCGTAAGTCCAGAGCGATCTCCTGAAAACGCGGGTGAGTGCACGAAATATTTTATTATTCTTTCGCGAAATGTCATCAAAACTTTTATCTCGCAGCGGAGTCGCCGCCAGAAGCCGCAAATCGCAATGCTGTCCTTCAGAGAGCGAATTTAGTTCCTAATAGACCTGGTGAGTAATTGCATTCCCTTTGCTATCAAAAATTTGTGCAACAATTAATTATTCTTTAGCTGTGATGGACTGACTCGAAATTTGTCTACTTTTTTTATTTGAATCAAGAGGGTGTGGGGTATATATAACCTACAACAGAGGTGCAGAGTATCTAATTGCGTAAAAAATGAACTAGTTTAAAACGCACGTTATACAATTTATAAATCTTTCTTTTTCCCCACTATGGCTACTATTTTTCCTCAAATTTAGTTTATTTATAAATAAAAAATAAATTAAAATGTTTAAATTTAGCCGCAAACGAGCCATTTGCCGCGGGAAGTAATGAAGCTGTACCTGAGGCAAACCGCGATGCAATTCTTCAGGCAAGGAATGCAGTTCCTAATAGAGCTGGTGAGTGTCTCATGGCATTCCCTTTACTATTCAAAATCCAAAATTTGGTATAAAAAATCGGTTATCTTTTTGAAAATTACGCCTTTTTGCTAGTTGATAAAAAATGAACTAGATTCAAACGCACCTTATACACTGAGAAAAATACCTGATTAAAAATTAGTATACTCTATCGTAATCGAAGGACAAACTTGCACTATCCTGAAA
>JAWWEM010000044.1:17536703-17555692 GCA_035582935.1 Ormyrus thymus
GCCTGACCAACGGTTACGTACCTGGTACCTATCTAACCTAACTTAAACTCACATTTAAGATTTCTTCATATTTTCCTTTTTTTTGCATACGCAAACGTAAGTACGGGAAATATGAACAAATATTAACGTAATATTTACGTTCTTGAAAGCCGAGTTGAGCGCTGATGGTACAGTCGCGGCTGAAATCGACGTACAGTCTTAAACGCTAATCACTTGAGGTGACGCAGATAGAGTGATTGACTTTTTAGCAATTTAGAATACGCCGATTCTTGTGGTTTCGTATTTTGAGAATATAGTGGTCGGCTGAAAATTGACTGCAGTACAACGGAAGGAAATTACTAGGAATAACATCACTAATAGCTAAGAGAAATTTTAATTTGGCTCATAAATATAAGAAAAAAAGTAACATGTTTTTAAAAAATACTAAAAAAGAGATTTGTACATAAATTCACGAAAAATAAACAGTTTGCAAAGTGCTGATTCAGATAATGTGAATAGTAATTATAAAGAGAAAAAACGAACAATGGGTGAGAAATGATAAAAAGGTAGTGGAATATTTGCATAAATCAAATGAGCAGTTTCATGAACGTAAAGACATAAGAAAGCTAAAAAAGATGGCCAGTTCCATAAATATTAAAATATCACTGTCTCAGTGGTGGGAGACTTATAAAAGGTGGATTGCTAAAAATCCAAATCTGGTCTCAGATATTGAAAGTACCATAAAATATGTGTCCTTTTTTACTGCGGGTAAATTAATTGTTATACTAGATTTTTTACAATAAGGAAACTTTTTACATAAAATATTTTTTAATTTTAGGGCGGTTGAACAGTTCTACACTAGCTTCAGAGTTTGTTTATTCGCTTCCTAATCTTATGGTTCTTTTTAATGATCAAATAATCAAGACCAGCAGAAATCCAGAACTCAAATTGCCTTCTTTGCAGTCAAAGATCAAAGTTTGGTTAACAATTATTGATTATACAGAAGCACTTTTTGAAGTATCAGCTAAAAAACTTTGGGGAGAAGCTGGGCGATGGTTTATTATTGCTTTGATTCAGATGTTAAAGTAAGTAATTTATTCAGATTTCTTATTTAAGTTTTTTTAAGTTGTAAATCTGAAAAATAATGATGAAATGGCATTTTTTAAATATTTTTAAATACATAAATACAGAGTAAAACAAACAACTAAATTTATTTTATTAATAATTAATATTTTTAAGTTCAATAAGGAAAAATTAACTTAAATTTGTTTGTTTCATGTTATTCCCATATTTATAAAAGTTTCATATTTTAGAGTTGTTCTAAGATTACTTCTTATATTTCGATACAAGGAACGTATAACACTGACTCCTGCCATACCACCACTTAATCGTGAAAATCTTAATGAAAATAATGATGGATTGCAATATCCAAAAGAAGCATTTTCTCTTAAACGTTCTGGCAAAGTTATAAGAACAGTCAGAAGTAGTTCTTCTCACACACGAACATGGACACCTCCTATTTGTTCATCTTCTACAGAAAGAGAAGAATTAGGAAATGGAGCTGATGTTTTACAATCATTGAAAAAATCTTTACTTATAGCAGAGGTTAGGCTCTCACAGCCATAAAAGCTTTAAAAGGTTTTATTTAGATTCTTAATATTTAATAATTTATTTTCAGACTATGTACATTATAAAGCCATTACTTCATCTTGGATGTTTGTCTGTAAGCGGGCCAAAGAACTGGAATCCATGGCTCTTATCTTTTATCATTGACCTTGCAAGGTAATCTTTTGAATAAAGATTATAAATAAATTACAAAATTTATCAATTTCAGCCTGTAATCTTTCAATAATATATTAATAAAATTATTTTTGCAGTTTAAAAATTTTTAGCCAAGAGCCTAATCTAACAAGAGAAGAAAGAGAAGAGCTGTGTCGCAGAAGAATAGGGTTATTATTATATATTTTAAGATCTCCATTTTATGACAACTGCAGTCGTATCAGAATTTTCTACATGCTGGAAACTATATCTAGAACAATACCTTTGGCAAGATTAATTGCAGAACCAGTTGCTAGATACTTACCACACTGGCAAAATACATACTTTTATATGTGGTCTAGTTAAAGCAAAAAAAAATTACATGAAGATTTTTCTATAACAAAAAAACTTTGGTGATTAAATTTTAACTAATTATAATTTATTGGTTTTTAAAAATATTTAAAATTTATTAGAATGGTAAGCTCAAAAAATGTTTATCAAAAAAATTTCTTTATCATTTTTTGAAATTACTTTATTGGTTAAAATTGGGAGTAATCACTTGTTATTTTGTTATTTATTCCATGACACCTTTTTAAGAGAATTCAAAAAAACAAGAAGTCTATTTATTTAATTAGAAATTTACTATGAATTTGATTGCCAAAGCTTTTTAATAATTTTAATAAGCTCAGTGGTTTTTGTAATCACAGTCGATTTTAATATATATTCCGCGGCATTATAGATGGTGAATGGTTGGCGATTGTAAACCTTTCTGAGCACGAAACATTCCTGTGGTGATTGCGAAAAATACATTTATCTACTTAAAAATCGATAGTATAATGTATACTTTTCCTGTTGATACAAATAAATTGTTTTCTAAAATTGTTTTCTTCTTTATTTTTATTTTTAAAACTTTATATTCATAAAAATATTATTATTAAAAACTAAAAATAATTTTAAAAAATTACATTTTCAAATTGAGATTTTTACATGTAACGTATGTATTTAAAAATCATTTACAGTTTCAAATGAGTTTAAAAATACTTGAAAATATCTGTATTTAAATTTTATTTATTTTAATAATTTATTTTTAAATTACATGTATTAAATCTACATTATGAAACAATGCTAAATAAATTTTCGAATTAGTTTTTGATAAGTACTTACTGAAATTAAATGACTAGAAATTTGAAGAAAATTGCGTTAAAATTGACAAAATTTTTTTCCAATGTATGTTAATTTATAGGATAGTAAGAATAAATTAAAACTTATAATAACATGTAAATATATTACGTCTTATCTGCAAATAATACTTTTACAGAAAAAATTACAAATATGGCATTGGCGATTATAAGCTAAGCGCGAGATTTGGTTGCATTTATGAAGTAGCAAAAGATTTTATTCCACCATTTGAAGAAGCGAATTTATAGTGACGTCCTTCTTACCATTATTTGCATCGTATACTGACTTTATGACTTCCTTATCTATATTTGGGAACATTTCAGAGATCTGTAAGTGATAAATTTTGAATTAGAGCAAATGTAAAAAAAATTATCATTTCAATGGTAATTTGTTAACTAAGCCCTCAGTTATAAGATGAAAAACCTACCTGTTTTAATTCGACTTCTGCATTTGGTAAAGAGCTTGCAGGAACAGCTGGGACAGGATTGGCTGGAGGTGCTGTATAAACATTGACAGGTGCATATGGCATTACACTTCCAGCTAAATTTGTTGAGGGAACCATCATGACTGGTTGAGGCACTTCCATAAATGCTTTCGGGTACCTTGCCTGAGTAACAAATATAAAAAGTTTGTACAAATTTATCATTTTGTTAAAAAATGTATATTTACCTGATAACTTAATACTAAATTAATAGAGCCTTCTTGATTTTCTCCCTGCTTCCCACTAAGTAAGTACCAGTCTTCATAAGTTGATCCCTTCTCAATAACTTGAGAGGGTATATCTATGTGGCCCCATGCAATCAGTTCATCCATCGTAAAAGAACATTCATCATATATTTCTACATATATTTTATTAACACCGGGAGGTAGGAAGCTGATTAAAATATATTTAATTATTATGTAAATTTTATAGTAAGATATGCTGCATAAAATTTTATCTTACACTTGAATGACTTTGTTCCAATGAGGATTTTTTCCACCTTTTCTATCTGTGTGAGTTTCATAAATTGTGTGTCCTACTCTTAAACGTACGTATGGGTCCATTCCTGTAAATCCATAATTTTTTACAAGCTTGGCCTGTAAAAAAGAACAAATTATGTTTTAACAATGTAAGATTTATTTTGATCATATTGATTTAATACAAAAAATAAATTCAAAAGATTCTGCTTATAAATACTGTTTTCCAATATTACTTGTACAACTGTGATTGTAAGTCGTCCCATCAAGGACATTGTTTGGTTTTGCATTTGCTGCAAAGCAAATGCAGCTTGCCGATCAGCTTCTTCCTGTTGATTTCCAGTCATTGTGTCCTCTATCCTTAAAAAATTGGCTGGTAAAGGCCCCAGAAATACCTTAAAAAATTATGATAACTTGATTTTAATAATGAAAAATCTTATTTTTTGGATTAGTTATGATAATAAGTTTCGATAATTCTAAAAAATTAATTATTTCTCATTTTTTTAACACTTTGATAATGTTGAGATTATATTGAGCTAAAATTAAAAATCGTTTTTATTCGATTTCCATTTTTTATCGTCATTTTGTAGGTTTCGTATTCTTTTATATAATATTCATGTAACAAATCTTACATTTAATTATAAGAAAATACTGCATTATTAACTATTGCAATAAACAACAACGTAGAAAATCCTAAACATAAAAGAAAATCCTGCTATTCATCAATGATAGGCATAATAGAAAAACATTGACAAGTGCATATAACCTAAAAAAAATTACAAAAGTCGACGCAACGATAAACACTCGCGACATCACGACAAAATGACTCACTCGTTTTCTCCATTCTTCGCACTGCTCTAGAGCTTTAGCGGTTTCCATGTCTATTTTGCTATTGCGGATAAACAGAAATTTCAGCTGCAGAAATCAGGGGATGCAGACGACGATTTTCAACTCTCATCGAACGCTCGAGTGCTTTTAGGCCGGCTGCTTTTTCCTCCCTTTTGATCAACTTTCGCGTGTTTACGTAGGTATACACTGGAAGCAGCAAATGTACGCAATAAACAAAACGCGCCACTGCACTGCTCGCATATATATATATATATGTAGGTTTTAAACAGCTGTGAGTGGAGGTGTATTATGTTCGCAGCATAGAACTTGTTGCGATGATGCACTGCTTTATGGTTTACGTAAATGTTTTTTTATAAAACAATTAATATCCTAATATTCGTTTCAATAAACAAACTGCGATACGGATTCTTATTTTATTACGGTTATTACTATAATTACGATTTATAAATCTTATACATTTTTCGGTTAAATTTAAATAAGCAATTAATATTGCATTCAACCAAGAAACACATTTGAATGGAATGAACTATAATTAGACATCTAATAAAAAACTTGTTTAATAATATAATATAATTTATAGAAGATTATATATAAAATGTATGTTTTTATCCGTTTCGAAAAGCTTACAGTTACCTGCTTTGTCGACGGTTTTATAAATGCTTTTTTATTATCGACTGCCCATAAAATTAAATACTACCCCCGCAGTCCGCACATAGAGAGATTTTGAACGCGCGAAAGGCGCGCTGATAACGAATGCCGTACCTAGCAATCTCCTTTGCATTACTCACTGGATCTCGTTATTTTTAGACTTTGAGTTGAAACGAAATTGACTGGTCAATTTCAAAGATGTATCTGGAGAACACGAAGTGCTAGGCGTGATAGCTAGATGATAGTGGCCTCTGGTAACTGGATAATGGCCTAATAATGGTCGAATATTAGCTAAACAATGGTCTAATAACGGTTGAATATTGTTCGAATATTGACCGAATAATAGTCGAATATTGGCTGAATAACGGTCGAATAATGGCCGGATGATCAGGTCAGACACATCAAGAATGACTACACTTTAGCAACCTCCTTGCTTGATACATTTCCGGGATTTCTCAGTGGCTCTCGCTACGCTCAAACTTTAAGTTGAAAACGAAATTCGACTAAGATTCGTAATCCGGTGAATGAACTGCACTCCCTGTTATTGTTCTAGTGCAGTTTATGAGCCCACAATGTGAATGCAAGATATTGATAAAATAAATTTTACAAACGATAATTTTGCTGAAAATTCGCGAGATTTGATTTTGATACCCATTACAGGGAAGAAGACATTTACGCGCGTAAAAACAAGCTACGTAGCAGTTAGAATTCTGCAAATTCGAATCAGCGGCATTGTCTCGTATATTTATAAGCTGCGCAAAGAGCGAAGGCAAAAAGACGACGCGCGCAACGAACAATAATCCATCTGGCGGGCTTTATCCGAGGGCTTTATAAATACAAGGAAAAAAAGAAGAAAAAAGAAAGGCAAGCGCGCCGAGCCCCGCGTCGGAAAAGTTATCCGCAATTTTATTGACGACTGCTCGCGGCTTCTAAATTTAGCCGCTAAATGCAAACACTCGCGTTATTAGGCCACGTCACCGCGACATCGCAAAGCGGGCGCGAGAGCCATACTTTTATTGGCTAATTAAAGTGTCGTCCCCGCGGGCGCTTCTTTTTTTCTTCCTCTTTTTTCGGTCGCCGCATTCAATTCGGATTTTAACGAGCGCGGAATGTCTTGAAAGCCTGCGAGTACGTGCGGATGTATAAATTTCTGGAGCGATCGGAGAGCGGGGGGTGGAAGGGGGAGGAGTCCGCCTAATGAAGGAAGTCGCTGTTTTATAAATAAGTTATATTCGGATCTGCGATTGAGATTTTTGACGGGACGCTGCGGAGCTGTTCGGTCCCGGTTTCGCGCCGCTGCGAGCGGAACTTTTGGAAGTCGAGCTTTTACGCTTCGGGGCGAACAGTGGGAATGATGCGGATGGGTTGTTAAGTCATTATTAGTACAATTATTAGAATTTTCATTGATAAAACTGTTTTTGGCAGGAAATTAAAAATTGAATGTCAAGTGCTTATTGAAGATTCTTTAATAAAGAAGACTAATCCTCATTTATTCTTATTCGTCGCCGATAATTTGCATTCGCCTTTCTTCGACATCATAAAGCACGTCGAGCTGGACCTTTGCCACATTATTCGAATTTCCAATTCAAACTTTTTGCACGCGGACATAATCACATTTCGCATTTCGCTTCATTGCAATATCGAGCACTTAACTGATCAAAGTGACGTTAAATTTTCAATATCGGAGCAAGCTTTATCGAGGCGATAAAAAGCACTGTGTTTCTGTCTGCCCTTTCTTTTTTATATGCACAGAACAGTGGGCTTGATTGTATAAAATTAATCAATAAGGTGAGCGAATTATCTTATTTCTTTTGTAATATTGGCAGAGGCGAGGTTGTTTCAAGATGAGGTCAAAGGTTTCTAATTTACTTCTCAAAGTCGATTGAAATGTTTCATCCTCAAGATTGCGTTGTAGCATTGAAGGTGAACAAATTATTTTCCAAAGGTAAAACAATGCAATATAGTTTCGTCAAAACATTTGAGGATTGTGAGTCCATGACCTGTACCGTCAAATTTTACGAGTGTCGATGGTATTGTGAATTAGAAAGCCTCCGAACTCTGTAGTTGAAATTCTGGCCAATTTTCTTTTTTTTTTAGAAAATAAGAATCTAAACTTGAAAATTTCTAGAATTCGAAGTTTAACCTTGATAAAGCCCTTAAAGATACAGTATCCAAAATTCGACAATGAAATTTTTGTATTTATGTTGCATCATTGTATTTCTACCGGAATAAAAATTTTATGATTCAGCTTTTAAATTTTAATACTAAAAAAGAAAAAGTGCCATTCAAGGTAATTAAAAAGCTCACGTCGGGGACATTAGACCGCAAGATGTTTCCTGCAATATATTTTCGGCCCTTTCTTTTTTTCAACAGGCTGTAAATGGCTCACTTTCACGTACGCTTCTTAAGAGCTATTTTAAAAATGTTCCCCTCCATTGCAGAGCGCAAATGACAGAAGACAGTGGAAAGAAGTATGCGAGGTTAAAATATTAATGCTGACATAATAATTTTGCAACGGAAATGAGTAAAAATCTTTTAATTATGAATTTACAAAACTGACAATCCATAAAGTCGACAACAACTTACATAAATATTAATGTATATATTATTAAGAATATAAATTAAATCCAGGCACAGATCAAAGGGTAATGCTTAAAATCTGCCAAACTTAAATTGATGCTTAAACTGAATGTAATGCAGTTCCAACCCATCAATCAAACGCGTCCGAGTTAACCGTCCCGACGTCAGAATGCCAGCTTCGCACATTTCACCAACGACATTATGCACCCCTCTCGCCTCAACATTGCAAGTCCCGGATTTCCATCGGCGTCGGAGTTGATCAGCCCGAGCTGCGCGATACGATACTCCGCCAGCTCGGTGCGCTTTCTTTCCGCGTGCGCACGGCGTCTTATCTCCAGGCAGCAAGCGCACGCACGACTCTGCAGCTCGGCGCGAAGGGCGGGGGTATAAAAAAGCCTGCCGCCGACGGCGGTCTTAAAAGGCCGATTTCCTCGGCTTGGGCGCGCGTTTTCCCAGCTCGTCGCCTCGGCTCGCGAGCGTTTATTGAACTCCTAACTGGCCGCGTTTGTAGCCGAGGCGCGCTTATTGGGCTGCTGCTGCTGCTGCTGCTGCTTCGGTTCGTTCGGCCGGATGGAAAAGGCGTTTCCGAGGAATGCTCGCTTTTAAGATTGTCGCCCGACGTATAATGCCGTTGTCGGGACTGGGAGAGTTTTGTTACGGCACATTGAGCGCAGGGTGGACTTGCAGGCTGCGCAAAGCTTTGGAAGTGAAAAAGAAGACTGTTTTATAGAAGGATGTGTCTAATAATTTTAGGTCAAAAATTACTTATTCAGCAGAAGAAATTTCAAATCGTTCGCAATTTAAGTACCGTTATTCAAAACCAACTTGTTATTTAACATTATTTATCTAGACAACCGTGTTTATTCTCGCAACTCCAAAGCTACAATATATATCTTGCTTATCTCATTGGCCTCGAAAAACCAGCATCCCGGAACTGTAATTCTCGGTTTTTCCTTGCTTCGATATGAGTGAGCGAGCTTTTCTCTCGGGCAAAAGAAGACCGCCGCGCTGAACGGATAATAAAAGCTCGTGAGCTTAAGCAGCCGGACGATAAAGCGGTCGGCCAAAATATTATAAGGATTACAAACCGGCTAATTTTATTGGCTCAGAAGCGCTTGAGTTTTTTGCTTCAATTTCTTGGGAAAGGATTTTAGAGGGGGAAAAAGGGAGAGGTCGGATGAGCTTTTGCAGAAGTTCTCTTTTAGAACATTTTTTTTTCTTTTCGCGGTAAGTGTAATGTTTCTGAGGAATATTTTAGGTAATCAAATAGTAAATTCAGTAAATTTTGTTTACTTGACGATAAAATATCTCTATGCTTAAATAAATTATGATGAAATAAAATTGGTGGTGAAATTGGTCGATTTTTTCAAATAGAACATTTTTATTTCAAGAAGATGATATAATATTTGCTTCAAAAACATATAGAAATGTAAATTTTTAATTGCTACTCAAGCAATACAGTTAACTTTACTACTAGTTTAATATATGAAAACTGACAACACATTTGCCAAACAATAGTTTGCGTATTTACGATTACTGACAGTAATAAGATCAGTTATTATTTGAGCTTGTAAATCTTGCTAGTCAAAAAATATTTTCAGCAAGAGAAACACTACTTGTTTCAGCAAGTAATAAATTACCTACTACAATATACTTCCTCCAAAATGATTTACATAAAACTTCGCTTCGCATTCGTTGATCATATCTAAGCCTGCATCACAGACAAACCTGTAAATACTTTAAAACCCTCTCCTCGGACGCACCCAAAAGCAAGAATCAATCCGGAAGCCCCCCGGGAAAATTGAAAGAAAAACCCGCAGCCCGCGAAAGAGCGACGCCGCGTCCGCGCGGGAAAAGTCCAGAAGCCCGCGTCCGCGGCACGTCCGCCCCCTCTCCCCGGGCGGGCGTCCTAAAACAAGAGTTGCCCGCGAGTCTCGGCGAGAATCGCCGACTGTTCGCCTCGCGCCGATGCTGTATTTTAAAACGGGCCGGGCCTGGACGCGGGCCAGGCGGGAAGAGGCGTCGCCTGACGCATCGGCGGCCGAGGCGTCCCAAGCGCGGCAAATGCGACGACTTTTTCGGGATTCCCGGAGGGCGCCGCGACGCTCTGCGAGCGCGGACTTTCGGGAAAGCGGCGATTTATGGGAAGAGCTTCAGGCGGAACTTTGGCTTCGGCGGGGTGTCGTTCGGGAGGTCTGCGGCGTGAGTTTCGATGAGTTCTTGGCTGTCCATAAAGGGGTTTTCAAGTTTTTAATAGCAGTAATAAGGATAAAGCAGTTTTCATTGGTAACGGCGAATCGTGCATAAAGAAGAAGTTGACGGTTATTAAATTCGTAACTATGCTTATAAATTGTTAATTTCTTCAGGCATAACAGTGAATATATTGCATTTACCATCGCCTAGATTTGTTATATAATTTAGTGTAAGACATCTACGCAAGTTGACATAGCTCAATAATACAACATAAGAACACAATTCTGTTCTCAAGAAGAAAACTCCAGCACTTAGTAAGCTCCGTCAAAAAAAATAAGATTTAAGTAGATACGGACGCAACTGGTAAGACGAAGGTCCGATCTCATTAAAAAGTAATTATCAAGTTTCTAACACGTTTCAAAGTAACAGGTTACTCAAACCGATGTCTCATTGGTTAATTTCAAAAACCCAGTCACAAAGAGTCGCGTTAACAATAAGTTGCGCTGTCTGGGCTGACTTGGCAGCTGCGAGCGATTTTCATGACGTTTAATTTGCTAGCAAAATATAGATTTTGATTCACAAAGGCATGATTTTCTGCCGTCGTTACAGACCCAATTTTCGAATGTAAATGTCTATTAAATTTCACAATTTTTATAAAATTTAATATACATTTACATGAAATTGACACTAAAAAGTACAAATTTAATTATATTTAATGATAGGCTTTGAAATTTGGCTTAATAAAAAATAAATTCTGCTTATTATGCAAGAAGTAATGGTAAAATTTTTAATGTGCTTTTTTTACATTTTTAATGCTTACTTTACCATGGAAAGCTCATATTGCTTTGTTGTAATTTTCGAGAAGTGAGGTTTAATTGAAATCATGCGCGATTCTAGCGGTCTTGTTCTGCGTTCTTTCAAAGCCGAGTTAAACCGAAAGCACTTTTAAGCAGATGCTGAGAAAAAATTTCATACATTAGTGCATTAAAATTTTGCTTCCTATTTTAATATTTATAACATTTGAAAGTACAATTTTTTTCTTCCATGAAAATAAAGGTAATCTTCTAAATTGAATACAGCTTATTCAAGTACAATTGATCAAATTCCGTCTTAATTAATTGTTACATAGCTTACACTCTTCGGATCGCTATAAAACAATTATTTGAATGAACAATGAAATGAATCTGGAGGAGGAAGTAATTTCATTCGCTTTTATTTTGTTAATAACTCGGTGCATAACTGTTATTACTGTGCGTAAAACTGAATTTTAGTCTTTAATTAAAAATTGTTTATGCTTGTTTAGCATTTAATTAAGATTTTTATTATTTTACGTCTACTGAAAAATTCGAAATGAAAACGTAGAAGGTAAATTAAAAGGGAACTTTTCAGCCCAGATAAAGAAAACGCCTTGTGCTTCTTTATTGTGCACCGTAGTTAAAGTAAAGTCAGTAACTTTTTAAACGGTGGTTAAAAAAAATTTAATGGATTATGTGAGGATTTATATACATATATATAAAATTAATTTTTTTAATAATTATTAAAGAATGTTTCTTACTTCAGCGTATTTATTCAGCAAGAATATTGAGCGTTACTCCGCACAAAAAACACGATCTTAATCCAAGACAAGCACTCCATTTTTATTGCATTAATAATTGTTTCAACAGCTTCTTTTGTACTTCAATTTTTAATATAACGTTACATGCAATTTCTAAACTCTCGCCATTCACTTACAGCGTTTAAGTGCAGCTAATTTTGGATAGACGACATCGATTGATTAAATAAGTATATGGTAAAGGTGCTTTACCTTAACAGTTTGCGGCAAAGAACGTTCATGTCTTCCGAGAAGCACGCTTTGCTTAATAAAATCAGAGTGCTTTTTGCAAATTAAGTTCATTAATTATACGATCGTCATTTTAAAAATTTGTATCTTGCAATGACACACTATCATTAAATATAAGTATCAAACTTTTAAATGACGTCATTTTTCTTCCAATCGCTTGAGATTGAAATTTCGGAAACTTCGAAAATTGTTATCAGATCTCCCCGGAAATTCCTTCGGCATATGTCTCCCTTCTCGAAATCGTCGAAATATTCAATTCGCAACGCTTCCAACGCTTCCATAAAACTTTACGCGCCCATCCGTACGAAAACGAGAGAGCGAGAAGGCGATAGCGGAGCGTTCGAAATTTGGAGCCTCCACCCCTGACAAATAAGCATGAGGAACCGACATAGATAAAGGAACAAAAGAGATGCAGATGAAGCATAAAGCTGAGATAAAGAAGCCAGCAGTCGAAGGTGAGCCCGAAAGAGATATAAAGCCAGGACGGGAGGAGAGAAAGAAGCTAAAAAGAGAGCAAGCGAGCGGGAGAGAGAGAGCAAAAGGGAGTATAGAATAGCGTGGGAGGGGCAGACGAGCGTACGGCGAAAGCTGCGCACGGCGTCGCGACGCCGTCGACGCCGTTCGGGAGAGAGAGAGGGACTCGCTCCGCCGCGTTTAGCCGGGCGTCGCTCTCTCGTCAGTGCCTCGCGAAACGATAGCCCGTGCAGGCGACGGCTCTGTCGGCGCTCCGAATGCCCCGGCGTAGGCTGTTGCTTCTTCAGCTCTCTTTTTGTTTCGAAACTTGTGCTTCAATGAAAAAGGTGTGACAGTGTGCTCGCGGACTCCTTGAACTCGTCTCTTCCTAGTTTCGAAGTTTTTCGATCTTGCACGCTGGTTCGTCGACGATTTTTGAGCCGTTCGCGAGGACCGACAAACCTAACCTCGAAGTTTATCACCTCGCGTTTTTGAGGTCGATTAGTGACACCGTCGCAGCTTCCTCGTCGCCCAGTGCCGGTTTTAAACGTCAGAGCAAAGTGGAGTCAGTGCAAAAAACGCCCGCCGAATGACACTTTCCACCGGCGACGAGAATAAAAGGAATCCCGGAATTCGCGTGAGTCAGCATCGAGGCGACGTATGTATAGAAACACTAAACGAACGCCAGGTCAACGCTTCTTCATTGCCTTCGTCTTCCGCGAGAAAACCAGGTGCTCGTAAAAGCCAGCGCTCGAAAATAGACGAATTGGAATCGCAATTATAAACCCGCGGCTTCGCGGAATCGGCACTCTACGTGTGCGTATGTGTGGCCGGTCGTCGTCGGCGACTCTTCGTGAAAACAATCACAAATCACGCACACGCGACGTCAGCAGCAGCAGCAGCAGCAGCCGCTTCCAAAAATAGACGGACAAGCATAAAGAGAGCGTGGGACCGGCTCTCGTTTAAAAGGCACGCCGAGACCGAGAGACTGACGAAGGGGCTGAACCTAACCTCAAAAACGGCGGACGCTACTTCTCCTTAGGACTTTTACTTCTGCCTCGCGTTAATTAACGGCAGTCATTTTCCGCGCGGGTCAAAGGAAGGGAAAAAGATAGAGAGCCGCCTGGCTTACGCATTAAACGGTTGATGTTTTTCTTTCACGCGCGAAGATCAAAGTAGTCGCGTGCGTTTACGAAATAAACTCGTGGAATCCGGGGCGCGGGCATCGTCCCTAAACTCGAATATAAAAGAAAAAGAGGAGGCGGAGAGGCGAGAGAGAAAACGGATACGCGCTGCACATGGTCGAGCGCGTAAAAATAAAACCGCGCAGTGACGAGTGCGCGAGGAAGAAGAGGAGAGAGGTGTCGGGAGAGGCGGGGAGGAGGGAAATCGAAAAAAACCGAATGCGCCCGATGGAACGAGATTTGTGAACGTTAAAAATACGGAAATTAATGCGCGCGACTCGAGTGGCGTAACCCAAAAACGTAAATAGATGAACATAACCTAAAAAGCGGTCGCAGACCGACTTTAACCTACATTAATACACCTTCAGCCAAAAAGTTAGTATCAAACGAAGAATCAGTCGTCTTATTCGGAAAGGCGCCGTGTAACTGGCGAAAGAAAACAGTGGTCAGTTTGTCGATCGCTTATCAGTGAATCGATCTACGCTCGATCGGGCATCGAACGCGCGACAAGTAGTCTCCCGAGACGCTCGACTGGCTGCGGGCCAATTCTTCTTTTTTTTTGAGGTCTTTGTCGCGCCGAAGAAGAAGAGGGAGGTCGCTCTTTCTCCTTTTTCACTGGCGGAGCGTTCGAAAGCTCTTTCTTTCCCCGCTAAATAAAATACGAGCCGCGCGGATATCAAAGCAAAGCCGTGCAATTACGCGCGCCTCGACGAGCGCCCGAACGCACCTGCTGAAATGGAAAACGTTCGACTGCCGCGGCGGATCGAAAATCCCCAAGTATAAAGCGGCCGAGTAGCGCGCGCGCAACATTTCGAATGTAAACGTCCGCGCGAGATAAAACTTACACCGGCTGAGCCTTCGCACAAAGGACCGAGGCGAGCAAAGTTCCACAACAGGGGCAGAGGGACGCACAAAAGGGACACTTTTCCTCCCCGGGAAAGTTCTGCCCCTCGGAAGTTTATCCGCGCATACGTGCACGCCGACTCGAAAAAGCGAGGCTGTCGCATTATTCCCGCGAAGTAGGAGCAGGGCGGCGGCGCGCGCGACAGCGTCCCGACGCAGCAGCATGCTGCTCGGCTAGGATCCGCACCCACGCATCGCCGCAGGGAGAGAGAGGATGATGGCCGAGAGTCAGTACCACCAGCAGAGCCTGCGTCGCAAGACGCGATCGGCCTCGATATGCGCCCCCGGCTCCGCCAGCATGGAGCAGATGCTGAGCTCGATGCCGCCCCTCGGCAAGGAGGGTAAGGACGCCGCCCGGGTGAAGAAGGACAGCGGGAGCGCGACCCCGGAGAGCAGCAGCACGCCGACGAGGAAGAGGAGGCCCGCGACGCGCTCGCAGAGCGCCAGGGTTCCCGGGGCCAACAAGAGCATCAGGAGGAGGGCCGCTCAGCAAGGTAGGCTTTGGTACTTTTTACTGATCGCCTGCGGGCGCTCGTTTTGGGGAAGAGTTGCGCTCTGATCGCTGTAGTGTGGATTTTTGATCGCGCTTAGAAGTTTAAAGGCGGAAAACAATTTCCTTACATTCCACTTGTAATGTAATGTACTGTTACTCTGGTTAAATAAGGCACGAAAATTACATTTTTTTACGTCTTATGTTGGTTTGAAGAGACAAGAAGGTACTGACGCTGCTTGGCGGAACTGACAAAAACTTGATCGGATCCTTAATTAGGTCTTGAAAAACGATCTATAATTATCCCGGAATTTTCGGTTTCTTTTGTGCAACCCTAATTTCCAACACCGAAGAAATAGAAAACCTATTATTCTCGTTAGAAGTTTGACTTGAAGGGTTTAGTATTAACAAAGAAATTTTTAATAAATGAATTCCTTTAAAATGAAACTTCTTTTTAACTTCAAAAGATGTTTATAATATTATTGTGCAAAACTGCGTATGAAGTCATACCGGTTGAATTTACCAACCAGTTCATATTTCTTTGGAGAAGTTTTCTCTTTGATCAAATAATAGTACTAGAATTTCTTCAGGCATGAAAAAATTAAATTCACAACTGCATTACTTTCAAGACGATTTTTTCCCTAAAAATTTTGGAATAAGTGAAATTAGACTGAATACGTGAAAATTTAATGCACTTATTAGGCTCGTGTTACGACAAATACTGAATATTTTTGAAAAAATGAAAAACTTACGCTTAAGCCGATTTTGAATTAATAAACATTGATCATTTTTTCTATTAAAAGTAGAGCCTTGAGATGCTTTATTTATAAAAGATAGTATTATCTAAAGTGAAATCTGAAGCAAAAGTTTTTTCGATAACAGATAAGAGGACTTTTACACAGCACGTAGAAAATAATATATAGTAATAATTTTGTTACTTCGTCTTTATGTTGCACATGTAAGGAAGTGATTACGAAACAAGCATCAAAAAATATATGTTTGTTAATTTACAATTCAATTCGTTTTTATAAATTAAAAGAAATAAAGTTTTTTTATTAAATTAACGATTAGTTAAGTACGTGAAAATTTTTCAAATTTATATGTTGCGAAAGAAGAATTTCCCCGCACTGTAGTTCATTATTCATTTTTTATTTGCTTGAGTGCAGTTTGCGTAATTAAAAAACTAAAGAGCTTATTAGAGCCATGCTGTTTTAATGAATATTTATCATCTACAAAAAGTTACCATATACTCCATCTGCAATTGTTTAATTTTTAATACAAATAATATTAATTTCATAACGAACTTTTGCGCAGCAAGAACTTTAATACGATGCAATATTTGTTACCCACTCTAAGGCAAAACAATTAAAAAATGTACTAAACCAAAGTTACGAGAAGTGCGTAAGAAGTAAAAATTGATTCAATAACATTAGAGACCTACGCGATGTAGGCTTGAAGTAGAAAAAGGGCGATGTTGTCAGCCATGAATATGTAAATACAGCTTTCGTCACGTTCACGAACTTGTTCGTATTTTTTTCAATTGTCCCAGGGGTTATCAAAGCTCCACCCATCGACTCCCCCGAACTTGACTTTTGTCAAGAAGGTCAAACATCCTTTTGAAAGTACTTTGTCGTTTTGAAGACGACGGAAAGTATTTCAGATTCTTAGGAATGATTACAATGATTAAGGTACCATATTATTTCGTCGAATTCGTACGAGACGCATAATCTTTTTATAAAATAGTTTTCGCTGATAGAATACTTTCATGTATTATTCGATAAGTGAAGTGCAATCGAGCGCCTTTTTCGAATTATTCACCCGTCGATCGAAACTTTGTAATTAATAGTAAATTGTACGCAAATCTGCGAATATTGATTTCAAATGGAATTCCGCTGTATATTACATGATATTCAGTATACGTAACGTGATCGATTCAATTATTTTAACTAAAGGACCAATCTATGCAAATATAAGAATTTTATACATTTAATGAAATTTAAAAGACCATCTTTACAATACAAACTCTTTTTTTTACTATTTCTTAAAGCAATCAATATTTTACGGATTACTCAACGGTTCTTTACAGAAAAAGTATTTTTAAGCTCCAACTCATCGTACTTGTCAGTTGTAAGTAATATGAAAATTGTAGTAACCACCTGTTCGTCGGCATTCCTCCTCCAAGAGGAATCCGATAGCTATTTAATCGATATCTCAAACATATTGTGGCCACTTTTAGAATTTCACGCTCAGCAAATTGAATAAAATGCTCGAAAACATCATAATTCGCGACGTCCCAGTTGGAAATCCATTCAGCAAGTGCCAGCTCAGACGTATGTAAATGCAGACAAGTTACGTAATTGATAGACTTACATTTTGGGTTGAAGGAGAGACGCGAACGAATGCTAATTTTACTAGAATTAGTGAAAATTGATCATCTGGTGACATTCAATTTCACATTTTTATGTTATTTGAAGATTCTCTTAATAAATGTTTATGTTTTTGAAGATTCTCTTAATAAATGAAAAAAGAAATTGCTTATTTTTATGAAAAAAAAAATAATTTTAAAAAGTTTATTGCCGAATATCTTTTGTAATTAATAATGAAAAATGACTTGCATTTTTATTTAACGTAAATCATAAATAAAAAAGATACTCTTGTCGAAGAATTGATCTAACGGCATCTGCGACGATAGAAATAAATCTCTTAGGATGAAGCTTAAGCATTATACTTAGAATTTGCATTTTCTTGCTCATTTATAATCTTCTTTCCAGTATTTATGAGTTTAAGCTTCGATATTAAAAATCTGATTCCCAAATTAAAGTTATTTTCAATCATTTTTATGACGTAAAATTGTCTTTTATCCCGATAATTTCCCGCGGTTCAATAATGAAATAACGTAAACGACCGAACAAAGTACTCACTTCCACCCTCACCAAAAACTGAGCAGGCCAAGGCGCCCTTTTAAATTCCCTCAAATTCATCCGCTGCACACCTCATTCAATACTTCCTAAATTCCCAAAGCACCCACCAGTCGAGCCCCGAGAGACTTCGCCAGAAGAAAAAACTCCGCCTCGGCTCGGATCCAATCTGCGCTCCATCAGCTCCTCCGCCGACCGACAGAGGCGCGCAGCCACTTGCCGCAAAGTCCCCCGGCGCCAACGCAGCGCCGATACGTCCGCAGTGTCTCTGTCGTTACGCACATGGCGGAGCGCAGCCACGGCGCGCGGCCTGCGGTTTTCCCTGATTGATAATTGTTCCTCGCCGCGCGGCGGCGAATCAATTCGCGGCCTCGGCATTGCGCGAAGCGCCGATAATTGCGAGCTCTTTGCTTAATTGGACTTTGTGTCGTGGCGGCGCGGCGCTCCGTCGTCGGTGCTTGGGGGGGAGGGGGCGAAAAAGGCGCCGGATTATACACGGAACTTGGGAGGAAATGGAGGTTACCGGCGCGTGCGGATGAAGCGGAAAATTCGGTTATCGGATATTCTTGAGTGCTATTTACTGGCCGGGAAATCTGATGGCGCGGAGGCCGCACTTCGTTGGGAGAGACTTTTCCGCGCGGCTTTGCGACGAGTTTTGGGAAATTGAGATTGGATTGATTTTTTATGGGTTTAAACCGTTTCCGAATATGTCGGGGTGCTCTTTTTGCAAGGGAGAAAAGTGACGGGGACTTTGCGTTTTAGAGGATGAATCGTCGAGTTTCGAGTGCTCGAAAAATTTTCGGTTATAGTTAATGCAAAACTTCTTGCAAAGATGCAAAAATTTCTTAATTAAGATTATTCGGAACTTTTTAAAGAGAGCTTAAAACTGGGTCTCTCGACGGAAGTATTAAATTTTAAACAATTAATAGATTTTTCAATACAACGAGAGAAGCATAGCATACCTAAGTGTATTTCGGTGTCGAATTACACGGAGAGAAATACCTGATTAAAAATTAGTATAGTCTATCGTAATCGAAGGACAAACTCGCACTATCCTG
>JAWWEM010000044.1:17555792-17582951 GCA_035582935.1 Ormyrus thymus
TTTCATATTTATAAGATTATTTTACTTACATAATTTAATATTGGTTTAGTTATGAACAAAATTTCAATATTATATCCGATGTGTGGAAAAAAAATAAAGTTGCGAAAAAAGTTCAAGAGAAATAAATAAATGTTTCCTGTATTATAAATGTAAAAAAAACCTTTCCAGTGAATTTCCGCGATTTATATTTTAAAAGATTTAGTGCTCAATATCTATAAGCGTCATTCGTATGTACTATAAGCACTTAACTAAATGCAAGAAGATGTACGTGTGTAGTGAAAAGAATTACGTGAAGTACTCATTTTAAAAACAAAATTTGAAAAATACTGAAATAGTTTGAATAAAACTGTTTCAATAATTAAGTTTTTCAAAAATTTCCAACTAAATGTTTTTGACATTAAAATTATAAAATTGCGTTGCTATTTCTTAAATTCTACTATAAATTAAAACAAATTTCCGAATTTATACTACAAATTCTGCTTTTTTATTTTATTAAAAGATGGAAGAAAATGAGATTTTGCCTAGTCCAGTCTTTAATATATTAAAAATATTATTGAAGATAACAGGTGTGTGGCCGTTTCAGAAAACCTTCGTTAAGTTTAGTGCCAGAATAATTTATCTTAGTATTATCAAATTGTATGTAATTCCATTGGTACGTAACGAAGAAACAATTTAACTTATGATATATTTTTGATTAAATTATTTCTTTGAAACTATTTTTATATTCAGTCAATTGTTTTTTTTAAAAAGTATATGTTATTAAAAATTGTATATTACTGAAATGTAGACATTAAATATTATTGCTCAATTGGAAAAGGATTCAATAATTGTAGTAGAAAATATAGGTGCTGTAGCCGTCTTTACTGTAATCGCACTTAAGTATATTTTTCAAATTATCTGTGAATCGAAGGTATTTATTATTTTAAAGTAATCAAATAAGAATTCTTTTAATAGTACGTAAAAGAGACTGTAATTCAAGTTATATTTTAGTTTATTAAAATTTTCGAGGAAATCACCAAAGATTGGAAGTGGATAAAGGACGATCAAGAAAGAGAAATATTACTGCATTTTGCTGCGCAGGCATACTCGATAATTTTTCGATGGTCTGGTAAACATTATTTTATTTATTTAAGAAATTGTTAAATTAATTATAAACTGTTCTAATTTATATTTTTATTGTGGGTCTACAAAAAATATAAAGTTAATTGTGCTGTTGAGCCCCAATAGTTCTATGCTGACTTGAACACGAAACCGGGATCAGAATTGCTACATGTTACACCTCATTCTTTTTTAAATTACCAAATATTAGAAAAAGAATACCAGAAATATTAAGGGTGTGCAAAAATCTCGGCATTGCACGTAAAGGAAACTACCTTATATGTATGTTCTATTAAAGGCTGATTTTTTATCTCTTGTATATTGTGCTTCCTAAGTTATCATGACCTTTAGTGAAAACAGCTTGTTCTGTTCTTAAAAGTTCGTTTAAAAAATGTGAATCGATAAGGTGCATTTAAAGCATTGCGCATTGTTCTAATTTAATCACAGTAAAACGACTACACAGACTTATTATTTCTGCGTATTATAGAGAAAGTAGAAGAACATGTCAAAAGTGGTTCTTAAAATTTTGAAATGCTATTTAAGGGGATGTCGGACTAAAAATTGACGGTCACAGTACAATGTTTATTTTTTGTGATTAAAATAATTTTATGGCATTATCGATCACGGAATTCTAGGTTAGCGAGGTGGCTGCCATGATAAGAAAAGGAAAGATAACATAATAATTTATGAAAAGAAAAATTCCAGCTAAAAATTGTGAAATACGACGTGAGGCGAACCAGTCCGAGATCCCCTTAACATCGATTTATACGGTAATTTTGAGTACGCAATGGTAAAATATGTGCATTACGCTTCTTGTGAGACAAAAAAAAAGTAAAGTTATTTTAAATCCTACAACAATAAATTGAACCGTTTGAACCTAGAGAGAAAGAAGAAAAAAAAACCATTTACTGCATTGAAAAAAAAATTTCGTCAATTCAAAGAATATTTCTTTCTTACAAAAATGTAATTTTATTCCCCTCTCCCTTATAAATATTTATTTAATTTGAAGAAAAAAAGTTTCTTTTTTTAACAAAATATCTGCTAAAGTAGAAGAAATAATTTCTTCAAGTGAAAAAAATATTTATTTAAATCTTCAAAATATTGCTTAGGAAGAAAGGCCCTATGGATTTCTATTAAATAAATATTTCTTCGAATAAATGAAATTTATTGTTTTTCTTAACAAATCGTTATTCAAAGCAAAGAAATATTTTTTTCAATTGAATGTAGTATTCATTCGATTTGAATTATTGAATTATTTGAATCCAACGATTGTGTCTTAGTACCGAAGAAATATTTGTTTTCCTTTATAATGTAGATTTTTAATAATTTTATAATGTAGCTTTTTATTATTTAACATGTGGATTTATAATTTCGCGTCGGACCGAGGATTTTTTAGTGACGCGCTGCAAATGTAAGATCACAAAGAACCTTACCGTTGTCCCGCTATATCTCGTCGGCTGCTCACAATCGGGTATGAGTCGGACTCAACTCCGCGAGACTGGTGGATTTCACGCCATTCAAGAAAAGCACATTACTTACCAGATGTAGTCTCTTACTCCGGAGAACTGAAAAGGCGGGAAGCAAACGAAAGCAAACGACAATCGAGTAAAATAAAATAGACTTTTTAATAATTAACCTTTAGAGGGCCGGAAAACCAGTATACTGGCGCAACCCATGATCGAAACTTTTAACACGATCAATTGATGATATAAGATAACTTTTATACCACTTTTCTAAGGGCAATATGCCCCCTGAAATCCCGGCCCTCTAAAGGTTAAAAAGATATCGAGTACAAGACGAGTTGAAGGCCGGTTACAATACAATTCGCGCACCTAATGCTACGTCTCGCGACAAGTTCCCGTTTTTGAAGTCACGGCTCGCTTGTAAAATCGCGGGGTCGACACGGGTCGTTTCGAGACGGCGCGTTCGCAGAAGACGCGGTTGTTCTGCTGACAGTACTCCATCGGGCTTCAGTTGCATTCATCCACCACCCACACAATCACTCCGGAAAAAGAATCTAGTTAATGAAAATCAATGAAATAAAACTAATGAGAGGGGAACTCCGCGGCATCTCGCTCATACCGTAAAAGATTCGTTCCGAATTAAAGAAATCCAGAACTTTTCGTACGTGCGCGTGCATCTAGTTTCCCGGTAGCGCCAAAGTAGGTTTCGTTAGTTGAAACAAATAATTGAATTGAATCAATGGAATATGAATGTATATTAAATATTTACTTATTCGTGGAAACAAATACTTCCTTGATGCAACTAAATATTAAATAAAGTTTTAAATAAATATTCCTATACGTTCAAATAAATACTTTGTTTTATAAAAGTAGAAATTTTTTCATTTTTAATAACTGAAAGCAGTTCTTACAAATAATCTGGTCGATTTCATTCTATAATATAGCTTAGTGATTTGAATTGTTTATTTAAAGGATTCAATTTAATATTTTCTTGCTATGAACAATAGTTTAATTGGTTCAAATAAGCACAAATTTTAATGGTTTAAAAATTGGTTTTAATAGTTGAAACGAATATTTGAATTCGATCAATCAAATATTTATTTATATTGGATAATTATTTATTTAAGTGTAACAAATATTGATGTGCACGAAATGTAGACCAATTTATAAACTCAATTATACCCTGACTTTGTTTGGAATATATAAGTATTAAACACAAATTTATTTAGTAGTTGACTTATTTCATCCCTTCTACAAATTCCACGAAGGAATACATCTTATCTTAATGACGAAAACTTTTGCATACGAATAATGTACGTATACATTTGTTGATGTCAGACTGAACACGGTATATATTAAGACAAGTTATTTTTAATTTACATTTTTCTAAATTTTTTGAAATTTAAAAAATAATCCAAAGCCATGATGACCCCAGATTCGTGTCCAGCCATCGGAAGTACATAGCAATAGGTGCGTCCAGACAGTGAACTTTTTATTTTTTAAATTAAGATATTCAAACAAAGATCTCAGAATCACTCTTACTTTTACTTTTTATTGTTATATTTGATGTTATAAATATTATAAACAATCTCAGCTATTGATTAACAAATTAAAAGCTTATATAAGAAAGCAGAAAATTGTACAAAAATTTTCGACGAACAATTTTTACTTTGTTATACGAATGTATAACTTTAATGTTATTCAGGTAAGATAAACCTGTAGAACTAGTCATGAATAATATTATATACAATAATTATATACAGAGTGTTCGAAATGTTCCGGACCCCCCAGTTATAACAAAAAGGAAGCACTTTGAAAAAAAATGTTAAATACAAAAGTTGTAAAATAAAGTTAAGGTGGCTCCGGCGATTTTTTAAATCCATAAAAGATAAACAAGAAAAATACGAATTAATAGCTAAAATCTGAAGCTTTTTATTGGTGTCTTTCCCGATTGGACTTACCAAACAAATAAAAGTAAAAGAAAAGTTTCAAATTTGTATCTTTTTACTGGGCTCTTATGCAAGAAATGTGATTTAACGTGTTGATTTCCCTGATATGAGTTAAAAATCCATAATCAAACAAAAAGAAACAGTTATATGTTACAGTTAATTATTTATAGTTTATAATTAAACAAAAAAAAATAATGATCGCCAACCAATCTTTAGAGAAATCTTTATTAATTAGACGAAAAATTGATGTAACTTTAGGAATCAAATAACAGAAGCAACTGTGCGAATGCGCCTACGAACTGTAAGAACAAATTGTTCTTACAAACAGGATTTCAAATATTGAAGCGAGCATATCAAGATAATAAAATTTAATAAATCATTCATATAGTAGGTAAAAAGGTGAAATACTTTCTTCGAGACGTCATTTTTAAGCAAACTAAACTTGTATTTGCTATACCGGGTTCAACATAGCAAAATTTGAGTGAAACACAACCTATACGCGCGCACTTGCGTTGACAGGCCTCAGGGATGGCATAATTAATATTAGATAGAGATCGAGAAAAATTTCAGTAACAAAATTTTGTTTGTATTTTTATATTTTTAAATGTTTAATTAGTTAAAAGTGGTTTACAATTGATAATTAAGATTCTTAGTGCAATTTTTTCCAGTATTTACGTAAAAAATTCAATGCATCCAAGAGGACCACCTATAGGTACGCCCAGCGCGCTGGAGCCACCTTAAATTGTAAAGTTGTAAAGTAAAGTTAAATTAAGTTAAGTTATTGTTAAGTTGTACAATTTTAACATTTTTTCCGCTTTTTTTTTGTTACAAGTGGGGGGGGGGTCCGAAACATTTCGAACACGGTATATAAGAAATATTAATGTTTATCGCTTGTAAAACTATTGAATTTTATAACAAAAATTAATTACTTAATAAAACTAATTACATTTACAGCATTTCTTATCATTTCTTCATTTTTGGCTACAATTTTACCAGGAATAGTTCCACCGACACTTGATTTCATACTTCCTCTAAATGAATCCCGTTCGAAACAATTTTTTTTGTACGGATATTACTTTGTTGATCCGCAAGATTTTTACAGCCTACTGACTTTGCATTCCGTGATAAGCGTCAATTGTCTTGTATGGATGTTGTTGAGTACCGATGTAGTGTTTATTTTTACGACCTACCATTTGACTAGTCTTTTTCGAATTTCTGAGTAAGCTTTATTTTAAGTTTTTATTAGATTCAGCAATAATTCAGTCAATTCAGTTTATATAAATATTACATTTTTTGAAAGAATTATTAGTAATAAATAATGTTGTTTAGTATTTGATAAAAGAGAAATTAAAGGAAACGTAACTCATTTTTGCTCATTTTTAGGAACATTACTATGTTATCCTTTTTAAGACATTTCTTTTTGGTATTATTATATTTGGAATATATAACTGTAACTGTAATTTAAGAAATGGAAAATTAACGTTCTAAATATAATTATTTTATAAAAACATTATATTAATAAATTATTTTCTATGACGAAATTATATTTAATTTTCGAAATTTTCTTGGAATAGATAGGCCGAAGAAAACTTATTAAATGAAGTGGTTTAATAGCAAAAAATATCAATAATCAAAAATATATTCCTTTTCCCTTGACCAAAAATCAGTTGCTATTACATACTCTTCTTTTATTAATATGTATTTAACATAAATTTGTAGATATCGTTTGATGAAGGCATATTATGTAGCAGAAGAAATGCATCGATTTGACCCACAAGAAGCAGGAACACGAATTCATAAATATGTTTTACAATCTATTAAGATGCACATTAAATGTTTCGAGTTAAGACTATATTAAATCTACGTACTGAGTCGCACTACAATAAACTATTATTTTAAAAAATCTGCGAACAAATGTCCGATAAAAATAAAATCAAATAAAGATCTAACATAGTCTCTTCCCTTAACAGATTCTATTTTCTTATTCGTTCTACACACGAACTTTGTTATTTCGTTTGTTCGTTCAATTTTTTGGTATATGTAACTTGTGCATCCGTTGATGTAAGTAAAAAAATCTATTTTAAATAATTCTTACGTATTATGTGTTTTATAATTATTTCCAAAAATTATCTTCTGTTTTAGTTAATACTAAATACTGATCATCGTATAAAAATACTTTGTGCATGGTTGGCTGGAATTGTTTACATGTTTTATCTTTGTGCAGCAGGAGAAAAAGTTCTTTATACAACCTCAAACTTTCAGAATGTTATGTATGTACCAACTACCCATCATACAGATCAATTGCATCCTTTGAATACAAGTTTTAAAGTCTCATGTTTCGTGACAAAATTATCTTTTTAAAATATTATCGCGAATCTGCTAGGAATAGTAGAAAAGAAAAACTAAAAAAATATTTGATCTATATAATTTGTGCCAAATCTAAATTATACAATTTAATAATGTGCCATTCATTTTATCTTACATTTTTATATTCAAAATATCTTTTTTTCAAAAATATTCAATGGCCTGCGTTTATATATTATATAGCCAATTAGAAGTTTATAAAAATTGAACTAATATTTTTAGGTATTTCAGTAACTGGTATAAATTTCCTTTGAAAACAAGGCGTTTGTTAAATTTCATGATATTACGAAATAGAAAAGAATGTATTTTTAATATTGGACCAGTTCTATCTTTGACTTACGAACAAAGCAGCAGTGTGAGTATAATAATTTGTATTGTCATGGAATATTATCCAATAAACGTTAATAGTAAATAATAAATTTCTCGATTTTCAAGTTTTTGAAAATGGTTCTTTCTTATTGTGCATTCATGAAGACAGTTGCGTAAATTCTGGTTTCGATGCAAAATAGAAGACATGTAGTCAATTCCATTTCAAAAGTAAGATAATTAAAGTATTTTATGATAATGATACATGTTTGTTTTTAGTTAGACTTAATTCCTTTGCACAAAATAAATGCTAATAGAGATTTTCTATCAAAATAAAATTGTGATTGCTGATAAATAATGATGTCCATATGATATAAGAAGTGTATCTTTGTTTTATGATGATGTAAAACAAAAAATAAATTTCAAAACCAATTTAATGTACAATAAATTCTATTTTATTTTGTATTTTTTAATTATTTTGAAATTGACAGCGACAAATTTTTTATGTTCTTATATTATAGATAATAAATAGGATCTTAAACTGTTTTGTGAAGTAGTTGAAACAACTTCTTATAAACAATAGACGTAGGTGTAGTTGATTGAAAGAGTACGTTTAAGAAGTACGCAGTGAACGTAGTGAGTATGCATGGAACTCATTAAAAAGTATTAAATTGAACGCACGGTTTACCCTTTAAACGAGTTTGAAAGGAGAGAGATGTAAGCTACTTTACTTTATTTCTAAAAGTACATAACAATAATGTATTTATGTTATGATAAATATGGATAAAAATATCCAGTTTCTATATATACTATTATTAAATAGCGTAATTAGAAATTGAAACTATTAAATATGACAGATTACTAATATAATTTTAATTATATTAGTAAACTAACTAGATTTGAAGAATTAACGCTTCTGTGTGATAGATAGTAAAATTTTTATTGGCCAAAATTATACAGAATGTATAGCCATGTTACAAATAAAAAGCGCGCGACATACAAATTCAAAACGTTACAATCAAAAGCAAGATATTAAACTAAAAATTTTGATCGATCGGTTAAATAACGATAAAAAAGATACTGCCGAATAAGGATCAAATTTAATTTCTTCTCTGATCTCCTTTAACGATAAATGACATACGAGTAAAACCTACAAAGGAAAAAAACGTTGTGTATGGATATTTAGATCACAAGGGATCTTGCAAATCTACTGTGCCTACATGCGCCAACTGCGAAGGTAATCACAAAAGTATCGATTTTAACTGTCCAATATGCAAGGATTATGCCGAGGTCAGTAAAATTATGGCATATCATTTATTGAGGCTAAAAAACAAGTTTTTAAAAGTTCAGATACGGCCTTAATAAAATCCAAGGAGGCCTATCCTTTACTAAATAAAAACAGAATTACTAAGCCTTTTAATCAAATTTTAAAAGAAGCTGATCAACCTTCTCAAGCATCAAAAACGAACGCACAGAACGATTTAAACACTTCTCAACATATTTTGGATGAAAAATTACAAAATCAGCTTAATAAAAGTAAAGAAAATGATTCTCAAGAACAAGTAACTGCTTCCATTAACCAATATATGAAAAAAAGCTCAGAAGAAAAATTGGATGAAATACGCTTCTTTTCTAACTATGACACGCAAAGGGATATCCGTCTAAACAACATTACATCCAAGCTTGCTGAAAGGATCAGTGATGACGCTACGAATGCAAACCCAGTATTAAGAAGAATACATTTAACAACAACAAAAAATCCTAGGAGAATCTTTTAGATTCTTTATTTTATTTTAGTAACTGCTACATAAATACATTTTTTTATATTTATATAACAGCTCTTTATATATATCTTCTATATATTAAATTTCTTTTTTGTTTTCTTTTTTTATCTTATTATGGCTAGTCAACTAAAAATTCTACAACGGAATAGTAGAAGTATAAAAAATAAATTAGATTTTCTTAAATATTGCAATAATTATGATATAATTACTATTGTAGAAACATGGCTTAAACCACACGATTATTTTCACAGGGTAGGGTATAGTCAGAAAAAAGTTCTTTATGTTAAATTTTACAGTTGTGGAAATGTAACTATTTTTTAATTACATAAAAATTAAGAAAGAGAAAAATTTTCAGCTTATTTGAAAGAGCTTTGCTTTAAAAAGTCATCCAAAAAGGCATTTATTGAAAATGTCTCCTGCGGGGCACAATTTTAGATATCACCAAAAAACTGAGATTTTTTCATACGGAGGGCCAAAACCACAACTTTACAGAATTTTTTGTTCGCATGCTCAAAAATGCAGTTAAAGACCTTTCTGAGTTAGCGAAACATCTCAAAAATATGCGGCACTTGACTAAATCGACGCCTCCCAATTACTTGGGACTCCCCCCGAGTTTCTCTTTTATTATTTAACGAGAAAAGGCTCTGTTTTCTCCTTTGTCGTTCCCAGTATTGTCGCTATATTAAGAAATTCTATTTCTGGCTCTTTGTTATGGGGTTTTCGTGAAAAACGCTAGAACGAAACCCGCGCGGAGAATAGGTTGACTTTCTTAATGACATTTCTTAACTTCTAAAAGTAGATTAACCAATTTCAAGTATGAGAAATAATATTGAATTGTAAATGTAAAAGATGATTGTATAAAAATCTCATTTATCAAGATCATGTTTTAATAGAAAGGGATTTTTATATTTTAAATTACACTTTTTATTAAATTATTTATTTTTTTTGCAACTGAAAATTTCAACAAGTGTGAATGACTGCTGTTTCACAAAAACTAATCACCGAGAACCGACGAAATTTCCACGCATCGAAGAAACGCACCGAAACTTTCCGCATAAAAATAGATAAAAACGCCTATTATATAGAAAAGCCCTTCGGTGGAGCTCATGAATCAGCTTGCAAATTCGGGGGATTCCCTGCATTCATGCATGAGGAGTGTCCCCCTCAATACCGAGATATACTACTGCGGGGTAATTTCGGTATAATATCACTTCCCAAAGCTCTCTCTTTTTCTTCCCCTCCGCGTGCAGAAGCATCCGAGGGACGTGAAACATGGTGAAGATTATCAGGAACATTGCCTAACGTGTCTGACGCTCGCCTGGGAATTATTTCATTTTGCATGCACGCATGATGTATGCACAGATAGATGCAGCTACACGCAGTTATAGCGCAATTAATATAGTTTTTCACATAAATGCGCGGTCGGAGAACCCTTTTTCATTTTTACATTTTTTTTTTTCGTCAGCGAAAGAAATTAAAGTAAAAATAAATATTTTCTAACGTGCTTGTTCGTAAGGCCTTAAGGTAAACGAGAAATCTAATAAAAATATAAGTATCTATTTCTATAATCCAGCAAAAGATATTTATCCAGTTTAAAAAATGACTTTAATTTTACTCCGCAAAGGCGAGCTTTGAAATCTGTATAAGAATATACGCACGCCCGGCATATGCAAAGAATATGCAAGCAGTAGAAGAATTGAATTTGAATTCGAGAGGCGGTATAGTAACTGCAGCAAAGACCCCTCACCTAAAAATAATTTATATAACTTTTAACAAGATTTTATATTTTTATTTTTAAATTTTGTAAAATTTTGATTCTATACATTTCATACAAAATTTTTACATAAAAATATAAAAAATATGGTTGCCCATTTTGTCATGAGAAGTGTAAAAGGTTCGGATGCGCCACCAAGAGGAATTAATTTTATTTTTTACGCCTGGCGTATTCTAACCTTTTACACTTCTCATGACAAAATTGGCAACCGATGCCTGTTAGAGGAGCTCGTATTTTTAATATTTTTGTACAAACATTTTGTACGAATTTTATAGCATTAACATATTACAAAATTTAAGAATAAAATTATAAAATCTTGGTAAAAATTATATAAATAATTTTTACGTGGGCCGGAAAATTTTGCAACCTGCACCCATGGATAGAAATGCTCGTAGCTCCGGGCTCCTTTCCTATACAAATACATTTTTGCTGTAGATGTTCTCATTTTTACATGAACTAACATTAACGTTTCAATAATATAAAAAGTATGGAATACTCAAGATCTTGTCGTGTCGAGTTGAAGAAAACAAAACAAATTCTAAGTGAAATCGTTCAGCGTGCCGTTCGAGAAACAATCTCGAAATTCAATTGCCAACTCTTAAAACTAACAAGTTTTTGGTCAAACAAGCCACTATTCCAAAGAGCTCGTTAAGCCATCAGCCACCACTTGGAGCCGCGAGCAATCCAATTTCAATTTTCTCGTTAACGAGTTCAAGACGCCGCGGAGATCCCGGGGCGTATCCGAATCAAGTACTCGAAAACGCGTAAGTACTAAATCGAAAGGTCGTAATGCCTCGCGCACGCACGCTCGCCTAAGCACGCTAATGAGAACAATGCGACCCCGACTACTCGGTTCTCGTACGTGCAAGTCGCTACTCATATACGTCATAGTGGACCTTAGTCCGACGTAATCTAGTCCTGCTCAAACAGTCGTCGGCGATGGTTGTAATTGTGGGGAAATATTTATCCAATCGTGCAAGCGAATTAGTTCCTGCCGATGAGCGATGCGCCCGATCTTTTAACAGCGGATAGGTCGTTTGTGTATTTTTATATGCTTGTCAATAATTAATAGTGCTTTTATAATACAGATAAGAGGAGAAAGAACGAATGGCTGTTGGATTTTATTGAAGAATTTATGGGTAATCAGACGGTTGAGGGGTAAATGTTTTTATGGGGGATGAAAGTGAAGGAAAATATGTACGTCCGAGGTGTTGTTTCTCATATTGTTTATCTGTATATAATTTTTAATATAGCTACAACAATATTTTAACCATAATCAGTCCAACCAATCAGCATCGAAATTAGATCAAATAACGAAACCGCCCTTCATTAATCAAGTTACGCAAACGAGCCACTATTAAGCAATACACGATTCGCTTACGCAATTTCCAGCGACAATCCGTTAATTGGATAACAAGCGGGTCGTGGGACGTCAGAAATCCGCCTCGTCAAAATTCCGCTCTCTCTTTCTCTCTCTTTTTCTCTCCTTTGCACGCGACTCTTCCTGAAGTGTACGAGAGCGCAGCAGGTAAGATATGCGTAAACGCGCACATAAGGATCGGCCACAAGTGCCGGGCGAGCCAATGAGGGTCGACGCGAGTTAATGACGCATGAATTCAGGCATTCTTGGACGAGGGCAGAGGCGGATGAGAGTTGAAGCGGAGACGGGAAGATAAGGACGAAGGGTGGGTCTGATTTTTCAAGCGGGTTTCCGCGGCTGGCTTTATCAGTCGGGGAGGGGAGGTTCGGAGCGAGGGTTGCTCGGAAGTTTCTTAATTCGGTTGGGGCTTTCATTTTGTGTATCTTTGGATAATTTTGCGTTAAAGAGCATTTATTGGGAAACTTTAAGGAATATAATTCCATTCTCATCGTCAATTTTGCAATTCTATTATGTTTAAGAAATATAAATTGAATTTTTGCTAATTAACTAAGCGTGAGATTTTTTTACAAGTAATAAAATACTTTCTAAAGCGTTGTTAATTTTTATACATTTACTTTATAAATGAAATGACGGGTTTGCAATCTTTTAACAGATCAGAAATTCATTGCACTTTTAATTAAAATCCATTTACCTTCGCCATTCGCCGTCTTAAAAAATCTGTACCAATGCAGCAGCAGACGGTCATAATCATTTAGTTGATTTTAAGCAGATGTTTGATAAGCTCCAGTAAGCCCCGGCATATCCCGGTGAGATTTATCAGAGCTTTTTTAGCTGAGCTGCAGATTAAGTGCTACACTTTGGCGTAGCATTTCACCCCTCGGCGATAAAGCAGTAAATACATCTGATAATAATAGACACCTTTAAAAACAGATTATTATGAACGCTTCTGTTTGAACAAGATCGAGTGAAAAAATCAACATACGCTCAAGTCCCCAATTTCAAAAGATTGGAGACACTCTTCAAAAAACCTTCTAGAGTGACAATATTCAAAAATAAAATCGTACGTTTATAAAGTTTTTATTTCTAAAGGTGAAAATATTATTGAAAGATTACGTCTTTATATATTATCATATTTTCTATTAAAAATATTGTATTACTATAGTTTTAAAAAATGGAAGTCGATAAAATGAAGCGATTTTGGCTACTAATTTTAAACTTTTTATTTTTGGTACTCTGCACATTGATGTAAGTAAACTAGGTACTAGCAACAAAATCATTGAAACCTAGAAGGTAACTTTTATAGTAAAAAAATATAAATTTAATTCATATGCAGGAAATTATGTTATTTATTTATTAAATTTCTACAGGACTTATTTTGAGGACAAGATTGTCCAACGTATTACTTCTATGCAAAAAGAGAAAATGATACATATGACATTAGATTTGCGTATAATCCAAATGGTTGTATAATCACTTTTTCGAGAGATCCAGAAGAAAGCGACCATAAGTTTTTAAAATCAACCATCTGCAAACGTCTTAATCTTGTTAGTATACATAAGTAATATATTTTATATAAAAATATTGTTTTCGACAAATTTTTGCAATATTCTTTTATATCTTACTGGGTTACTATACAATTCCATTCGTAAACGCCACCGTATATACGAATAAAAAACTTACTATTTAAATACAAAAGTCAAATAGCTTCTTTTCAATCTTAACCGAAAATACTCAAATCACTTTCATTACCCACAGAAGTCAATTCCCTTCGATGAAAATAGCAGTAATCAACTTTCGAAACGGATTTCTGCAACTAATTCCGAACGACTCTCAGCGAAAATCAACTGTACAAAAAAATCATAAGAGTTGCGCGCGAATCCCATCGCCGATAAAGTCCAACGTTCGAGCGTTCAGCCATTGACCAGGATTAGATAAGCAGCGGCGGTGCGCTTACGTCGGTCGAACCGTTGGTCGACCGACGGAACAGATCTCAGAGGAGGCAGAAGCAGGAGGAGCTGCTCTCGCCGGGTATCGGTGGCTGCATTCGACGCGTGAAGACCTTCAGCAGCTGGCAATGTACCCTGGAATTGTTTTTGAGCAATTAGTCGTGAGATAATCTTGTTAAATAGGTGAAAAATGGAATGAATAAAATTTTTATTTGAAATATTAAGCTTTTTTTTCCTTCCCTTGGATTTCTTTGAGACTTTACTTAAAAAATACATTAAATAAGTCATTATCAGTAATCGAATTGAGTAAAACGTATAACCTTTACTTATTTTTTTTTATTTTTTTTTATAAGTATACTTATAAATAATTATACTTATAAATTCTATAAAAAAAGCGTCTCATCTGTTAATGCTGAAATTCCTTTGAAATTCAAAGCCATTCGAAAGACAAATACAAGAATTCTATTTGAATTGCAAGTGCTTACCTTCCCGCCCTTAAACAAATACGAGATCACGTAAGGAATTAAATAATACACAAGCTAAAGAGCGCTCATATAAGTTAAACGAAAAAGTTACGAAGTTCATTTGCGCTTTACTGTATAAAAACGTATGAGCATCACCTTGAAGAATATTAAAGCTTCTAATTATATTGTCTGATGAAGGTAAACGAAAGTTTTTTACATTGAAATAAGTTAACGAAGAAATAGAGGGGTCAATCGATGGTAAAGTGAAAGCCAAGTAGTTCTTCGTTACAATAGGTTTAAAAATGCGATTTTAAACCCTGCTTTAAGAGCTTAAAATGCAATTTCACACCTCCCAGAGTGTAGAATAAAAAATATCATTAAAAGCTAGTGTTTACTATCGACTGCGCAACACTGCAGGCCGACTTAAAAGCAAACAAACCACTAATACTTGAGCTTTTTCCAATCGACATCAGAATAAAAAGCCCTCAAACCCCCACCGGATTTTGACGCTGGCGGCGTCGATGACCGCTGAGGTTCGAGCCCGATCGCGGTATTCCTTCGCCCCGAGTGATCGTTCGTTTCCGCCGGTGCCCAGACGGTGAACTCCCGAGCTCGGTACACCTCCACGAACGGCAGATCGTACTGGAATTGAATGTCGTTCACAAGATAAGTAAGCTTTGAGAATACTTTGGAAACCAAGTTTTTGCGATAAAGTAAATGAATTTTTTATATATTACTATAATATTTACTACTTTTTTCAGACCATTTCCCTTCCACTAAAAGCTTACATTTAATTACTATTTTTTACAGCACAATCCCATTCCCGTTAATTATTGCAACTCTCCCAAACGATCTCATATAATTTAAGCAGGAAAAGGAGCAGCAAATCATACCAGTGTTTTGTCTTTGCTGCTGATGTTGTTGATGAGGGAGGTGTGCCTGACGAGGATGACGTCGACGCAGCCGTCGCCGATGTGACAGTGCGGACTGAATCCCATGGGGCTCTTGGAGCAGGCGCACGACACGTTCGCGCCGTTCACCATGAAGAACTTGCTCCGGACCGTCAGTCATCCTGCAATAAGATTCCAGACGTTAACTCCATTAGCCGAACTTTATTGCCATCCGTGGAATTAGTATTGCTCTGGGATTGGGGGGATTTTGGTGTTTATTCGCGCATGCATTTAAGTGAATTAGCTTCTGGTTTGGGCGTCGAAGGTGTTAAATTGTAGATTTCATTCTGAAGTTGTTTTAAAATTTGTCGTTTATCAAGTTCAATATATTTGTGGGTATAAATGAGAATTAAAAACTAAACAACTACAGAATACATTAAAAGACTATCGATACAATGTATATTTATTAAAATTATGTACAATAGAACATTTGTAAAAATTTACTATTCATTTATTAATTTTTGCTAGGCTTTTAATAAAAATTAATATAAAGTATAGTAATTTTCCTGCGCTCTGGTTCTCGGATGCATCTCATTAATCCTGAATTTGACCTTTCGTCTCTGTAAAATTCCATTTTTGAACCTCCGGAGTGCCTCCAAAAGCTACATAATATTATAAGTATTATAATTAATGCATATATGCATCAAAATAAAAAAACTTTAATTATTACTACAAATATTCACAACATTTTTAGGAAAACTAATATTATTTCTAAAAATAACTTTAATTTACTCAACTTTTCATAAACTATTTATACTTTATCGTACAAAATATGTTTAACATTTGTAGTAATATGTGTGTATAAATAATAATACACTTAAGAATAACTGTTATGGGTATCTTACATTTATGGCAGATGTCGCGATTTCTATTTTCTAGTATGTGCTGATGTGTAATTTTTGAGGTTCCAATGCGTAGTCTTGTTATTATAACCTGATCTCTTCTTGGGAGTTTTAATGCTGGGTTGTAGTTATGTACGTTGTTTTTAATTGATCGCAATTGATATGGGTTTGTGTTTTTTATCCATTCTTTATTCCATTCGTGTGGATATAAGCGTTTACTAGTTTGTAAAAGTCTTTTTTCGTAATCCTGTGTCGGTTATTGTAGTGCGTTAAGTTACATGCTTATTTTCCTTTTTCATTTAATTGTTTTAGATTTTATCCATCTAGGTGCGTGTAGCATATTGCTAATTTTTCTTTTGATTCTATTAATTTTTTGGTGATTTCGTTAGCCAGAGGTGCTCCTGGTTTATTTTGTAGAATTTGATTGGTGAAATCGTAGGAATTTGTTTGTATAATCGTTTTTTTATCTAATTTGATACTGTTGATAGTTTCTAAGATTAATATTGCTAGACAGGTGTCACTGTTGTAATAACTAGGAAATTTTAACAAGGTAGATTCTTGGTCGCAGCTGCACCGATTGATTTCTGGTCTTTTAATGTAATTGTCAGAATGTGTTGATTCGTCAGTTAGGGTATTGTTGTTTGATCTGTTTTAACGAAGCATTTGGTTTATCGGGGGTCAAGAATGCATCGATTTTATCGTTATTTAACCACTACGGATTGTCGAGAGTGTGATGGATAACAAAATTTGTTTCTTTTATTCTTAGCTCTTCCAGATATGAGTTTATTCTATTTATAAAGGTTTGCTTTTTAGATCCATTAGTACTGTTTGTTGAGTTGTTTATTTTATTACTGAGAACCGAATGTAGTTAGTTTTGGAGAAAGGAAAGCACTTTAGCTGCGTTGTTTAAGTCGAGTATTTTGCGTCGCAGGCGTAAGGGTAACATGTTGCTTTCACTTAGAATACTCATTGATGGACTAGTTATGAAGGCCCCAGTTGCTGTAAGCATGCTGGAGTTTAAAATCGAGTCGAGTTTTCTTAATACGTTGTTGGTTGCGGATCCGTCCACTATACTGCCGTAATCAATTTTGGATTGGATCAGTGCCTTATAAGTGTGGCACAGAACTTGTTGGTTAGTGTCCCAGTTTCTTGCTGACAGTGATTTGATTAGTTTTATTTGTTGAAAATAATCCGTTTTTAGTTTTTCTATGTGGGATTTTCAAGAGAGTTTTAAATCGAAAATGATCTCCAGAATTCTAATTTCATAAGTCATGTTTATCGCTTGTTTTCCGATTGTAAGTTTAATTTTGTTGTTTTTGTTATTGTTTATTCTTTTTTTAAATACTATTGCTTGTGTTTTTGCTTTAGTGAATTTAAAACCTCTTTTATGAGAGAATTATTGGAGCTTATCTAACGCCTAAACACGAAAACGTCATTAATCAGTCAGCAAGATCGGTTAGGGTCAGCATCCGTCACGGTGCTATTATTTAATGTCCTGCTTACGGGCGACTCTCCACGCCACTATCCGCTGATTTCCGGGAAAATTACGTCCAACCAGTTATGGGCGATAATCACTTTGTCTGGAAGTAAAGCGAAGGATTGGTCGTCCTCCGAAGGCGGAAAATCGAAAGGAGGAAAAAAACCATCGGTAATCTTCAGAAGTGATAAGGTCCATTTTTTATTTTGATCATTTCTATATTGTATGTTAATTTATCATAAACTAATCATATTCTTGAATATTTTTGTTAATTTGCTTGATTAAGAAAGTGGCAACATCATTCAAGGATTTTGATAGTAGTGGACACATGATGACATACAGTAGCTGTTCTTAGAATCATAATTTTAACAATATTCTATTAATTTATTGATATAAATAACGTTTTTCAGTGTAAAAAAATTTGAAGAAATACAAATTGCTTTTATAGAAACGTGGATTTACATTTTTCTTCCCTCGTGACTGCCTGTTTTCTCTTTACACTGCGTTCCCCGTCATTCCATTTCCGGCTCAGCTTCGAATGCTGCGTTCTTCCTATTCTTTCTCTTTTTCTTTTCACCGGTTATAACTTCGGATAAAAGAGCGAACGCTGTTACTTCGAAGCCGCAACCCCTCGATTTTTATTATAATAAGAATTTTTTTTTGGACGAGGATGAAACATAGACTTAAGATTTTATATGGATTAAATTGTTATACACGAGTTAAATGATTATTGAACTCGGTGGATATAGAATTACCCAGACGGTAAAACTATTTCAAATGATTTCTTTTTAAGCAGAATTGACTTAAAAAGAGTTCATTTGGAATAGTTTTGCCGCCTGGAATTAAGGGGCTACTAGGTTACGGAATGATAGGAGGCTGCTATTAAGAGCTAATACATTCATTTCAAAGTAATGTTATTGCTTTAGGGGTTATTCGTTAGGTCGGTTATGTTGCAATAGGCTTGAACGATTATTAGGATAGATTTTTATTGGGTTATTGGTCTAGAGAAAATCATAGGCCAGAAAAAAGAAGATACGGAAGTCGATACTGGAAAGAAATTGGAACAGATCTAGGAACATGCTTACCATACAGATGCAATAGGAATATTTTCTGAAAATAGCAAACTGCTCCTAGTGAAAAAGTGACAAAAACATCATTTAAAAAAGAAAAATTATTATTGTAATTGCAGCTAGTATTTGATAATTATAAATAAGACTATAAAAAATTCGTCCATGTTCAATGATCTTTTATTTTGAAAGACTGATCAAACTATTATTTACGTGTTTAAAATCTGCACTTAAATCTTACTATATTTCTTCTTGGATTATTCACTGCTGAAATATGAGCACTAAAATACCGGTAATGTTTATACTTTAAACTTCTACTAATAATTTTCATTAATACCTTTATAAAAGCTCTAAAAAAGAAGTTTAAATTTTAACTTTCTTCAGTGAGCTTATATTTCACACTAGATTTTAAAGTAGTGGTATTGTAACTTTACAGAAGATGATATTTATATTTAATTTTCCGTCTTTCCCATAAATTTTCTTTTCATCCAAGCTTTGAATATTCGACCAGCATCTTGCTTTGCATTAAGTTATTGTATAACCAATTTAAATAATGCACCCTTCAAAATCGCATTTTATTAGTATTTTTTTGTTTGTTGCGATTATTTACTCAAATACTCATTTAATATTGCAGAATTTTATTCTTCGAAAAACTGCTAGTTTTTTTCTTCGAAAAACTGCTAGTTTTTTTCTTCGAAAAACTGCTAGTTTTTCTTATATACCATAGCGTTATCGTTACCGTAAAATTATTCAGTAGGCCTGAAATGCATAAATCACGCGCCTATATTTCAAATAATCGAACGATCGACTGGAAGTACAAAAAAGTGTTCCAAGCTCAGAAATAATGAGCCAGCAAAAAATCGCTCGTCTTTTATTTTCGTGTACTTTGTAACAACAAACTAGGGTGGTAATATACACTGAAAATGTGTCCTTTTCAAATTATCTGTAAAACATAATATTGTATTAATAATACATTAACATAATATTTTTATTACAATATACTCAATTTTTTATCAAAACAACCAAGATTTAACTTTTTTTTGTTTTTTTGACGGGGCATGATACCCATTTTCTTTTCTTGAAAGGTTGACCTGAAAAATACATAAATTAATTAATAATAAATTCTACTTCTTTCATACTAAAACTATAGTTAATTTTGATCGAATGGGCTCGAACAGAATTCTGTAGGCCCATTTGGTTCAGAGATATTAAGCTTTTAAAATTTTTGCTTTGGCGTAAACTCCAGAATGAACTGATAGATAAATTTTCATCTAACAGAGCTGAAAATCTTTGATTTTTATGTCATTTAGGGCTGATGCTGTTTGTATATGCAAATTTTTGAATTTAGTATGTTTAAATTAAGAAAAACTCAGGAAAATTGATGAATTTTCTCAGTTTTCCTTAATTTTTCTGAGTTTTTCTTAATTTAAAAATACTAAATTCAAAAATTTGTATATGCAAAGAGCATCAGCCCTATATGACATAAAAATCAAAGATTTTAAGCCCTGTTCCTGATGACAATTCATTTATCAGTTCAGTCTTATTACTATTAGTACACTTAAATCAAATTCTAATGCAATAAAATATTTTTATTATTTTTAGAAATTTTAAAAAGGTTTTTTAATAGTTTTTCTTAGGACGCTTTGTAAGGATGAATGCAAATGAACTTGTAACAAATCGATACTGGAAAATAGTTACACTCTTGTTAAAGACTACAGGTCTTTGGCCTTATCAGAGTTCAAATTATAAGATTTTTATTAGAGCAGTACTATTAAGCGCTCCGTTTTCAATTATAACTGTAGAGGTACGGTAAAGATTTTTTTCAACATGAATATTTTTATAATATTTTACAATTAATTAATTTATATATACAGGGTATTCCGATAAGGTATGCTGAAAAGTATAGATGAGACCATTCTGGGTAAAAAAGTCTTTAGCCATTTTTTTCTCAAGTGGGTAGAATTAGAGCTATGATCAATTAAAAATTAGAGGCGTAAGGTCAATCAAAGCGCGTCAGACGCGAGCAGGCGTGGCCTAATGCATGGAGCTCACTCGCGGGCCAGAGTCTGGAAGGGATAGCGGGTCGACCAAGCTACTTAAAATGTCAATGCAAATGAAGTCGAAAGAACCTACATTGTCAATTTCAAAAAGAAAATAAAGAAGATGGTTTATAAAGCACTGAAGTTCAATCTTTCTCAATAATAATAATAATATTCATATCGAATAATAATAATAACATTTTATTAATTACACTTAACTTTTACGGGTCAAAGATAACTGTTGCTTTTCAAGTGAAAAATAAATTCAGTCCCTTGAACAAGAAGTCAAAATTATTACAGGGCTTTGCGAGCAAAGTTTTTTTTATACAGTTCCATCAAGGAGGCTGTATCAGATTTCATTTCTCAAGCAACTTTTATTCGGTTATCAAATAAGCTAGCATGAATAATCTACTTTTTACGATTGATACCTGGCCCATGAATTTGAGGCTTCTAATCAATTCTAATTTCTAATTTACCTTCTTCTTACAGTTATTCTATAATTTATTTTAACTCTCTCACGAAAGACTTCAGAACATTTTGAAATTTGTTAAAATAAGCTGAAAAATGTTGTTTTTGACACTCCGTGCGTAAAACCCGATTTCGCGCAAGCTTGCATAAAATTGCATGCGCTAAATCAAGCTCTGTGAAACTGTATCAAAAATATTGTTCAGTAAACGAACAAGAAGATGATTTTCATCTCGTACTACCTTTTCATCCTCGCTTCGCTCGGGCAAAAACAAGCAAAAACAATCACTAGTTCGCAGTTATATCGAAAACTACTACATCCTAATGTAGTGTCAAAAAATCGAAAAATCATGCCTACATTGCGTACGCAAAGTAGATTATTCATTCCCAAAGTAGGTTTTGCTTGTGAAAAATTGTTTTTGCACGCATCTTAGGCAAACGTTATACATAACACGTGCGAGAAGTGACTCCCACCTAAGAAGAGTTTATCGTTCGAGCATAGCGCTCCTCGAAATACAACATAAGCGTAGCGGCTAAAATAAATTATAAAATAACTGTAAGCATAAGGTAATTAGATTGATTAGAAGCCTCAAAAGTTGCTTGAGAAATGAAATCTGATGCAGCCTCCTTGATGGAACTGTATAAAAATAAACTTCATTTTCGTAAATAAAAATAAACTTTACTCGCAAAACCCTGTAATAATTTTGACTTCTTGTTTAAGTGACTGAATTTATTTTTCACTTGAAAAGCAACAGTTATCTTTGACCCGTAAAAGTTAAGAGTAATTAATAAAATATTATTATTATTCGATATGAATATTATTATTATTATTATTGAGAAAGATTGATCTTCAGTGCTTTATAAACCATCTTCTTTATTTTCTTTTTGAAATTGACAATGTACGTTCTTTCGACTTCATTTGCATTGACATTTTAAGTACGACATAGTAAAACGAACGTACGTGTACGACATAAGAAGCCTTTTAAATTCACCCACGATTAGTTTTCTTTCGAATATCCGATCAATGGAGATTTTATCTTGGTTTTTTTGACTAGCTCGCAGTCTAGCTTAGAGGCGGGATTGTTTACAACGATTTTATCGCTCTTTCTTTCCCCAGTGTCGGCGCGCTATCCCTTCCAAACTCTGGCCCGCGAGCGAGTTCCATGCATTAGGCCACGCCTGTTCGCGTCTGACGCGCTTTGATTGACCTTACGCCTCTAATTTTTAATTGATCATAGCTCCAATTCTACCCACCGGAGAAAAAAATGGCTAAGGACTTTTTTTCCAGAATGGTCCCCTCTATCCGATAGTATACTATTCAGCATACCTTATCGGAACACCCTGTATATAAAATTGAGTTTTTTGGTATTTTTGACTGTTCTCTAGTGAGTTAGTATTAGAATAATTCATTTATTATTCTCTAAATGTTTTCCTTTTCCATTCTCATTCCATTTCAACATAAAAAGTACTATTTCAAGATCATGCCTTCAAATTTAATTTATAAAATTTGATTCCTATATCTTTTAAATACAGACGATAAGAACTTTTGAGGAATTGGGAAAGAATAATCAAATCGTATTAGAAAACGCTACAGGTTTTATACTGTTCTTTGGACTAATAATGAAGTACAGTCTAACATTTTATCTTGAACCACAGGTAATGCATGATACACAAAACGTATACAAATGTTTATAAAATAGTTAAAGTACTGAACAATTACATTTTAGTTTAAGTTTCTTTTCGAAGAAGTCACTAAAGACTGGAGAGAGTTAAATGATGAAGGTGAACAAATGGTACTGAGGCATTACGCAAACATTGGTCGCCTTTGGACAATTAGTTATTCAGGTGCAGTCTTAGTATTTTCTATCATAACGATTATAATTATTAAACTTTTTTATTTAACAAGAATCACAATTTGCTATCATCGGCAAATTTATTATTACCAAAAACCGTTTTCCTTTTTTATTCCCACTTTATTCCAACATAAAAAATACTATTTCAAGATCTATATTCATGATCTTCGTTCCTTATATAATTGATTTAATGATATTATTGTACATGGACTTAATTTCACTGTTTATATTAAGTAAAATAGATGCTGCTGGAATTCTTAACTGCACACATAATACGCAAGTGATTTTTTCTTTGTTGACAGTCCTTTACTTTGACAAAGTAATAAACTGACTACTATTTGAACATTAAATTTTTTCTCCAGTTCATTACGTAGTGGAATTATTACACAATTTCGATAAATTGTAGCACTTTCTTGTAAGTGCACATATTAAACATAATTCATCCAATAAAAGATTGTACTTTATTTTTAAAAATGAAATATTCATTTTATTTTTTGTAACTAAGTGATTCAATAAGCATAAGTTGAGTATGATCATTCGCGCTAACAAACATACGATTAGTTAAACATTAATTTTTCATTTGATTACCATTAACTATAATTAATATCAAAACAAGTCATTATTTTCAGTGTTCCTGTCTATGGCCGTAACAGGATTCATAGCTCTGCCAGCAGTCATACCAAAATTTCTTGATATAATTATGCCATTAAACGAAACCCGCGAAAAAGAGCTTTGTTTGTATGCGGAGTATTTTGTCGATGAACAAAAATACTATTACCAGCTGGTACTGCACATTTCCATCTGCCACGTGGCTGTCGTTATGATGTATGCGGCTATTGATGGAATTTATACTAGTTTAGTGCACCACAATATTGCACTCTTTTACGTTGTCGAGTAAGTGTAAAACAACTGCAATGTAATGTTGACTTTGGGAAAATATAGCGTATATAAAAATAACATTGTTAGCTTACGTCATTTAACTTTATAATCAATTGCAATAATTTAATTTTAATCTTTCTCTTTCGTGATTTAGAATATAGAACTTTATTATATTTATCTATAGCTATAAGTTAACGTTAAATTGTCACTAAATTTTTCATAATGAGATTGCAGTTATCATTTAAAAAAAGCCTTTGGTATAGTACAATCAAATGAAGATTACAACGCAAAGAATATAGATGAAAAAATCCATCAGTGTGTAATCAGCAGCATCGTTGTGCATAATAAAGCTATTAGGTTTGGTATATTTTTCAGAAGTTTTTAATATGTACTCCAATTTAAATGAATTTTTTCTTAATAGGCTCTGTGATTTCTTGCAATCGACCTACTACTTAGTATTCTTTTTAGGCACAGGATTTGTATTGGTTAACCTGAGCATAGGCACAGTCGCAGTAAAATAATTATTATTTGAATTAAATACTTTAGATGAAGGAATATAAAAATGGTTGATTTTAACATGTTGTTCAATGCTTAATCAAGTTTTTAATACTCTGGCGAAATATGAAAATTAAAAATGTTTGTTTTTCGGTTGCATAAAATAAATATGCATATTATATAACTTACTTATAATTTACTTTTAAAACTGAGTTTTCAATTAATTTCTAATTTAAATTAACAAAAAGGCGATGACAAATTTTAATTAACAATGTGTGTTATGTCTACTTCGTGGTACGTGTTTCTTCTTCTAATCCACTACAGTATAACGGTCTTTCACAATAACTTTTTCATAAATTCTAGCACAGTTTTAAATCTTGTTTGCATTATTAAAACATATTCTGAAGAGAAAATTAGTCAATTAAGTCAATTAAAATTGTGAATGCCAGACTACTTTAAATGCTATTCATTTCTTTACCGTATAATTTCTACTTTTACACAAGCAGTACTGGTCTAACTGTGCTTCGTTTACAAACACATCGTTGACTATTGTTGTTAATTAGTTCTAATATGTAAATTAATATTGCAATTTTGAACAATATAAGTAAGTGATCTTTTCATACGTAAAATATCGTAAATTATAATAACTATTAATCTCTTTAAAACAAAAATGAGCACCTATCATCCATTTTTATATATCCTTTTTTAGCTTTTTATTATTATTATTATTATTTTTTTTTAGCTAATGTCGTTTACAGGAGATTTTCTCAATTTTGCGAGATTAGGATTAGCTTGGTTAGGCATGCTCTTCTACCATTTTTATATTAACATTCATGGACAAAAAATCATTGACGCCAGTTCCAATATTTTCAACTCCATGCAAGTATTTTATAAAAGTAGCTTGAATGAAAAGTAGATTATTATAAAACAAATACTTAATAATAGTCTAATGAGAATACGGATATAAACATTAAAAATTTTTCAAAGTCATGGTGAAAATACTTTATCGAACATTCACAATAAATTATACATAGTTTATTACTTACCATTTAGACAAAAGAAATTTAGGAAATTATTAACTTTATATAATATTTTTAAAAAAACTACATTTTTATTTGTTTCCTTACTGCTATATTTTTCAGTCAAATAAATGATAAAAGAATAATTAAAAAATTAGTGTCAAATTCTGATCTAAAAAATCATAGTTAATTTATAAATATTTTGTGTCTATTTAATTTTTTAGTTATGCTTCTGGTTGGTACAAATTTCCTTTAAAGACTCAACGGCTGCTGAAATTTATGATGCTACGTTGTTACAATCCATGTGTATTCACTTGCGGTCCTTTTATGGTTATGAATTTTGAAAATTGTGGCGTTGTAAGTACTAAAATTTATTTTTTTCATTTTGTTTCTCATTATTTTTCAGTAGAAATCTTTTGTATTACAGGTTTTGAAGACAGCGATGTCTTATTGTACATTCATGTTAGCGGTAAGCTAAGAATGAAAACTTTGATCTTGAAAGAATGCAATTTAGTAACCATTTATACTAGAGTTTCAATAACGTATATGTTTTTGTAGATTAATTTTATAATCTGCTTTTCTTCAATTTACTAAGTTATAATTTATTTTTTTCAGGATTTAACATTCGAAATGTTTTAGTCTGACACGTGTCTTTACAATAGAAAACAAAATATTCAATGAAATTATATTATAATATATTTCATTTATAATATATGAATAAATTATATTTTATATTTATATTAAAGTTTCATTATTTTCAAGAATATCATTACAGCTATTTAATTTAGTTTTCATATTTATAAGATTATTTTATTTACATAATTTTATCTTGGTTTAGTTATGAACCAAATTTTAATATTAAATCCGATGCCAGGAAAAAAAATAAAGTTGCGAGTAAAGTTTAAGAGAAATAAATAAATGTTTCCTGTTTTATAAATGTAACAAACCTTTCTAATGAGTTTTCAGGATTTATATTTTAAAAGATTTAATGCTCAATATCTATAAGCGTCATTCGTACGTACTATAAGTACTAAAGAACAAGAAGACGTACGAGTGTAGCAAAAAGAATTACGTAAAGTACTCATTTTAAAAACAAAATTTGAAAAATACTGAAAGTAGTTTGAATAAAACTGTTTCAATACTTATGTTTTCCAAAAATTTCCAAATGAATATTTTTGCCATTAAAATTATATAATTGCGTTGCTATTTCTTAAATTTTACTATAAATTAAAACAAATTTCCAAATTTATACTATAAATTCTGTTCAGTAGAGAGTCAGAAAAGTTCCTAGCCGCGCCGGATCGCGGCGTAGTTAATTTTTCGGCTGCTTATCGCCGGCGGTCGCGCCGCCGGGAAATGTAGAGGAGATAAGGGAACGCGAGCTGGTCCGTCTTTGCTTTTTTGACAGTTAGTATTGAAGAGTTGTTCGAAAGGTCAACGGAGCATTGAACCGCGATCGCGAACGCACTTAGTACTGCAACAATTAAAGTTTAATAGTCGATTCGCGATTTAGAGTCATAACGCGATATTATTTATAAATATTA
>JAWWEM010000044.1:17583051-17608104 GCA_035582935.1 Ormyrus thymus
GTGTTAGATAATATATTCAATGTATAAAAAATGAAAATCATATTAAGCTACCTAATAGTATTACAATTTTTCCAAACTATACATTTAAAAGAATTTCGTTGTACATTATTCGATAAAATCAGCTTCCACTGTAAAGAAGTCTCCTATCTTCAGCATCGACTAGCTACCTCACTACAACCTCGAAAGCAGAAAAATAAATAAGGCCAGTATTCGATTTCACTGGGCATCAAGTTCCACAAAGGCAGTTCCTCCCCAGCCCCGCGGCCGCGTTCATCCACCTGCGCAGATCAGCGGCTGGATGCACTCGCGAATCCTGGGCCAGAGCTCGTCGGTGGTGATGCCGCTGAACTCGCGCAGTAAGCCCTTGCCCTTGTAGTAGGTGATCACTGGCTTCGTCTTCGTCGAGTACTCCTCCAGCCTGCGCTGGACGATGGCTGGCTCGTCGTCCGGACGTCTGCTCAGCGGTTCTCCCGTCAAGTCGTCTTTGCCCTAAGGTGATATTTCAGATTCTTTCATTTTTTCTACAATGTTTATTTTCAATTTGAACATTTCAAAAACTTGTTATTGAACAATGTCATCGCTCAGATGCGCATTTTTACTCAATCGTCCGATCTCAAATACAAAACTTTGTTTTTACCGGCACTTTAGGATCGTTGAATCCAGTATTGTAAACTCGACCGCTTGGCAGGTGCGTCCAGCGGTTTTTCACCCTCTCCAAAATCACGGAATCCGGGACTTCCAGATTAATGACTATGGATGCGGGATGCTTTGATTCCAATATTTCGGCCTGGAGCAACGTCCTCGGAAATCCTGTCCGTAAGAGAAAATCCTGGCTTCAATATTGATTACAGAAAATTTTTATAGCTGCTATAAAGAATTAAACTACAAGCCTATCAGCGGTGGAATTTTATTTTCAAGCAGAATCATGTGCACATCAATTTTTAGTATTCAAACCATCGATTAGAAAATGTTAATAAAATTCCATCTCTTGGAAACGGATGCACACACACACATGATAAAAAGCACGAAAATAATTAGTATTACGTCAAATAAAAATGAAAAACTTACAAAGATGCAGGAAATGACATTCTATAGCACGTATCTTTAGGAATTATCAATAATCTCGTCGACAATTAGAAAAAGTATACTCTTTATTACAAAATAAATGACAGAGCTAAACAGTCAAAAAAATGTACAAAAATTGCATAACGATATACACCGGGCTTTCGCTCAAAAAAGTCTAAAAAAATACGATTTCTCGTCAAGAGACGTTCAACTAAGATATTGAGAGCAGAGAAGTATGCAAAGAATTGGCAAATAGGACGCTACGCAAGGTGCTGCGCGACGAATTCCCTGATCTCGGGCCACATGCTGTCGGTCGTTTCGCCAGTGAAGGACCTGAGGACGTTCAGTCTCTCGTAAAAGTCAATGACTGGCCGCGTCTTGGTGGCGTACTCGCGCAGCCTCGCCTGCACCACCTCGGGACGGTCGTCCGGACGCTGCGACAGCGGCTCGCCGGTCACGTCGTCTTTGCCCTGTTGCAGACAAAACTGTCAGAGGCCTGCAGGATTTCAGAGAGCTTCTTGCAGCCTGCGATTCGTTCGTTTTATAAGTAAGGGTTTCGCGATCGTTTCTCGCCGATGAAGGTATATTCTCAAGGTGCTGGATATTGCTGAAACTTTGGGATCTTTTCTGTTGTTGGATCGTGAAAAATTATAACCGAAATTATCGGCAGAAGCGTAGAAAGAAAGTGTAGTAGTACAACATGCAGTTTTTTTCATAATTTAACGTATGAAAAAAAAGACGGATAAGACGAATCCAGTTTTATGTAAACACGAACTCTCAACTAAACTCAAACCTACAAAACGGAACAAATCGCACGCCCAAAAATGTTTCTTTCGCAAAAGCAGATTTTCCTTCCTCACCGATACTTTCGGATCGTTAAATCCGATATTGTAAACTCTGCCGCTGGCTAAGTGTATCCAACGATTCTTAAGTCTTTCTAATATTACGGAATCAGGTACATTGACGTTGATCACGAGTGACACCGGGTAAATTTTTTGCAAGGCCTGGGCTTGCGAGACCGTTCTGGGGAATCCTAGGCAAAATAAAGTAACAGGGAAAGTAGTAATCTAAATCCTGGCATTCCAGACGATAGTTTCAATAGAGAATTCTAAACTTGTGCAGGGTGCTCCGAAAATCTATGCTGAGAAGTGTATCGTGGGGTAGAGGGTAATATTCTGAAAAGCAAATTAAAACAAAATGTTGTCAAGATTTTTTGTTTAGTACGTAGTAGTATAGTATATTTCCCTCTATTCCACGACGTACTTTTTTTCATACGTTTTCGAAACATCTTGTATATTGATTGGATATATTATGGGGTAAGATTATTGTTAAGATTATTATAAAAAAAGAATTAATAATGGTTAATTATAGCTGCAAAATCAAATCAACAAAATGTGCAGGTATCATAAAATTTCAGTTTTAAGGATACGTGAATTTCATGGAAAGAAAAAGTGAATTCTGAAAACTGCCGCGATAACAGCAAAAAAGTAAGCCAAAGTTGCAAAATTAACGGTGAAAACGTTCTCTGCCAAGGTTTTAGTGACTCACCGTCCAGCAGCCAATTTTGACAATCGAGAGCTTTGATTTCCTCGCTGATAACCGCAATCATCGTTTCATCTGGTACGAGACTGCCGGAGTTCAGATATTTTTTCACTTCTTTTCCCAGTTCTGAAAAAGTTTACAGTGATAACCTTTTATCAATATTTTTAAAATATATTTTTCTATTTTCGCATTTATTTTGTTAATTTTTGAGTTTTATTCATAGACTAATGAATAATTTATTATTATTATTCTTATTTTTTAATAAACTATTTCTAATTATTTTCTTAAAGAAGAATCGTTTTAATTGATTTTGAGAACCGAATAACAGCGTGATAACATTACTACGGCATCTGGGACGAAACAACCCTGAGAATCAATTCGAGTGAGCCATTCAATTACATTTCAATCCATGTGAATAAACAGTATTAATTAGAACAAGTGACGGAATTTTAACTGCATGCGCGCAATCAATTCGAGCAACCAAAAACTATTTAATATCTCGAAAATTGTTATAGGTACAATTTACGTCAGTAAACTTTTCTAAACTGAAGTTTTAAATTCTTCGATTACTCTATCCCCTAAACAAACGGTTTCAATTATTGTATACTCCTCTGAAGTTTATGAACGTATCGATCTCAGATTTTGCACACCCCTTCTCTTCAGTCTCAAGGGTGCATAGATTCAATTGCATAGTGATCGGTTAATAGGCAAAAAAGTTATAAACATGAACGTCGATAATGCTAACTCTCCATACGCAGCAAGCCGCTGACCGAACAATTTACTGCACTGGCTCACCGCTACGAGGCGCTAAACAGCCCAACACCCCAAGCAATCCAGTCTTCTAAAACATAATTAAACGATCACCTACCGGTCTGATTGGCGATGTGGGAGCGGAGCTTGTTGCCGCTGGAAATGTGGTTCACGCCGAAATGCTTGACGATGCGGGCGGAGATGGTGCCCTTCCCCGATCCCGGCGCCCCCAGAATCACCGCCCTGAACGCCGCCTGAGCAGCCCTGCTCGAGCAACCCGACAGTGCTACCATCTCCTCCTGCTGCTGTTCCGCCTGGTTAGTCTTCGCTCTTTGCAAGTGATAAATAGAAGTTAGTCGTGTTTGGATTGCGAAGGGTTGCTGTAAATTATTGCTTTCATTAGTCTGAAAAGATGCGAGGCTTGCTTTTAGAAAAAACCTTAGCACGCTCGAGTCAGACTGAAAAGTGTTGTAATAGTGGGGTTTAGTAATAGGAAATTGATACTTGTTTAATATCATATTCTTCTTAAGAATTACTTATATTACCATAATCGAGTGATGAAAATCTATTATAAATTATTTGACATTCACTCTCTCGCAATCGCATTCATACATTCAGTACAAGCAAGCGTTCTGGTAAACGCTTTTTTAATGCGTGTTTACATTGTGAACCAGAGTCCGTCATTTGAAATCATTTTTTTCGAACTAAAAGAAATATCATTTCCTAAATACGCGTTGATTGAAAGTTCAATATCAAAATTAAAAAATTTATTTTACGAGAATATCGGATTGTCGGGTTGGAACCTAAATGGTCCAGGCAATAAATAAAATAGCATAATAATTTACATTAACAATTAAAAAATTTAAATACGACTTACATAATTTGTAAGTTAAAACCTACTCAGAAACGTTCTGCCCTTCCTCAAACTCAGTTATCGGTCTACAATTATTCAACAAAACAATGTCATAACAGTTGGGGAAGATGTGCTCAATACTTTGTCTCACTCCGGCCTTGCTAGCGATAAAGTCCGAGCGCGCAGCCGGTAGACTTTGGAACGCGTTCAAGAGCAGAGGTGAGCGCACTTGAACTTTTTCGATTGTTAGCTTTCGAAACGAGATTCAAGCCGGAATGGCTGGCACCTTTTTCTTTTCTGGGTTCCGAAGGAAAAAGAAGATTATAGCTGCCGGTTTAGCCGAAATAAGGCAGTGATGTGCTTCGGAGTTACATAATGCGAGTTGAAATTTTTAAAATTAGTTTTTATGTGATTCTAATTTAATTTTTAATTAATATATTTAATTAAGCAAGACTAAAGTTTTGGAAGTCGATAGAGATTATTTTAAACAATAATTTATTTACCTCTTAAAAAATACGTTTTCAAGAAAATGAATTATAATACTTTTTGTCATGAGCAGAGTAACTTTTGAAGCGCCTTAATCATTTAAATATAAACGAGTGGTCGTGGCAGAATGTATTAATTATACATACAAGCCGGTGCTGAACTCATAAACAGCTGTTCATTTAGGTTGTCGAGGAAGGCGATTTAAATTTATTCTTGTAAAAACACGCACAAAAAATCCTCGAGCAACCAAAGCACAAATTGTACGACGATTCGTGAAAAAAATGACCCCTCGCACATTTTCATCACTAAAATCTCAATTTTTATCAAATCAACAATCAAAGCTCCTTCTTGAAGTAGCGCAATCACCTGCAAATCCGGTAAAAATCCGGAAAAAAGACAAAATTGCACGATGAGTTAACAAAACAAGCCAGACTCGTCTGGTCAGGCACGAATATTGCATTCGACTGGCGAAGGGAGAATCGCGCGTTATCACTCTTTTCACTCTTTCTATCCTTCTCTTGTTATCGTAATCGCTACTGACTACAGTTTTGTATGTGGGGGAGATTATAACTTTAGCATACGAAATTGCCGATCGACACGGTAATGGGAGGATGATGCCGAATGTTTTAGAATAAAATAATGCTTTTGTTACGTAAGAATCTACTTTTAAATAAAGTCAATTGTGTCACGTTTAAAATTTCATTTAAAGCGGAAATTTATGTGACTTGGTGGTTCGTGGCGGTTAATTTAAAATAAAAATAAGACTTTATCGAATTTATCTGAGGAAACATTTCAGGTCAAGCGATCAATGACGAGGTGTCTAAATAGATTTTCAAGTTAAAAATTGATTCGAAGGTTATTTCCGTAAATGACGAAAATAGTTAGCAAAGTAATCGACCTAATCTAGAAGAAAACTGAAACTTTTTGAAAATAAAAAATAATTCCGATAAATTCTCGCAATAAAACCGACACTTATTCGTCATTAAAAAGGATTGCCCTTAATCTAAAAGATAAAAAAATTTCAATGAAAGGAGTCGTCAATATCCATCTTCGACGTACAGCATCTTTTCAGACTTTCAGACATCGATCGAAACTAATTGAAATCTTGCGCAACTTTGTAAACGTGCAGAATTAACATCACACTGTGAAATATTAAACATACATTTATTTCATAGATATACTTTTGTGAATTTCATTCTGGTCTCGGACTCTTTTTAAATAGTGAGTGTTAAAAAAATTTAAAAAGAAAACTAAAACACGATGTGACTGTATTGATTATGATATGACTAGCGATGACAACCTCTTCCAATAGATCCTAATCCGGTAATTTAAAAATGAAACTAAAGCAGGAAAAATCATGAAAAGCCCGCATATTACAGCTTTCTACCGTAGCTCCCCACCGCCGGCTTATCATTCAAAACTCGGAGAGAATTGCGTCACCCCGAACCATTGATCACTCGCAAGGCACTGCAGCGCCAAAGTTCCGGAACAGCCGCCTACCGTCGGTCGGAGCGGCACCCATGAAAAATCGCGTGCGACTTGAGAGCGCGACGGACACCGACTGCTGCGACCGACTGTAGCAGCTGCGAGGTTGCCCCGACAGTGACGCAAGCCGAGAGCCGCGCCAAAATTTTCGCCGCGGGACCCCTCCGTTCCGCTGCGAGGGTGGAAGGAAGAATTTCGAGAGGTTTCACTGGGGTTCCGCAGCTGCGCTGTTGACTCGTTTCGGCTGCTGTTTCTTTGGCTTTGATATTTTCAAATGTATTTTGTAAGGGTTCGTAGCTCGAGAATTTAATCACTTCTGGTGGCTCTGCATTGCTGCGATCTTCTTTATTGAGTCTGGGAACTCCATTAATTGATCTCAAGTAAGGTTTAACTAGCTTAATTACTTTTGTAGATGTATTAGTTTTTCAAATTTTAATATTTATTAATAAAAAATATTCAATTTGATCACATATTATGACCACACAGGCTTATATATTTTATAGCACGTACAAAAAGGAAAATATTAGTATATTCAATTTTTTAAAATAAATAAAATCAACTCGGACCTTCCGCAGATACATAGTTCCTTTTCTGTTGGGGGTCGATTATGTGCTTTAACATGCCAAAGTTATTAAAGTCTGAAATTAATAAATTTTCGTGAAATTCCTAATTTGGACCAGCTAAAGTTATGAAATTTTCAAAATTATGAATATTTAAATGTAAAAAAGATTCTTTTGAAGGTCCTTCATTTTCATGATTAATTTAAATCTCATTCTCAAATCTCATTCATAAACATTCTTTCCCATTCGAGAGAAATATCTGTTTCCACGTAGTTTATGACGTAAGCTCATTCCTGCCTACGTAACGCGCTCATATGCCAATTGCATCGTGTCAGGCAGGAGATAAAGTGCGATGCACGCGTGTATAGTGGGGCGGTTCCAATTACTTTGAATGCCTTCACTTTGATTAAAGACGCTTCAAAATTCTTATATTTTTAAAACTGCTATTTTATCGCATTGCAGGCGTAACATTGAATTAAATTTGAAAATATATTTTTAATACAAAATTGAATGTACATAATGAGTGTATTTTGTTACACATGCACTGAATCGAAATTTTAATCGACGAAACGATGATTATCTTAATATGCGCTTTCTGTTTCCACAAAAATATCTTTATTCTCCTGCTATTTGATTGCAATCAACTACAAAATAATTGTACAATTACATAATAATATAATTATATAATTACATAATTAGATAATAGATATATAATTCTCTACGTAAAGAATTCATTGAATTTATTTCGATTTATTTATAAATTTCGCTTCTGGTAAAACGCCGATTCGAACTGGAATTTCACCGCAGTTAAAAGTTTAAGACCATAACATAATACAATATAGGAATCTTGACAATAGTAATTCAGCAATTGTTATCACGAAAATACAAACTTTAGCAACTGCATGATATTATACTAAAACTATTTAAAAAAATATGCATCAATTTATGTATCAAAAGAAAACTTATCGGAAAGTGGTCTAACGTACTTGTTTTCGGAAAACTCAACGCTTTTAAATAAATTTAACAAAGCTTTAATAAAATTATCAGCAGGTGGAATTATAAAAGGATTATTTGAATTCAATAAATATTATACGAAGGACGAAGTAAAATGGGAAGCATTAGGCATTGAAAAAGTATCGAGTAAGCTTTCAGCTTTTAATAATAGGATGGGTGACTGCATTTGCAACCATTTTACTTGAATTTTCAACCTTCAAAATTCACTATACTAATTCAAATATAACAAAAAATATTTATGTATTTTTTTTAGGCTAGTAAAAAAAAAAAAAATAGAAAAAAGGCAATGTTGGTAAAATAATTTAAGAACAAATTTTAATATTTATAAAGTTATATATAGTTCAAGTTCATTGATCGAAAGTTCTAGAGTCTCCTGTTCAATTTAAAAAATGTTGCGCGAATTTTACCCAATATTGCGAACTTTTCTTCAACAGTTGGACACGTAAAATTTATTTGGAAGAAGTCAAAATTAAAATAATGTATAAAAAATCAAAAAAATTTTTACAATATTATATATTAAGCATACTTTTTTCAACTATTTACGGAATCAAAATAAAAATTAAACTCAATAATACAAATAAAAATGAAACGTCAGTTAAAATTGTAAGTAAAAAGTTTATACTCTTTAATTTACATATTATCTCTGCAAATTTCAACAGGAGGGTCTTTCGTCTGTTTAGAAAAATATTGCTTTGAATTGTTTTCAAAACCATAAGAATACTATTTTTCTCAATGAGGACTCAAAAAATAATGATACTAATATTATTAAATCACTAATGGTTTTTAATAAACCCATACATTTTTTTGGAGCTCATAATAGTACTTTCTTCAGAAAATATAAGAGAATTCAGCACGTTTACGTGTTAAATGAAACCCATTTCAATCGAATGGATCAACCTTCACAAAGCTTTATTATTATTATGTCGTCGAACGTAATTATTTTTAAAACACTGAGTGAATTAAGAGAATCAATTTTGTGGAATCACGAAGCATTATTTTTGATTGTCAATACGCACGTAAGTGCAAGCTGTGGAATAGCAGACGAAGTTTTTAGAACCGTATGGATGTTTAAAATTTTATCTGCGATATACGCGTGTCAAAAGGCGAATGGTCAAACATTTCTGTATACTTTTAATCCTTACAATAATTTTGCTCCATCAATTTGGAAAAAAATATCAAAACAATATTCAGAGAATCAGCGCTTCACTTTATTCGAATACCCATTTCCATTAATTTCTGACAATTCACACGAACTCGGTGAGTATAATTAGCATTTAAAACATATTATAAATATACGTTAACTTAATATATGTATTGATTATTGCGTCTACGTCAAATAGATATGCCGCTCTGCGATCATCTATATTACAATAAAGTGAAAAATTTGCACCATTGGAATTTGAAAACAACTGTACTATATTCATCATTCTATGATCCACTGATGACAAAAAAACTATCAGATTGCAGCAAATTCCAATCTCGTTACAGTATCATATGCTTAGTTATGAATCACATAAACGCGTCTTTCGCAGTGAAATTTGCAAAAAGAACTTTCGTGGACAGCAGCACAGGCAAGTTATATGGAGTAGTGAACGATGTATTCCTTGGTAAGGTCGATTTAGCTTTAGGTACATTTTTCTTACGAGATTACTGGAAAGAACTGACGTATCCCTTTTACACAAGTACACTTAAATTCGTATCCAGAAAAATACCAATGGAATACATGGAAAAATTCAAAGTTATATTTTCTTCAAATATGTTCTTATATATGAGTTTTTACAGTTGTCTGTCTGTAATAGTATTAAAATACTTCCTAAAGCTATCTTTTTCAATGGCGGTGTTAGAATTTCTTCGAATGTTTCTATCTCTGTCGGTTCTGAAAGAACCCAAAACCTCATCATTAAGAATAGTCTTTATGACAATGGTGCTGGCTGCGTTTGTGAACAGCACTTTTGTTCTTAGCTGCTTGAACGTTATTAGCATTGTTTCAAATCTCCAGATCTACGATTCGTATAGCGATTTAGTGAGGTCAAATATGTCAATTTCTGGAATAATTTCTTACAAAGAAATGATACGAGATGAAAGACTTCATAAACGTTATATTGAAATTCCGGATACCAACGAATGCCTTGATCATCTTTCTAAAGAAGAGAAGTATAGTGTTGCCTGTGTAGCGGATGCTCTTGATCTAGCCTATCTTGTAAGCGAAACTCCATTGATCCATATATCGAAAGACAACATATTGGAAAGAGGTATTACGTATGCGTTTGCAGAAGATTCGACGTTTAAAACTCAATTCAGCAAAATTTTAAGCACACTGAGAGAAACTGGGATCATCGAAGTATTACTTTACCAGCAAAATAAATTTCATTCAAGAAGTTCAGATAATTTCCAATATAAAACTCTGGATATGGATAAAGTAACTTTTTGGTTTAGAGTTTTATTGGCTGGATTGCTCATTGGATTTCTCGTGTTTTTATTCGAAATTGGGTTTTCAATCATTCAGCAAAAAGTGATAAATGCAACTTATGTTAATAAATTAAAAGGTATCTAAAATCTTTTTTTAACACATTATTAGAATAATTACTCTGAAACCACATTTGATTGGAAAACTCTGATTTTCTTATGAGCAAAATAATCAATTTACTTTCTTTCTTCAACTGTTACATAGTACCCGCCAGAAAAAACTTCGAGATGCACAGATTCAGTTAAGAAAGAACAGAAGAGAAAAAATGTGTTGTGTGCTGAAAAGTAAAATAAAGGTATAGCTATCGTTTTAAATTCTTGCTAATTAAGTGGAAGTATTGAAATTGGCCCGTTATAGAAATTATGTTAAAACATCCTATTCGTTTTATAAGAGCGTGTGTTTGATTACAGTCGTTTAATTTGTTCAGATTGTAAGTATTTAAATTATGTAATGTAATGTACAGACACGAATTCTTCTTTGTTGAGCTGATGAGTTTCTCGCATCTTAACCAGTGCACCAATTGAACCAGTGCAGCTTGCTCTGATAATAGTGTGTAAAAACTTTCTAATTTGTATTAATTTGTTATCATAATAAATTTTGTGGCATTGACGAGAGTTTTTATTGATTTTTATCTATAGTAAAATTTCGCTCATGAAAATAAACATTTCTCTATAATAAAACAGGGTTCTAAAAGAAGTCCTCTACACATTTAGCTTGCTAAAGAAACTCGCCTTACCATTCAGCACAGCCGCAGCAACTGCAAAAATAAAAAGCACAAAGCCGCACCCAGAAATCATGCATTCGAAAAAGGCGAAATCGAAAACGTGCGAGGTGACTTACTGTAACAGCGTGAGAAAGACATAGTTCTTGATGAATTGCAGATCGGCGTAGTGCATGAGGTAATGTCGAACGCACCACGCAACGAAGAGTACGAGCAGGGCGGCGAGGCCTATCGAACGCATGCTCGATCGCTGCAGGGTCTTTTATTCGCTCCCTCGGCCCTGCTCTTAAACCACAATTAAAATCTATTATGATATTGTTCTTTATCATAATTGTACTTTAATTTTTATTTATTTACAAAAAATATTGAAAAAATTATGATAAAAAATTCATCCACAAATTCAAGTGAAATTATATCATAATAATAATGAGTCAATAAGTGATTATGATGAACATTTTTAGACGATTCTCATAACTGACTAAAGTTGACACTGATGGCAGAGAAGTGGTATAATGAAATAGTAAAAAATAATACTGATGATTTTCTCCGTCAATTGCTTTTCATTGGTAAAATTACCTAACGTTTCGACCTCAAATGAGGCCTTTTTCAAAGGGAACTGAAACAATAAAATTAAAACTAACATCAGCGATAATATTATATTAACTATAAAGTAAATTTAACGGTCAACCCGAACTTACAAATATAAGGAAGCAAAGCCAGTCAAATCAAGATATTGTAACTGATATTACTGTCATATCCTCTAAAGTATAAAAGTTGCGCATATTATACTGAATTAGTCAAATTTGCAATCTTCTTGATCTACCTGGTTCTACCTTGGCTTTGCCTCCTTATATTTGTAAGTTCAGTTTGACCGTTAAACTTGATGTATTTCAAAAGTTATTTTTATGATGAGATTCGAACAATGTTCATTAACGTAATAGAAAATTACATAATAGAATAATTACAAGTGTTTTAAAATAATATATCTAAACACTAAGTCTTTAAAATGCAGAATTGAAAACGTGTGTAAGTTTATAGGTTTTGTCTCATTATAATCGAGCGTTTATTCGGTCGCGCGAGTTTACGGAGCTCCAGCTGAGCGATAAGCCGGCAATACGCATATTTTCCCTCCTGCACATCCTTCGCTCGATTGATTCGACTCCCTCTGCTTGGACAATTGGGCACCAGGGCGATATATAGTATTATAAGGATAGTAATTTATTCGAGAATACTTTATGAATTATGAAATATCACAAGCAATTTTTTTCCTTCTTTTAAAGGTTATTAAAAATAATAATAAATAATCTTACAGGAAGTATCAATAAGTAACAACAAAGTGGTACTGGCGTTTTAGTAAAGAAAATCGAAATATTCAAATCGTGTTTGTATAAAGAATTACTTTTTAATTAAAAATCTAAGATTCTTTTTAATGATAACACTTTTGAGTTTAAGCATTTAACAAAATTGTATTTAATTTAAAAGTTATAATAACACTACATAACAAATTCATTAGCTTAATTGAGTTAATAATGTAATGTAATAATTCATTTAGTTAACTTAATAAAATATTAAAACAATCAAATTTTAAAAGTACACAATGTGGTATTCTATTTTTTAATTCAAGTATCATATGTCGGTCTTATTTTAGCAGTTCGCTTAATGATTGTAGCTTATTATTATTTTAAATTGAAAAGTATTTTTCTCCTACCCAAGATAATCTGCTAGAGTACAAAATAGTAATAAATGATAAAGAAAAGAGCGGCTTATTAACAAAGCACACGCTATTGATTATAGCAAAGCGGTAAAGCTTTAACTACTGTGCAAAGTCGAGCAGACGACAATAGCCAACAATATCTTACAAACTATTATCAAAACAAGACAACTTTCAACACTTTAAACAATTTCAAATCACACTCACAATGAAAAACATACTTGCCACAAAACTATTTCTAAATTTTCAAACAAGCATAAAAGCGAAGAAATCTTATTACAACATAAGCCAAGTGATTTTGTAGGTTAGGACGAGCATGCCAAAAGCTCGCAAAGCGGCTAAATTAAAAAGCAATGGCTTACCGGACAACAACGGTCGGCGCATCTCTTCTTTAAGCTCAAACGAAGAGTTGCTGGAAAAACTGTGCTTCCGCGGAGCTTCGCCCATTCATGATCGAACCTCAATGAACCATCCTGGAAGCTATTACGTAATGCTACGAGTGCGGCTGCGTTTCTACGCGGAGAAAACACGCGCATTCATTGGGTGCGTGTGTAAGTGCATGTCTCATGAATGGAGCACTTATTGAATTGCACGCCAGACAATGTTTAACAGCGCGGTGTTGTGCATTTACTTCAAGTTGTATAAGTACATTTTTTATCGATGAGCGGTCGAAGTTGACATCACTAACAAATTAAATGTATAATTTTTATTTAACGTAACTTCATTTGATAATTTAAAAATAAAATGAATGTTTCTTTTAAACGAAACTACTTGATATAACTACTATAGCAACAATTTTATTTTTGTTTAGCTTAATTATCAATGCTTTTGTAATTGTGCAGGGAGGGGAAACTAATGAAAATACTGAATTAAGAAAAAGAATTCATTTTGATACATAACAACCAGCATATGTTATATAGATTTTATGTTTAGGGCTATTGTAAAAAGATTTTCAGAAAAAAGAAATAATTTTTCTTTACAGATGGCAAGTGTTAATTGATAATGAATTTATATTATTTTTTTATATACGTATTGTTTATAAATTTAGAAAACTATCAAATCTAATCTGTGTGTCTTTCAAATTGTGAATTTGAAACATTTCTTCTAAAATGAAAAAACGAAAGTTTTCTTAAACAAATAAGTAAATTCATAAACACTTAAAAATTTTAAATCTTTAATCAAAAGGTTTATAACGTTATTGTCGGTACATAGCCTTTTTTTAAAAATCTTATAAAAGATTGAAAAAATGTTAAACTAAAAAAGAAGTTTCGAATTAAAGATATAACTATTGACAAAGTAGCATTTTTATTCATATGAAAAACTAATACAACGTTAGGACCTAGGTCCACCTGCTTTACAAACTCCAACGCGTCATCTCAGCAAAAATAATGTCAATTAAAGAATGAATATATTACATGTAGTATTTAAAAATTTTATTTCTTTTCTTATGGTGCGCTCACAGATCTTTTATCTTTTTATAATAAGAGCGTAATATTATATCACTTGTACAGAAGTGTAAAGTGACATTTAAGGCGAAAATGTACAAAAATAGTAATATTATAAAACTTGGCCATTAAAAGTCCTAATCCTATATGAACATATAGGGCGTACAATATGTGCTCTTATATTTAAAAACGTTAAAAATTTTATTCTTTTTAAGAATATATTAACATTTCAAATGTATATGCTTAAAGTGTTATCGATTTATTTCACTTTTTTAGAGATCAATACTTTAAAATACAATGCCAAAATGCGCTTAGGCTGAGTTAAATTTATGTATAGATTACAGGAAGACCTAGGAACCAATAACGTTTTCGCTCATTTTCTCGCTTCTTTTCTCCGTTTAATATATTTCCCATATATCAGTGATTTCTCATTAAAAATCTGTGTTCTTACGTACTACTTACAATGCTTATACAATTCATAACAAAAAGAAAGAAGATGAAAATAGAGGAGAAAAATTTAAAGAACATCTTAATATCCTACAGTGAACTATCGACTATATTTCTTGTAAAATATTATTAGTGTCTTGTATTAAAATATTTAAAGAAAAAATGAAAGAGTCAAGTTTAATTAACTGCGCATAATTATTCTTGATGTTTTGAAATTTAAAATTCCAAAAGTGAGATTAAACATCAAGTTTTCTTCTTTGCGTGACAAGGGAATGATCAAACTGTCCTTATTCTGCTATTACCAAAGTTCACCGTCCTTTTCTTTTGCTGGCACTTCAATCACTCGCGGTTTGTCAATTATTCGTGCCGTGCGATTGCCTTTTTCTACAATACCAATAATCCAAGCCTGATATCCCTCTTGCTTTTCAATATCTTTACAATATGCTGCAGCCTGTAACAAATTTATATAAATAAAAATTATAATAATCAAGAAAATTATCTAATCTTCTACGGACCTGTTCTCGAGGTAGGCAAATTAAAAGCCCACCACTGGTCTCGGCTGAGTGTCCTTGAAGGAGTTGGAACATATTACCGCAGGCTTTTGCAACAGCAGCCATTTTTGCAATGACCGGTAGGTTGTGGATAACAAACGAGACCTCATTCTTTTGATGTTTGGCCAAGTTTTGTGCGTGTCCTAATAAACCGAAACCCGTCACGTCTGTGGCTCCATGCGCGTTGTATTTGTGCATTAATCGTGCGGCTAAGAATTCATATTTTTATATAATAAGTTTTTTTCTTACCATGAGAGGGTCAGACCTGCAGATGATGGATACTACTAAAAATTTCTTTTAAACACAAAAATCTCAAAATTATTCATGATTGAGACAGATTCAATTTTTTTTTTTTAATTTTAAAATGTTCATAAGTAGATCTATTAAAAGAGTTAAGCATTTAAGAACGTAATTTTATTTGTCTATTAGTATTCAAAGACAAATCTCAAAGTCTGGAATTAATTTTTCATCCGCAGGGCTTATACTTTTTAAATTACCGTAAATTTTTACTATAAATTCTGTATTTATACCTATTCTGTTGAGTCTAGCCATGCTGTCCATTGCACGTTGATAGGCCTTACGGACATCATCTTCACTTACAACTAGTTTTATACGATTCCAACGATCCGGCTGGTCTAACCATTGATGCGCATTAACTGCAACTTGTGTGCCGAGAGGTTTTGTTAGTACCAATACATCTCCTACTACTGCATTATCTGGACTAAAATAAAAATAATAACAATTAATCAATGATTTATTAGATAAAAATCAATTCAAAGTAATTTCAACAAAAACCAAATTTGTGAAATATAGTATTATCAAGCTTTTAAATATTTTATTTCACCTCTTTTACTAAAAATTCAAAGCTGTAAGTTAGTACTTTTTAGTGAAGTACTACTTGTATTAATTTAAAAAACTTTTTACAAAGTTTAATAAATTTATGCAGATAGTAAATCACTTACACTATATATTCATTTGGTTGACACACTGTGGTAGCAACACCACCAATAGTACACCATGGATTAACAACTGTCTGACCACCTGTAACCGTTGTGCCAGCCTCAAGTGCTGAGTCTTTGAATCCCCTCATTATCAGTGGAACAACAACATCCCTTTCTTTTTCTGTCATCTTTGTACTTACACCCAAAAGCATCAACATATTATCACATTCTGTTACACCCATTGCATACAAATCACTCAGGACATTAGCACAAGCAATTTTTCCTAAAAATGTATCATTATTAAAAACTGCAATCCAGAAATAAATAAAGATTAGAATTTCATATTCAAACTAACCCATCATGTATGGGTCATCAACAAGTGGATAGAAAAAGTCTGTTGTTTGAATTAAACTGAGTCCTCCATGTCTCAGTGGAGTCACGGAAGAATCCATGCCAATGCCTAAAAATAAATAAAAATTTTGTTTTTTATTTCCATCAAATACTATTTAAAATGAAAAAGTAAATAAATTTACCTATGCGGGGTGTAGCCATGTGCATAAAATGTGCATGCTCATGATCTTGGGCGCTACCATCATCTGCCTGCAGTCCCTCAAGGAGTTTACTTAGAATCTCCTGAGGGACCTTGCACCCTCATCCTTTTAGATCGGCAAACCGCGTTAAGCGGAAGGTAGCATCCAAGTCATGAGCAACTGGATCAAAAGGCCTACGCAGCGCAAGGGCATTGGGATTACCGCCGAGCTCCAACTGAGCCACAGCCAAGGCATCTTGTACCACTGGTATATCAGCCATCATGAAAAGTTCTAAATTAAAAAAAAGAAGAACTAGTAAAAAATTAATTTTTTACCATGAAAAGATAGAAAATGTTTAACTTAAAGAGAATAATAATCATTTAACTGTATAATTTATAATAACATTAAAGTAACATTTTTTAATATATGTTAGAATTATTAATGCACTAAAATGGTATTATGATAATTGGGTAAATCTTGTAAAAGGTATCAAATAAATATATAAAAAAATGAGCTTAATCATATAATTTAATAAATGTAAGATTTATACTTTTTTTAAACTACATAAGGAATATAGAAATATTTAAATACTTTTAACTAAAATTAAATTCATTGTTGAAAAATCCTTATTAAAATAAATAATTTTAGTTTTTTAAGTTTTTAATAATTTCTCTTTAAATTTAACAAATCTGACAATTTGTTTATCCATTTTTTACAATAAAAATTCTTGAGCATCATCCAACCTAAAACAGAAAAATATCTAATGAATAAAAGTGTATAAATAATCAAAACAATTTGTTATTATGAAATTAAACAGATTATTTATTTAACTTTTACTAATCAAATAAGTAAAGTTTTATTTTTTTTAAATGTTCTTAAAGCAGCAAATTAAATTGAATTGATCAAGAATTATAAAATAATTAGTCAATGATGATTTTAATTTACATTTCATTTAAATTTAAAGAACCACTAAAAGGACACATTAGAGCATTCACATAGTTTATACTGTATCTCACAATCAGAATTACACTATATAGCTTTCCATAAACCCCAATTGCTCTCAAATCTGAAACACAACATTAATCTCGCTACTATCTCTATCTCTGTCGTTCGGCTACTACGCAAACACACCAGCAAATTCGGCTCAAGCAACAACCATGCATAAGGCTAACCAAAAAATCATATATATATTAATTAACTTCTTTCACCCACACATAAACCAAACATAAAAGTCCATCCCCCCCGAAAAAAATTTCATTTTTTGCAAATTAAATCTTGGGCGATCAGAATTTTTTTAAGAAATACATGAGGGAAGGAGTGTAAGGGGGGGCTCACAGAAAGTCGCGAAACTCAGACTGTAGAGGTAAACCTTAAGAGCTCCACACGCGCTTTGGCCAACAAAGCCGGGCTTCGGCGATCCTCGGCTTTTTGAAAAAACTTAAGTGCCCAGTACGAACCTACGGTCTCGGAGTCCACAGGCGATTTTTCCACGAGATTTTTCACAGATAGTTCAGAAGCGAGACGCCTATGAAACTTCTATGTTCCAGCTTTGATGGAGGCGGGATATGTGCGAGCGCGAGCCGTTCCCGGCGGAAAAATGGACGACCCGGGCGCCACTTGGCAGGATGATTGGCATCTGAACGAGACTGCAGCGCCAAAAATCCTGTGTGAATTTGAATGAGGTGGAGGTATTACGAAGCTGTCTCAGAGTAATGTTTAATATCTATAGATATACTTACTGTGTATCTCTAGAAAGCTTTGGATTTTGTCCGATAAGGATCGCGTCGGTGTAGTTCAGATGCCACTTGTAGAACAGTCCCATTGGTCTGTTTTTGAACGACCGCGCGGCCGACGCCCAGGGCCGTATTTCATATCTGTTGGCTTCTCTTTTTTGGACTAAGGGAAACACTACAAACTGATTTTTACAATTTTTTTTATATTAAATTTTTTTCTTCAAGGGATAAAAATAACCGATAGACGAAAAAAAGCTTGACAAAATTTAATGTGGTCTGGAATATTTTTTTTTAGTTATTACTGACATAAAATACGCATGCGCAGATCAGCTGTGAAAATTCAAAATACAATCATGGGTACCACTATTATAACTCGAGATTTTTCGTAATCAGACATCTCTCTGAAAACTGTGAGAAATTATAATTTAATGACCAGACCTTAATATAAATTCACTTATATAGAAAATAATTTGAAGTTTAAGTATGATATTATCAAATTGTTTGTGCAAAGGTTTTTCAAAAAATGTATTTCGTGAAATTGAACAAAATGGTTTGCGATCTTATACCGCTTATATTCAGGGCCAAAATCCTGAACCAAAAGTTAGAGAATATTTTTATTACATAGATCATCAAGGAATGGTACTTGGTAATTTAATAATGTACTCTTTATTGGAATAGTAAGAAAGCAGTCCCTCAATCTACAATTTCACTGTAAATTAATAAATAATTTCCATTACATTTCCAGCTATTTCTAGATGACACAAAAATAAAAAATTTTACATCTTGCTTCAAAGGTATAACAAAACTTATTTTTTATTTATTTTGATTTTTTTAGCGAGAAGTTCAAAGAAATTAAACAGAACATGAATTTTTCAGATAGAAAATTCCTTCATTTTTTTTTTACAAGATTACGAAGGAATGACACTGACAGGTATAAGGAATTTCCTTACTTGTCATTATGTGGAAGAGAACGTAATTTTGTAAAGTGTGATGATCTTCCAATTGTTTTTACACAAATTATACAAAAACATAATGCAAAAACTGGTGAAATAGAAGACTATTTTAGTTACAATCATGCTCATGAATTATTAACAGTATGTGACTTAAAATTTTTGTAGTATATTTTTTATTTTAAATAAAGGTATTGTAAAATATAATATTTTAGGTACCATTTCAACCAAATAAAATTTTTATGAGTATCAGTTCTGGACGAGTTTATCATCCAGCTCCAGAAGCCACAGGTGGTATTGGTCTTGTGAAATCAAGTTTAGCCATCGAATTTAGTTCAATGTTTAATTTTGAAAATGGCGAAGAAAATGGACCAACTGATTTTCTTTGGCAAGGAAAAGAATACAAATTAGATTCTAAATGGTACAGGGAAAAAATGTCAGAAAAAAATCATTTTGGATAACTTAAAAAAATAAAAGTGTTATTTTTATACATGGTTTAAATGTGAGATTAAAATTAAAATATAATTTAATATTTTTGTTATGTACATATGTGTATTAAAATAGTTAATTTTTCATTTATTGTTACATTCTTTTACTGTTAAAATAATTAATTTAAGATTTTTTTAATTTAACTGGTTAAATATATATTTAAATTATATATTCTAAAACAAAATCAATATTAATAATAAATTATTAAAATGTGAAATTTTAAGTAAAAATTACATCATTGAAATAGTTCTTTTACATCTATATTTATTTAAACATATAACCAGTGTGTAATAATGTAGGCTACTCATAAAAATGTTACTATAAACTTGTACAATTTGTTTAAACTTGAGTATAGAATTTGGTAACAGTAGCTAAAAACTACAATATCTGATATTGAATATCAATGCAGTCAACTGCAAAATACTGAAGTAAAGAATTACTAATAATTGACGGACGCGTGCGTTCAATTCTTATTTAATTATAATGATCAACGGCCGTACTTTCTCGTAAGGAATGTTCGATATTTGTAGTTGAAATACATGTCCATAAAATTATGACAAAATTTCGTATCGAAAATAATATTAACAATTTTTTGCAGCACACAGTATCCCACCTGGTTTGTCTATAATATATTAAATACAAATATACTGTTTTAGATTTAGTATAGACTGTTTAGAGTTTAAATCAGCATAACCCGACTTTTAACTTTTGAATTTTAAAATGAATTCATTTAAATTTAAAAACAAATTCATTATACTATCCAATGAGACTTTAAATTTGATACGATTTTCGTTTAAAGAAATGCTAATTCATGCATTATTCGCGTTTATTTGCGTTATATTTATTACATTTAAGGTGCCGATATAAAATTGCTGACAACGTGATTGGACATAACAATTTTTGCAATTTTTATTACCAGAAAACTTATACTAATGCACTATACTAATTTTGATAAGTGTCTGAATATTAATTAATGATAAAGATTTTTTAAATAAATTTCAATACCCCAAATCACTGCAAAAAATCAGCGTAGTTTATCTATTATCATCATGCTAGACTGAAGCTGATATATCAGATCCCTGCAGTGCAGGGCCTGCACACCGGCTAGCCTTTTTCCAAATCCGATTAGCCGTTATATATAAAACATAGAATAATAGCGCGCCACTATACATTCTATGCAATAACAATAATAATAATACATACTTATTGTTCATCCATACAATATCAATGGCTAACATAGAACCATAAACTCCTGTGTTTATGCACACTGTATATGTATATTCAATTTAAGTGATTCTAAGAAAAAGGTTAAAATTTCAAATTGAGATTGTAAGTTTTATGTTACAAATTAAAAATGTGTAGATTTTTTGGTTGGTGAGTGAAATTTATTAAATTACTTTGTTTACATTATTGTATAAAAAAAATGTTATTTATTTAATATGCGTAATATGTGTAAATTAAAACAACTTTAAGAAATATTAAGTTTTTTTGCATTACTTAATATTTCAGTGAATTATCTACAAATCAGCTTACTAAAAAGTGTATTTACAAAAAAAATAACATTGAATATGAAGTACCTTGGACTGATAGTGAGACTGGTGTTGAATATAATCCATCCAATCTTTTGCAAATAAAAAGCAGCGGTCTGCCAGTAATAATTGATGGAAAGCACTTACAAAGTTTAGAAAATCGAATTTTTTGTCCTATGTATTGGACTCTTATTCCATCCTGGTATAAGGTAAATAAAAAAAACTACTTTATTTTTAAACTTATTTTGTTTTATAATTTCAAATTTCAGGGTAGTAATGTAAATGAATGGAATGCTTCTACTCACAATGCCCGCTTGGATAATCTACTTCAAAGCAACATCTATTCTTCATCATTAAATGAAGGTAAACGTTGCCTGATAATAATGGAAGGATTTTATGAGCATAAAAAAAGTGGATCTCAAAATACTGAAGTTTATTACCTCCAATCACCACAAAATAATTTGCTCAAAGCTGCAGGCTTATTTAGTACTTTAAAAAAGCCAAACGTAAATTTTAAATTTTAAATTTAATTTAAGATGTAAAATACTTTTGTACTTAAAAATATTTTTAAATTATAAAATTAACATTGTGCTAATTTTTAGGGTGATACATTGTTTACTTGTACAATGATAACTACTGAGTCAGTTGGCAACGTACGTCAAGTACATCAAAGAAGTCCTTTATTGCTTCATGATGATGCAGATATTGAGGCAAATACTTACTCTACTTGAGTATGAATAATTAAAATTAAAGATTAAAGATGCATTTTACTTTTCTAGGCTTGGCTCGATTTTAAAAGCATTTCATCAACAGATGCTGTTAACAAAATTAAAGTAATTCCTCAAACTGACTTAAAATTGCATCAAACTGAAAAAGTTGGTTTTAAGGAACCAAAATCTGCGAAGTAAGTACGATGCATAATATTATTTAATAACACAAAAATTTGATTTTAAAATAATTTACTTTTTTATATTTATAATAGGAAAGTTTTAGCATCAAAAACTGTAATGTCCAATTGGCTACAATCTAGCAGCAACAAAGGCATTAAGCGTAAAATAGATGATTAGATAATAAAAGTTTATAAGTTAATTTATAAGCTTAGAATATTTTTGTACGTAATTTATAATAAAAATTAATATTTTTTTAATAAAACAAATTCTAGTTGCATCATTAAAATATTATTCTTCCATCAGAATTTATACAAGGATGGTTAAAAAAGTAGGAATCGTTGAAAGAAAAGTCACGATTTAGTTTTGAAAAGAAAATTTTATTAATCTTTCGTCAAAAAAAATAAATCAATTAAACCGAAAATATTACGAACCCTTTTAAATCAATTAGTTTAATGAATATAAGACTTAATATAACGCAAGACTTGTCACGAAAAACAAAATAAAGACAAGAACATAATTTTATGAAATTTGTTTTTCTGTGTTGTTCCAATCCCTACTCCTTTTTGGAGGCGACAGCTTGCTTTGCCTGATGAGCTTGAAGTACGGCAACAGCTTCCTCCACTTTGGCTTTGAGCGACTCGCCGTGTTCCAACATGTGCAACAGCTCGGAGTTGTCGATTTCCAGAAGCATACCGGTGATTTTGCCCGTGAGGTTCGGATACATACATTGGATGAGCGGAAAGAGACGTTCACCCAGCATCTGCTTCTGTTCCTGTGGCTGAGCAGCGGCGAGCATCGTGGCTGTAAGCGGCTCTTGACCCTGGATGTGCACGGCCTGCTGAGTTTGTGCCTGAGCTGGCATTGCCATCGCCTGTGGCGGGTTGCGCATGTTCGACGTGTACTTGTAATTCGATGGACGAGATTGCGGTGACACACCGACTGCTGGGCCTGCCATTGATCTGTTTTGCATGTTCGCTGCTCCTGCCACAGCCTGCTGGCCTGCTTAAAAGAAAATAATTTTTATTAATTAGGGAATTAAAAGTTAAATATTTTTATAAGTTATTGCACAATGAAATGGAGTAATTTATATTTATCAATAAACTATCAGGTTAGTATACTTCTTAATTCTTACATTAAAAATAGATTATTTACTTTTAATTATATAGATAATAAAATTAAGAGAATCATGAAAAAATAGCCTAATATTTGAAAGACAAAAAAAGTGTAGTTGCTAAATAATGACTAACTTATATCTTTGAATTTAATGAAAAATTAATGCATATTTTAAAATGAAGCAGGTATAATTTTAAATAGAAACAATGAAATTACCACTTTAAATCTTATTAGATCTGTATGTATATATATATATATATTGAAAGAAATATTTATTGTTCGAATAAAAGTTGCTCGAAAAATAAATAGAAAATATGGGATTTAATTTGATTTTGAACTTTTTCTAAGAACACGATGTACACAAAAATTCGAACCTAAGATTTTTAACTTCTAGTTTAAGGGTATGCTTACCCGTGATAGGTCTGGCTGATATCGGATTCCGCATAGCACTTGTCTGAGCAGCCGGGGCCCTTGGTGCGGTCCTGAATGGTGTTTGCATGGCAGCAAAGCCAGAACTACCTGTCTGGGCATTGGGCCTGACAGGTTGGGCAGGCCAACGTGGAGTAGTGCGGATCTGTGCCATTTGGGCCGGTCCGTAGAAGCGTTGAGGCTGTGGAAGTGTTGGCACGAAATAGCTGCCAGCGCCTCCAGTCTGGAACACTTGACCCATGTGCTGCATGCGAATGTTGGCTACGCGCTGCAGGTACTGAGAAGCCAAATGAGCCTTGCGGTCCTCCTTACGTTGAGCCAAAGCCACATACAGGGGCTTTGAACCGACTATGCGACCATTCATTTCCGTCACCGCTTTAGTAGCCTCGTCTGGAAGCGAGAAACAAACGAATCCGAATCCTTTACTGCGTCCGTCTTCCATCATAACCTTCACAGATGTTATTGTGCCGAATGGAGCGAACTCCTTTCTTAAGCGTTCGTCATCAATAGTGTCATCAAGATTTTTCACATAGAGGTTCACTCCTTGGTAACGGTTCAGGCGCTCAATCTTAAGTTGTTCAAATTTGCGTTTAAGCTCCTGCTGGCGCTCGGCCTTCTTCTGGGCTCTACCGACGTACATGATTTTGTTTTCGGCAATCTCCTTGCCATTAAGCTCAGCGACCGCACGATCGGCTGCGGCTGGATCCTCGAATGCAACAAAACCAAAACCTCGAGATTTACCATCATCTTTGCTCATGACTTTATGGCTGGTAATGGTTCCGTATTTTTCGAACATTTCCTTCAACTTATCATCAGTCATGTCTTCTCCGAAATTCTTTACGTACACATTAGTAAATAACTTAGCCTTTTCGCCAAGTTCCTTTTCGCGTTCCTTGCGCGAGATAAATTTGCCAACATAAACCTGCAAGGAAGAGAATCTTTTATTAGCATACCTTTGTAAATGAATGATCAAAATTGAGACAATGTATTAATTTGTCAAATAAAAATATTTTACCTTCTTTCCATTCAGTAACATTCCATTTACTTTGTCTATAGACTTATTTGCAGCTTCCTCTGTTTCAAAATGCACAAAGCCATAACCCTTAGAAGAGCCTGACTCGTCTTGAGCAACCTTGCAGCTAAGAATATTGCCAAAGGCCGAAAATGTGTCATACATGGCTTTATTATCAATATTTTTGTCCAAATTTTTTATGAACACATTTCCAACACCAGATCTTCTCAACGATGGATCGCGCTGAGACCACATTATGCGGATTGGTCGTCCCTTTATGTTATCAAAATTCATTGTGTCGAGAGCTCTCTCAGCTGAAAAATAAAATTGACATTTTATA
>JAWWEM010000044.1:17608204-17626827 GCA_035582935.1 Ormyrus thymus
TTGGTCGTCCCTTTATGTTATCAAAATTCATTGTGTCGAGAGCTCTCTCAGCTGAAAAATAAAATTGACATTTTATATTATGTGAATATAAATTAACAGTACTTTATGTTTATTTTTAAGTACTTTTGATATTGAATCAGTTAAAAAAAAATTTATTATTTTAATTCAATATTTTCCTACCCAAGAAACCATTTCTCTGAGTATCAAAAACTAAACAATAGCATCACTAATTTAATTATCAAAATAATTTCTTGGAAAATTTTTTATTTTTCTTAAAAAATGTCATTTTTCTTGGAAATGTTATTTTTGTTGGAAACTTTTTTATTTTTCTTTTTTTCTAAATATTGCAAAATATGTTGCCATGTATTTCTTAAGAAAGAAACTCACTGGGGATTCCCCAAATAATAAAAACAACTATTACATTTTCAAATAAAAATCGTTATTATTTATACTTGTTGAATTATTTCAGAAATGTAATCATTCTTTTTAATTTCCTACAGTTCCTAGTAATTGAAAAATAAAGTAATATGGCAAGTTGGTTCAAATAATAGCACAGTTTCTCCTTTGACCTTGATGACACAGAATAAACTTTCCATATGTTACAATTCATATAACATTTAAACAGTGAGCAATTTATATTATATTTTTCTAAATATTATCAACAGGATGCTGATTAAGTAAAAATGATTTCAATTTTGCCATATTTATAAAACATACTTTAATTTAGATTTTTTATCAAATTATTTTTAATGTTATAACTTATTGAATGTCAATAAAATAGAATATTATTTACATGTAAAATGTGTCAACTATATATTTTTTTAATTGTTAAGATAAAAACTTGCTTTAAAATTCTTTAATACTGTAAACAAATTTATTATTCAAAATATATTTAATAATCAATTTATTTATCACATTCAAAATGAAAGATATGACAACATATGCTGCAAAAATAATTTACCAAAGGCAATCTTAGATCTCTAAACCGTTTAAAGACGGTCATATTTTGAGCTGAAACCAACGCCATATAATGCATGACGGGAAATATTCATTACTTTCCCTCTAAAAACTCATCGCTGCCTTTCAATTTCTCTCCCCTCCCCTTCTCCCATTGAAATTCGACATTAAATAGGAACTCAGTAGAAAATTAGTTACTAAAATCAACCTTAGATCACTAAACCGTTTAAAGACGGTCATATTTCAAGCTGAAACCAACGCCATATAATGCATGACGGGAAATATTCATTACTTTCCTTCTAAAAGCTTATCGCTACCTTTCAATTTCTCTCCCCTCCCCTTTCCCATTGAAAACAACACTAAATAGCTTAGTAGAAAATTTCAATCTCCCTTATAAATCCTACAAAGATCCTCTATAAAGCAATCGAGAAGTCTCGAAAACTCAAAACTCTATGCGTCTTTTGTTCGACCTTGAGCTTCCCAAATTTTTGCGTGTGCATCTCGTGCATGAAGGCTTTGAGTGCGTATATGAGTCAAAATCTACGGCGGCGGCCGAGTGAAAGGAAGAATGCAGCAGATAAGCGCGAGCTGCGCGCTTGACTTGACTTTGCTTGGGAGAGAAATTTTTTCTTTATTGGCTCGTGATGGCTGTCGAGGATAACAGCTTTGTCTGAAGATAAGTTTTGTTTTCGAATTTGAGTTTGCACGATCATTAACCAAACAGGAAAATTTAAGCTTTGTTCGCTGTAATGTGTGTTTGATGGAAATTTTTTAATTTAGAATTCTTTGAAATAAAAAATAGGCAGATGAAAAGAGTACCAATAAAATATTTGAAAAGACTATTATCCAATTTTTCTTTATTGACATCCTAGCTCAATGTCAATGTAACTGTAAATTTGTCCGATATGGTACTGCTTTTACTGTATATGATGGAATACATTAAACGGTACGTATATTTGAAATTTAAATATCGCGAGAATAAACTGGTTTTAACAAAATAAACAATTACAAATGGTCATTTATGTTCATTCATGTTCATTTTGGAATTTCAAGAATTTAATTTTTTAACAAAAATTTAAAGTATATTTATTAATTTTTAAACAATATAACATCGGGATAACAATTTTTAAGCTTTCAGAGTACATTGACGTCAATTTTCAAAACAAATACTAAAAATTCAAACGACACGTAAGTGCCTCTAAACGGTGATTAACAACACGGAAAGAGCTATTGCACGAGGCGACAAAGAGAGGCCACTTCCTCTTCCCACAATGACGTTGTATGTATACTCATTGGGCACAGAAACCGATAGAATCTTCTGCAAAATTCCCTTATCCCTCTGCTTATCCCTGAAGAAAAATGCCTCCTCCACGCGACCTAACCTCTCCCTTCAAAAAACAGGCATAAAATGCTACAGGAAACGCTTTTTTCTTTTTCTGCGCGAGATTCAGCCGACGGTCCAATATGGAAGACACGAGGCGCGCGTGTAAAGCGAGCACGTGTCTCTCTCATCACCCACGCCTCCTCTTCTCTGAACCTCGAGAATGCTTAATAAAAGACTTTAAAATATTAAAAAAAAAATGAAGAAAAATAAATAATGCACTTACCGTCGGCGGGCTGCTGGAAATTGACATAAGCATAGCCAAGGGAACGGCGAGTTACTGCGTCGCGACATACTCTAATGGAGAGTACGGGTCCAGCCGATGAGAATTTCTCAAAGAGCATAGCTTCGGTGATGTCTGAATGAAGGTCTCCGACGTAGAGAGACGCCATGGGGTAGTTGGGTGCTCCTGGATTCATCTTGAGCTTTTAGAGGTTATGCGCGAGAATTCTGATCTAGGAGCAGGGAAGTTTCTCTGTTGTAGAGTATATTATATTACTTTTTTATGTTTTTCCCTTTTTTTGAGATTTTGCCTCGTTTTCTTCCTTGGCTTTTTTATACTTTTTTTTGCGTACCTGTGTGTGTGTGTGTACGAGTGTATCGAATGTGTCTGCGTAAAATCTGTGTTTGTGTGTATGTGTATTGAAGGAGAGGTACACGTACACGTGTCGTAGGGGGAAGGGAAAAAAAGATGAAACGTTTCTGCGTTACTTTTTTTTGTAGTGCCTTCTCTGTCTCCTACACTCTCTTATCTCTCTCTGTCTCACTCTTGATCCTTCAATGTCTCAACAGCTGGAAGAGTCGTCGACGCTATGGCGTGCTTCCGTCCCGTTCCTTCTTTTTGCTTTTTCGGCTTTTGTAGCGAAAAAATGCGGTGGAAAAATATTTTTCTCCTCTTGTACTTTTTTTGTGCAGCAGTAGCAGCGGGAACGAACACTCACGCAGGCTTTACTTTCTCACGAGACACAAGACAGAGCCACACTGGTAGGACTGGGCGCAGGACTTATTCCTCCTTGGAAATAAAACGATCACTTTTCTTTACTCTCGAGGGAAAGCGAAAGAAATTTACCTCGGGCGAACTCTTCCTTGTTGGACACTTCTCTTCAATTTTCTCTCTTCTTTTCTTCGTAGTTATCACTTCCTCTCGCGGATTTTCTCGGCTAAGATTTTGCGATTTTTTTGGGTGGTTTTTTACTTGTTTTTATATTTTTTTTGGTATTTTTGAAGCTTTTTTTGTGTTTTTTTTTATAGGAGAGTTAATTCACGATAATGGAGGTTGGGTTGTGTGACCTATTTGTGTGGAAAAAGGAGACACAACCGCACGTGAACACAACTCAACTCTCTCTGGAATGAGGCACCAACGGCTCTGCTACTCGCCTTTTATAGGGGAACCCGGACCGCTCTGCCGCCGCACGACTTGACGCGTATTAATGAAGAAGCAGCGCCATCTATATCAAATAGTCCCTTTGCTCTTTTCTTTGGCTAAACTTTCACTTGATTTTTATTATTTATTATAACAAAAAATACTGCTCTTCAACATTTTTTATATTAAAGAACTAATTTCACATTAGAAAGTTTGAAAATTATGAGAAAAATTTTAATCGCACGTGACTTCCGGTTTGCTTGTCCAAGTGACGCTTAGGGTCGGTGGCGACGCCAAACTTTTGTTCGGAGATACTAATACGTATTTTTCATGGCGTCGTAAATACATTTTCTTCAGAGAAAACCAGCTTATAATGCTTTTTAATACGAGATTTCAGAGTTTTGGACGTGCTTGAAGTTTTTTACCTACTTGCACAACTAGTATATGACTTCTTTCCGTGGTAGCGACGAATTGCAACTACTCTATGCAACGAAATTCGAATCTAATAAATGATGATCGTACCCTTGGCATTTTTTTGTTTATTTATTTCTAAGGTTAATAATCAACTGTTAATTTATTTTTTTTTATATCAGTGCTTTTTAAAATTGGATAATTTGAAATATTCTATTATGAAAAGTATAAATAAGTTTTTTTAGACAAATTTTACAAATTTAAAAACACAATACAGTATATAATTGACAAATAATAAATATTTTATTATTTATTTTTGGTTATTCATTAGAAGATATTTTCTACAAAAATTTCATCAAATAATAATAAAAAAATAAGAAAAATTGCGGCAATTTCTCAAAAAAATTTTAAAACTGCTACTTTTAAGGTTTTTTGTACACATTAATCATGGATTTTTATTGTCTAATTTAGTAGTATAGTACGCTGACATTAAAATTTTCGATTGCTGACATACTCGTATAAAAAAAAAATTATAAATATTTCATAAGGACACAATTGATTAAAATTGATTTAAAAAATTTATTGTCATACAATTTGGTTTAATATCATTTATTATTTTATTATTATTTTGTTTTATATATAGATTTTACCCCTTATATAACATCTTCTAAAAGAATACATGACCCTAAAAAAAAAATTGAAAGCTCCCGATTTATCACCAATATTTCATAAACTATTATTTTTTTAAATAAAATTTTTATTACAATATCTTCTAAATTTATAAATGATGTAAATAAGTAAATAGTATATGCATTCATAATATAAATAATAACAATTACTTGTTTTAAAAACTGATTAAAAAAAAATTTTCAGATATTTCAAATTTTTTGAAAGCAAAATTATGTTTAACTATTTTTCATTAAATTTTAAAAAATGAATAAATTTAAAAATTGTCGTCTCATGTGCAAAGTAATAGCCATTTAAACATTCGAAAAAATTCAAAAATAAAAGAAGCATATGTTTAAAAGGGGGTGTTGTAATGAAGGTTAAAAGTTAATTAAGAAATGTATTTTAAACTCGCGTTTAAATTCCCCGCGAAAAACGGACGGCTTACCGAGGTCATGCGAGTGCAACCAGTAGACAGAACTGCTGGGCAAGGTGCAGCTTAGCTAAAAAATATTCGCATTGGTAGTAATCATTTTTTCAGCTACAAAATGATGTGTCGAAACCTCCAGTTTGTTCGCCAAATGACGACTCAGACAAAACTCATCGGTAAGTGTTTAATTTGTTGCTGTAGTCAGTTTATTTTGGAAAAACACTGTGAAATCCTTACATAACAACAAAACATTCTTGTTTCAGGCCCAACCTTTCAGCAATGGCTCTATGCAAAATCTGGATTCAACAAATATGGTAGGAAGTTTACTTCATATGAATGGTTTGATCAATGGTATGAGTAATTTTGTTGGTTTCATTTAGGTCTAATGCGAGATGATCTACTACATGAAACGCCAGTAGTGAAAGAAGCCTTACGTCGTCTGCCTCAGGACATTGTTGACGAGAGAAACTTTAGGCTTGTTAGAGCTCTTTACTTATGTTTAAGAAAAGACATTCTGCCCAAAGAACAGTGGACAAAATTGGAAGACGTAAGTGTATTTCTTTGATTAAACATGGAAACCAATGAGTTTGTACATGGTTAAAATTACATAAAGCATTAAATATGATAATAAATATGAAAGGCTTTGGAAATTATATAGAATCTTTAATTTGTCAAAACAAAAAATGTTATAAATGTTATATATCTTCAAGTAATCTTTATAAGAAATGTTTATTTTAAAATGCAAATTTAATTCTTTAAACTGTGAAGTACTGATTACAATTTTTTAAACCTCTTTATTTTTTATTTATTAAAATGAAAACCATCATGAAAAACAGTAATATATGTAACTAGGCATACTCTAATTAGTACAATAGTTATTTAAAATATAAAAAAAATAGTTTTTGAAGGTCAAAGCTAATTTAACTTATTAGTTAACTGTTGCTTTATTAGTTTTGAAAAAGTATTCATTTAACCAAAAGCCAAAAAATCTTTTAATAAAATATTTTTATTTTTCAGGATGTAATGTATCTTCATCCTATCGTTGAAGAAATTGAGAAGGAAATTGCTGAAAAGAAGGCATGGGAGAGGGAATAAACAATCTTAGTGCATCTCTACACTAACGTATCAAAGTGTAGCTAAGAATCATTGAAAATACTATAAATATAAATATCGCGTTACTTTTTTTTCAAGGCGATTCTTGTACATAGATTATACCGTAGAAAAAAATCAAAAAATATGAATAAAATATTGAATTGAAAATGTGATTTTCATATAATTAATTAAACGTCGTTAAAGCGCACTAAATATTTTGTAAAAGTTTGCTCCCTCATTCAATTGGATTATAACTTATCTCACATCAAGAATCCATTTAGGTTCTGATGACAAACTTTTATCAATAATAAACTTTTTTGTTTTGTTTCAACATATTTTTAGTCAATTTTTCTTGCTTTACCACCAAGGTTTAGTTTTTAATTATATATAGTTTTGCATGTATATTATTTTCTAACTATAACTTATTTATTAATCTAGCTTAAATAAAATAACATGAGTTAAAAAGGGTTTTATTATTTCACTTTCAAAAATAATAGTTTCTATTAAAATATATTAAAAACAAATCAACAACAAATCTTCAGTTACTTTCAAGTTCGTTCTCACGTCTCTTTTGCAAAAACGACAGAAATTCTATTTACTATACTTAAAAAAAAATCCTGTAAATGCTTATAAATATATTCATTAATTAACAATGAATTTATACATAAAATTTTTCAGCAAACAGCTTTTTTCCAAAAATTCAATTCTGTTCCCCTTGAAAAGTACTTTCAAAGGACGCCAGTGTACTTCAACAGGTTAAATCTCCGGAGCTCCCACTCTGATCTGCGCACCCTCGATCGCATTTGAAATCGCGAAAGTTTGCGCTCCGAAAAAAAGCTCGAGCGCATTCGCACGAGGGGCAGTAGCAGCGGTAGGTATCGGCGATCAATACCCACGGCGGTCGAGGACTGAAGCACTCAGTGGTGGCTGGTATCGCCGTCAGAGTGGTCGAGAGCGTTCTTCGTGCGCGCGAAGGAGAGGGCTTTGGTGTATTCGAACCTGCGACCTCGAACATGAAGATATCGACGGTACGTACCGAACGAGGGGGGCTCCTGCGCTTGCACAACGTTTCGTCATGCTTTAAAGGGTGGAAGTGTATCAGGTGGAGCTGTAGTTCGGTTTCGGGGGATTGGCTGAACTTGATTTCGGCAGAGGATGGGCTTTGAAATTGTTGCACCAGTCAAAGTTATTGAGCAGTTTTTCCGGGTTCATTGAGATGGTCTGATTAAAATTACGGATGAATTTGCTAAAATTATTGATTGTAATGTCATTTTAAAGGCATGAACTTTAGTTAAAAAATATCTTATAAGCAGGCATCATCATTTCAGTGCAAGACTTTAAAAGAGATTCTTACACTCATTCGAAGTAACAAAGAAAATTGCTGTACGTTGCACTAACATATTTCTGTATAATTTTTATTAAAAAGGATTAAATTTTAATTTAATAACTACTTCTTTTTAAAAAAAACTACAAATTATGTGAACCTCTATTCTTGAAAAATATAGTTATTTATTTAAAACGTTAAATTGCTCATTGTCCCCTAATTTTTCAAACATTAAATTTTTAGTTCACAAAATAAGAATACGGTTTAAAAGTACTTCTAAAAGGCCTCTAAAAATACCGGAACAAGTAAAGAAGTTAGGCATCAATTATAAAAGGGTCGAGCCGCAGAAAATGGGGGTGATTGATGATGATGTAATCCGAAAAACAATCTCGGCAAAAATCAATAGCGAAATAGCAGACAGCATATTGCGCAAGTGTGCGAGTATTTGCAAGAGAGCTTGCCGAAAAACCGTCGCCTCGAGAAACCGTCAGAATTTAATCGAAGGGTTGCGAAATTTACCGACCGAGTTTACAGAGTACATAATACATAGCGGAACGATTGATTATTTCCATTGAATTCCAAATGGGTTGCATATGAAAAAATGAGGTTGAATTTTATGATTACGGAGGCTTTTCTGCGAATTATTAAATCTTTTATCACATTGGAAATTAATTATCGAAGCTTAAAATATAATCGAAAAGTGGAGTGTTTGTTTGAATATTTAAAAGAAACAGCTTTTTAATGCTAATATAATTTGAATCTGTACGTTAATAGCAGAGATTTAATTAACCGAAAATGACACTCCAATAGTTTCAATTAATATTTTAATGAAGTATTAATCATATGACATGTATATAAACATTTCTCGGTAGAGATTTAATTAAAAATTCAAGGGAATGTCAAAAAACAATAACCGTATCAGCGGACGTGTCTGATAAGTTTGTGCCAACTGCTCACGTCAGACTCAAAATTTCCTTTGGAGAAGCAACAGCTCTTCTCAAAATGATCAACATTTTTTACAACATTTATAATATTGTAAAAATTTACATATTTATAAAGTTGTTCTAAAGTGTATTGCAATTTTTTCCAATATTCGAAAAGTGTAAGTGAGTATTCATTTACATACAGAGTTTTTAAAAAGTATCAAAGGCCTTATTTTCGAGAAAAGCAAACTCTTCAGTTATAAGTTTATCATTCACCAGTTTACAATTCTGTACAGACAATTTTCCTCTAAACTCTTCAAAATCAGAGGAATCTGATACTTTTTAAAGATCCTGTATAATTTTAGATGGCTTTTATTATCGGTATCCAAATGAATTACAAAATCTAATGCGAATATTTAAGTGAGGTAGAAATATCTGTATGAACTATTTATATACCTTTCGTATTTTTAGCACGCTAATATTCAAATACGTGTAAAATATAGTCCAACTTAGTGATTATTTGGCAAATATTCGATATTTGCACATTCGATTTTAGAGGAATATTCAAATATTTGGTGAATAATCGATTATTCGCAATCTTATACTATACAAACGATTCAAGCTTTTTGGCTGAAAGCATTTTTAGATTCTTAAATTGTATTGAATTCGGTTTCTAAACTTCAAAAGTCATGTAGTCAAAAGTTTTTAATTGCAAGGCTTCAATAAGCTAAATATTACGTAAAGATTTTATAACTATAGGTCAGTTTGAAACTCAAATAGTTTTAATGAATATCCTAATGAATTGGATTGAATTAAATCTTAATTACAATGTCTCAGCAATTGAGCAAATGAAGATGGTACGTCTATAATATGCAGAAAGATATTTTTTAAATTATTTTATTCGAATTTTTTCATTTAATTTATTTCATGCTAAATTACTTTCATTGTTAAATTTAAATGACTCATTCTATATACTTTTCTGTACCTTCGAATATGAAGAAAATATTCTTAAAATTGAGTTTTGAATCATTTCAATAATCACTTTTATTAATAATCCTTGCCAAGTCTCCAAAAACTTTTAATATATATTTCATCATCTTTCATAAAGTAATAAGATTTCTCTCTAAATTTAACTGAATAATCACTAAAGACTAAAATTCTTCGTAAGCTCAAAAATTATCGAACAAAACACCGGATCTCGCAAGGAAGCAGCGAGCGAACGTCTCATTGCTCGACATTGCTCACTAAAACATCTAATTGTGTAATGCATTCATTAAACTTGATGTCTAATGAGCGACGACAACGCATGCTCAGTACCAGACAAGTAATGCGGTAAGGTATTTACCAAGTTTCTATGGAAAAATGCTCTCGAAAATTTATTCGGCTATTGATTAGTAGGATAGTTGATTAGCAGACGAAGACACAGTAATCGCATATACGCCAATTGCCCTGTTTTTCTGGTTATTACTTCTCAGATTTATGAAAGTGACGGGGGAAATTAGGTGGTTCTTATGATGGGGATCGCTGTTCCGGCAATTTACGAGTGATGCAATTGATGCAGCCTATTTCTGTTTATTCATGCAGATAGTAAAATATGAACGTTCTTTTTTAATTTAAAAATGCGTGGAGGTTTTATATTTAAGATTAAGAAAAGAAAATGTATTACTTATTTGCATTTGTTGCCAATTGTAAGTTTTTATTTACTCGCTTTTTATTTACAGCAGATTCCATTTACGATCGTGCTTCATTTAAATATCATTCGTATTTATTATTCAAATATTTTAAAGGCACTAAAAAAGTGAAAAAGAGTTTTGCGTTTTTAGCAGCAACATAGCTTAACGTTTTTTTGAATGTTAAAATCTCGGAAGGGACAATTTAAAAAAAAAAAATAGAAAAACTATATATTAGACACCTGCAGTATAAAATTCAATTATTTGATTAAAATAATTATTAAAAGGATATTTAACTTTGAACGAGGAATGCTAAAAAAATTCAAGTACAGAAAACAATTCTTTATTTTTTAATTTATTTATTAATGACATTATATTCACTCTACCGTTTGTGTAAAAAACTCTCGATAAATTATCAGCACTTTCAATAATTTAAAATCGTGACTATAACATGATTGCATTTGAAAAATCTTCGACAAGAAAACAGTTTCCATTCCTGTGAAAGACTCCCAAAATTCAAGCTCCACCCTCCTCCCTCCTGCCCCGAAATCATCCCTGCTAATCTCCTTCCTGCCGGGGTGAAAAGCCACTCAGCCGTCCCCCGATTCAAATTCCATCTCTCATCGTGCAGGCACAGTGACTTCCGGCAAAATCGATCGGAAAAACAGTCCTCTTCCTCGCCGGGTCCACCTCTCTCTCTCTCTCTCTCTCCCTCGGCTCTCCCGGCCGCTCCGCGCGGGGGGTGCGCCGAAAACGCGCGTGCGCGGCGCACTCTAACCCTCGGCTTTCACGTGCTCGGCTCGTGTGCGTGCGCGCGCGCCCTCCATCTTCCGTCGGCGAGCACGTTTCTCTCCGGCGGCGATCGATTCGCCCCTTCCGACCGAGCCGAGAATTCGCACACGTGCGAGAAGGTGGCGGAGGAGGAGGCTGCAGTCGCCGAGGTGGACCGTCCGAACCCGACCCGCGAGTTATCGAGGCTCTTTTCCAGGAGGCGAGGGCGAGCTGCGCGACTGGCTTACGAACGAGTTTGCAGGGTGAGTGCAGAGCGTTTTCTTCGCGGGGATGCGCTGGGGGTTAGCGCGGTGCGTGCGTATACTCGGCCGGCGTGGTTGAGGATGTCGCGCGAGGAGCGTTGAGTTTCGTTATTTGAGCAGTCTTCGTCCAGGGAGCGAATTGCCCGTCGTTACGGGTACTTGAATAAAGATGGGCGTAATTAGAACGATCGGCGCACGTGTCCGCGGAATCCGCATCCCCCTAGACGGAATTTTTTCTAAGGAGAAGAGCAGCGACTGGTTCGGTCGTTTTCTTGCAATACTCGTCGGAGCTGCTCGCAGGGAGCTTTCTGGGTAGTTTGTTGGGAAGCGGTCGTTGCATAATGTGGGGGAAAGAGAGCAGCCGACTTCAATATGGATACGCCGCTGACTTTACGCTGTCGGCACAACTGCGCCGGCCGTAAAGTTGCAGACGTAACGTGCAGTGAAGATTTTCTTTAAGTGCATTAGGCGAAATGTAATAAAATTTTTAAGTTCTTTTTATTTATATTAATCTTGAAGATGGAAGGCCTCATATTGTAGCATCTCCCGATTCCGGATGAAGTTGTTAATGTTCAAGATTTATGTAGTACAGCCGATAAATCTCGTTTTATTATTAATTTAAAACAAAATTATAGCGTTATTTTCTGCGGGACAACTTTGATTGCGTCGAAATTTAAGGAAAATTTCTTACTAAATTATCATCCTCTCGTTAAATTAATGAATCGATAATTACAGCCTAATCGATTTGGATAATTTCCAAAGCCGCTTTACTCTCAAACTGGCGCATTTATATTAGCTAAAAATGCATTTAGGTTGACGTGCTGCAAACTGACTTTTTCGTATTACATAGGCTTTTTTTAATTTTTTAATAAAATTTATAAAATAATAAATCATAATCGATTATTTCCAAAATTAAATCAGCACTACACGAGATCGTCTAAATTATACAAAACGTTATTGGCAATAAACAGAGACCGTAACGCAAAGCTCGTTAAAGTTTTCGATTATAACTGAAAGAGCCTTCAATATTAAGTTTTCCAAAGTCGACATATGCGTATAAGCTCTTAATGCGACCTTTCCTTTTTTGCGGAGATTTAACGAAAGTTTCGAGGGAAGAGCCTCGCGCTTCCAGATGTATAAAGTTGTTTACCGTGTTTCAGACTGTTTTTCCCCTTCTTGTTGGAGAGGAAATTGCAGTGGAGATATTTAATTGAAGTTTTTTCCTTGACGTAAGGTATTTAATAGAATTCAACCGAAGCTCTCGTTTCTTAGCAAACCAGATTTTTATTGTTAGCAATGTATTTTACGCAAATGATTTTATACAATACTTCGTTTGACATTTTACATTGCGACTGCAAAGCGTGCCTCTCTAAAAACGCGACACGTTTCAACAAAAGCTTGACTCGTCATGCTTCTAAAATTAGTCTGGTAAACATTTTTAGTATCTAGAAGCCAATATCAAGATAAAGAGAACTTAAATTCTTCGCACTTCTCAAAGTGTCTAATTACTCAGGATAAAAAAAAAATCAGTGCCATTTTTACACGTGTTGATCCTTTTAAAAAGTTTCTCCCTAAATTTCCCACCGTCTAGATGCTGATTTGCAAGAAAGTTGTTGTTTTTGACTTAAAAAGAAAAAATCATAAAGATTAGCATTCAGAATTGGAATTACTAATCCAAAAGAGACTTATCATAATTGGAAAAGCCACCTGCTCCCCCGTGAATTCCCCGGCGAAAAACAATTCTCCCATTAGTCGCTTGCCTCAAGACTCATTACCTCTCCGCTCGCATCGGCACCTCAACTTCGTCCAATGCCAGATCTCGCTCTCCTAATTGCGCCGATTAGCTCGGCTCGGAAGAAAAGCTGAAGCTCGACTTTGCTCCGATCCGCAGATGCGGAAGGCACGGAGCGTCCCAGCGGCGACGACGGTCGGTCGGACTCGGGAGACGTTGGGCGGCGGCGGCGGCGAGTACCAGCAGGCCCCGGGCCCGGGGTTGCAGATCAACTAACGATGCTCCCAAAGTCCCTGCACTTCCCCGAGTGAGGAGCACTGAAACTTAGCGGCCGGCAGCTTCCTCTCTCTGCCTCTTTGTCTGGCTCTACCTCCGTCTCTCCGATCGGCGCCATGTCTGGCATCATTCCGTACGAGGAGGGCCTCGTCTGGCTCGTGGTGGTCGGCTTCATGGTGGCGTTCGTCCTGGCCTTCGGCATCGGGGCCAACGACGTGGCCAACAGCTTTGGGACCAGCGTCGGCGCTGGCGTCCTCAGCATCTTTCAAGCCTGCATGCTCGCCACCATCTTCGAGGTCGCCGGCGCTGTTTTCATAGGATACAAGGTGAGTGGCTTGCCTTCGCTTTTAACTCGCTGAAAATCGTTTCGCGGAAGCGTCTGCTCTGCGAAGTATGTGCTACCCCTTTTGGAAAACGGAGATGGGCATTGTTCACGAAATGGGCTGGAAGTTGTGCGCCTGCTAAACTCACGCGGTGCAGCAGACGATGGGAATTATTTTCGCAATGAAAAATATTTCGATTAGCTTTTTGACACTTTGACGCATATCTGAGGGTTTTCTATAAAAAGTGAAGGAGATTCGTTTCTAGTCTGGCCACGTAGCACGCGATAGTTCAGAACGATTTGTCAAGGAAATCGCGCGGTAAATCAAGACATTTCTAATATTGAGCTTAAAATATAGCTGAAAATCATAAATATCGGATTTGGTAATTTTAAAATTTTTATTTTACAAAGGAGCTCGAACAATTGAATAATTTAAATATCGAACAACGCACTTTAAAAAACAGTAAAACAATGCTCTCATTCGTGAAATGCAGCACCCCGAAATCTCTCGTCGGGCCTCCGCGGCAGCCACATCCTCCTCGCCCCTCGCTCGCTCTCAAGCTAACGAGTCCGCTTGTCCGGCTTTCCCGCAGGTTTCCGACACAATGCGCAAAGGAATTTTAGACGTCTCGCTGTACGAAGGCCACGAGAAGGAACTGATGCTCGGCATGCTCGCGAGTCTGTCCGGCTCGGCCGTCTGGCTGCTGCTGGCCACCGCTCTCAAGCTGCCCATCTCTGGCACGCACTCCATCGTCGGGTCCACCATTGGATTTTCGCTCGTCTGCAGAGGCACGGCGGGGGTGAGTAGCGCGCTTTTTTCCCCCAATTATCATTGTAATAGAATGATGCTTTAGATTTTAGCTTGTTTTATTGGCATTATAGAGAAGCTTTAGAAATAGTAAGAAACCGACTTTTTAAAATCTTGTTTATTAGACAATCTTCCGCACGCGTTTTCGCATGATTTACGATCGTGATATGAGGCAATATAGATTTAAATATTATTTTACCTTCATAAATTTTTATGAATTTAGCTTTTATGAAATCATATACAAATGCTTCAGTTTTATTCGCGTTGAAAAAGCACATAAACTTTGTTTTACGAAGTAATATTTTTATTTGTTAAAAGAACCATAACTCATAAATCAAGAAAAAAGTTGCATGCTTTAATAAGTGCTTTTTTGATACTATGTAAACATCTCCCACGATTTTAGTGAATTTTATTTGAAATTTGATCAACGCATCAAATCTAAAATCAATAAATACTCTATATTCTTCTAGATATAAATCCATATAGATATAATTTCACGACTGTCGCATTCAAAAGGCAGAGAAAATAATATTGTAGCAAAATTTGTCTTCAATATTCCGCAACTGAACAGGCTTTAATTAAACTCAGCACAAAGCGACATTTTAATCAGGAGATTAAAAGGGCAACAAAGGGCCGAAACTTCCCTGGCGATTGTTTTGATCCAGCAGCTGCCTCGAGAAGCCGACTAATTAACAAAGTTGCCTCCTGCTTTCAGGTCAGATGGATGGCCCTCCTGAATATAGCGGCGTCATGGTTCGCCAGTCCCATACTCAGCGGCCTTGTATCTTCCTCTATTTTCTGGCTGATTCGAAAATCCATACTGCGGTCTACGAAGCCTCTCGAACAGGGCCTTAAAATGCTGCCTTTGGCGTACAGTCTCACCATCGCGACAAACATCTTGTCAATTGTGCTCGACGGCCCGAAACGTGAGTAGCTTTTCGCTGCGGAATTGAGTTTGTCTGCTTTTTTTACGTCATCTCATGATTTAGTGTCGTTGATGCATGCAGAGTAGATGATAGGTGGTTCCAATAAGGATCAGTGAACATTGTTTTATTCATCGTTGGTTCCCCGTAATTTAGAGCAAAATATCTTGCATACCTGGATTTTTCAAGTATACATTTGCGTTGCTTTAGTTTTATATTATGTCGAAGCTTAATATTATGAGATTGTTTTTACTTGATCTTTACGAGATTCGATCCAGCGTTTGCTTCATAGATGCCATATTAGAAAGAATGTGTAGATTTTACACAGGCAGAATTGAATTTCAATATTTTTCTATAAGGATGTAATAAACTATATGTTATTAAAAGATTTGTCAATATTTCTTTGTATGCTTACACGATCGACTGTACAGTAATTGAGAAAAAAAGAATGTTCGTCGATAATTATTGGAGCTAATATACTAAATGCATGCTGGTACGTAAAAAAATTACATGAATCTAAAGCAAGGGATGCGTTTCTAATGTGTAACTATTTTTAATTGATGCTACGATTCAAACTACTCGAATATTATATTCATTTTGAAATTTTCTCACAATAGATAAAAGGAGGCATTAAATTAAGGGGATTAAAAGTAAAAAGTAACACGAATCGCGAAGACAAAAATATTGCTTTTACAAATGCCAAGTACGAGTGGGATATGCTGTGCAGTGGGTAAAAGAGTGCGAATCTGTTACTCTGGTGCGAATCTTGCGTTCTTTTCTGAAGAACTGAAAACTGTCTTCTCAAAATTTTTAATTAAAAACTTTTACTTTATTTTATTGAGTATATTTTCTTAATTATTTCTTTGGATCTCCAAACCTTAATGTACGTTTGAGTTGAATTATTCCAACAGAATGTAAAAAATGACAGCATTTAAATTCCTCTTTTTAAAAATCAATACAAGAATCCTCGCAGTCAATAAAAAAAAGTAACAAACCCATCCCGCAAAAGCGATCCCCAAAATCCCAAAGAATTCAAGTAACGACTAACGAGCAATTGTCCAGTTCTGATGCTGGACAGAGTGCCGTGGTGGGCGAGCTTGATCGTGTCGCTGGTGGTCGGCCTGATATCGGCTGTGATTGTCTACCTCTTCGTGGTGCCCTGGCAGAGGAAGAGGATTATGATGTCGCACAGCAGCGGCAACATGGAACGCGTCCCGAACCTCGACATCGCCGATAACAAGGAGACGACCGCCCTGTCGGTTATTGATTTGAGAGCCGGCCACGGCGGCACCTCCCATAACGAGACGTCCAGGTGAGAAGAGCTTTCTTTTATTTTCCACTTTCTTTTCCCGACCTCCGCGAGCGCAGGTCAGTTGGTATAGTAATAAACGCTTGGTAAGAATAATGGATAAGACACGTAATGCTTCAGATCTTATTAGTCAACTTTAGTGATGTATTACTTGAGACTTCTTTATTTTACTCCTGCATTGTTTCTTTTTTGTTGATTTTGTTTTAATATATTTTAATTTACAAAATAAAGAAAACTTGTAACTTACAACTTCGCAATTTGCTCTAGACTCTTCTTGTTACGTATTATCGAGTATCAGTTTTTAATAAAACTTTCTTAAATAAATACAAGTGAAAATGTCAGTACCTTCTTATTAGATTCTTATTCCGTAGATAGGTAATGTATATATCACTGAACACTGAGCATTGTGTCAAGGTTGAGAATAAGAGGGCACTTTTGTAAATGATCATGCATAAATAAAACGGCATAAAAAGAATGCAATATTTAAATTGTCAATATTAGATATTGCGCTTACTAATGTCAATGTCTTTAACACTCAAAATTTAATTATTAGTAAAGAAAAACAAAATATAAAACGATTTTTTTTAAAATATTTGTTAAATGTTATAAATCTACATTAGCAGTACTCTTTTCTTTAAAAGAATTGCAGGCCGCCCTTAGACAGAAACCTAAGAAAATATAGCACGTAAATAAATAAAATGACAATCTATTTGTAACGTAAAAATTTAATAATTTACGTTCTTAACCCGAATTCGGCAGCTAACGAAAGCCGGCATTGAACGTGCTTTTCAGAACCCTGGAAGAGCCTCCGAAGGGTCAAATCCGCGGCAACAACAGCGCGAGTCCGCTGCTGCGCTCGGCAGCCGGGCCGGACCTGGAGCAGTCCGGCCAGGCCCTGGACGAGGACCTGGTGATGGACCTGGAGCACCCGGACGTCTCGAAGCTCTTCGGCTTCCTGCAGGTGCTGACCGCGGCGTTCGGCAGCTTTGCCCACGGCGGCAACGACGTCAGCAACGCCATCGGGCCCCTCATCGCCATCTGGGCCATCTACGCCGACGGCTCCGCCAAGCAGGAGGCCGAGACGCCTCTGCTCATCCTGCTCTACGGCGGCCTAGGTATCTCCACTGGCTTGTGGATCTGGGGACGGAGGGTCATCCAGACCCTCGGCAACGATCTCGCCAAAATCACTCCTACCACTGGCTTTACGATAGAGGTGAGGAGCTTTCACGTTTGTGTCAAAGCTTTCGCGGTGCTATATTTTCAATTCCCTTTTTAGTACTGCGTAATAAGAAATTAAATAAATAGATTTGAATTAATTTAAATTGATTTGAGTAATCAAGTTAAAAATATTGATTATTTTTTATTTAATGACCTTGGGTGAATATTTAAATCATTAATTTAAATATTTTAAAAGAATAATAAATAAAATGAAGTAAATACTTTTAAACTTTAAAATTGAATAAAAGTTCAACTTGCTTTATATTTTCCATACATATAGCTAAGCTGCGTAATATAAAAATAAAAAATTTTTCATTCGTTTATTATTATCCTTTAAAAAAAACCATTTTTCAGAATTTAAAAAAACCTTACTAGCGCTATTTTTCTGCAAAAAAGGAATTTCTCAAATGATCCTGGGTAGAGTAGTTTTTTCACCGAGAGTGTAAAAATTTTAGAGCTTTGGCGCAGGGTTTTACAGTCGCTCTTAACTGTCTGAATGAACGAACCATAAAGAGTATAAAATCCTTTTTGACGGATTTTGACTTTGAAATTGCTCGTTTTAAGTATTCAGATAAGATATAGAGCTATAAATGTAATAAAGGTATATAGCTATAAGTGCAATAAAGGTCCAATGATAAGAACGATTGGTTTTTTACAAAAAATGCTATTATTAGAAGATATATATTTTTAATGTTTTTTTTCATAACTACACTGAGAGAAAAAAAGGAGTAAAAATTACTATTCTGTATCGTAACTTGAGATATGAGAAGAAAAAAAACGATTT
>JAWWEM010000044.1:17626927-17666481 GCA_035582935.1 Ormyrus thymus
TTTTATTAAAATTACAATAAAATGACAGTTTATGAAAATTAATATAAAATAATTTATTGTAATTTTTAATAATAAATGTATAAATATTTAAAATTATTAATGTTTTTTTAACAAATAATTGCAGATGAGATCTCAATGAGATCTTGGCTGAAAATCGTTATAAGATCTATATGAGATCTATAAGAGATTTATATGAGATTTATATGAGATCTATGTGGGATCTCAGATGAGAGCTCATATAATATTTTCACGCGGGTTGACATATCTCGGATGCCAATACCTTTTACAATTTCTCTGACCATTTTTCGAACTTCCACCCTCGAAATTTGCGTTCAGCAGGAAAAAATACATAAAAAACACTTGGGTGGAGTCGTGGACCCCCATCGGCCATAAAACTCCTTCTGCTTCCGGACTACGTACTGTCCCTCGGTACTGTCACAGAGGTAAATTTATTGGATCATTAAAACAATTTTTAAAGATAGGTGGTTGCACGAAAAATGAATTTCCCGCAATGAACGTACTTGACAGAAGAGCTACTGAATGTACGACAACTCAGTAACTCACTGTGTTTTTAAAAATCAAAGTGTATCTTTTTCGGAAAATGACGTGGCAAAGAAAAAGCTAACTTGCCCACCTGAGAATAAAGTCCACTGCAGAATATCAATTGGTCGAAGTTAACGTTTCGTGATGAGAAGCCAATTTGATCACGGCTTGCGACCAAATTTAATAATTCTATTTCAATACTTCGGCTCAATAATTCAATTAGTATAGCATGTTTACTTTTAAATATTCTTTATGTTACCAATTACATAAAATTTTTATGTTGCATCTTTAACATATGATAATGAGATTAAAAAATGCAATACGATTTTGAAGAAAGTATAATTTTCCATTTGAAAAACATAATTTTAATATAGCAGATATTTTTTTATACTTTCACCGTTGGACTTACTTGGATATCATCATTTTATCATATTTTTTGCACAAACTGACTGGGGGGGCCTCGCCACCGTTATTGATATATTAGTCAATAAATCAACATTTTTTGCAATATATCATGCAAATAAAAATTATTAGCTGTGGAGCTTATTAAAAACAATAATGAGAAAAGGATATTAAATAAATCTGTTAGAGTTAGATTGTGACTGTGACTCACGATATCACGTGACTTTTTTTATGCAAATATTGACGTAGAAAAATGACCAATTACTTAAAAAAATTCAAAATTAATTTCTTAAGGACAATTATCGCACTATTTTTTTCAGTAGGGATGTATAACTTTTTGAATTTGCGGCATAGCGCGCCCTCCAACGGAACTTTGACACCCATCACGAGGTAAATCATATGATCGGATGAAAACAAAAATTCAAAAAGCATGCGAGACAGATGCGTATACTGTTTAGCTCGCTACAGTTTACTACTTCAACTCTACGACGCAACTGACAACAGTTGCTGATACGTCATGCAATTTCGTGCAATGATAAAATCAGATACAGTCGCTGATTTCTCCAAATCAATAAAGCTGATCGTTATTGAGAAAGATAAGAATCAGTTTTTTGCGCTACCATTATTGATCAAGTTACACTTAAAAAAAAAGAAAATTGACAATAAGTAAGTACTTTGCAATATATCTAATCTCGGCCGATTCGTACAAAATTGAGTAATACCTCCTTTATTTTTATTCCACTTTGCAATCCACATTCTGCTTCATAACCTTAGAGTATCTCCTCAACTCTGTGTAAAACATACTTTCATACTGTCTTCAAAAATTCAGTAAAATAATTCAATTCAGTATAATAATTAAATAAATAAATTACTTATTTATTTTATTTTAATCATATAGTACAGCTTTTATTTTTATTCATTTTTTGCAGATCTTTACCTTCACATAAAATACAACAATGCCTGAAGTGGATTTTTGTAGCAATAATGCTATTATTTCTCGCATTTTCTCAATACCTACAATGAAGATAGAAAGTTCTATTAGACATTTTCTAACTGCACTAGACGACATCAATGTAAAAGATATAGAAGGCAATAGCCTGCTACATTTCGCAGTCGCTTCTAATGATAAACATATTCTTATGTTACTCTTAAGTGCTGGGGCTCCGATTAATGATTCAAGAATTGATGGCTATACTCCACTTCATTTGGCAATAGAGTCTGGGAAAGAAGAAATAGTTCAAATTCTTTTAAATTCTGGTGCTAATGTCAATGCAAAAGGCCTATTCGGTAGAACTCCTTTACATGTGGCTGCTTATGCTAGCAATCAAGACAAACAAAAAATTATAAGAATAGTAAAATCAATTTTAGATATTCCAACTGAAATTAAGGTAAAAACATTTAAACTTTAACTCTATAGATTAGAAATAATATGTTTAGTGTTTAATGCCATACAAACTTCTTTATTTTACAGCCTCTCCTCAATTTATGTACAGACTCAGGTGAGACACCTTTGATTTATGCCATAATACATGACAGCGAGGGACTTGTAAAATTATTCTTGCAATACGGGGCAAATGTAAATGCAAAAAGTAGAGATGGAAAAACTCCTCTGTACTTTGCTATAGAATTCAATAATTTAAAAATTGCCAATGTTCTATTGTCAAATGGAGCAAGAGTCAATGATAAGATGAACAATGGTTTCACAGCTCTTCATGAAGCAATCAAACAGAGAGCAGAAAAAAGTGTTGAATTACTTCTCAATTATGGAGCTGAGACAAATGCAAAGGATATTTATGGTAAAACACCTCTTCATTTAGCTGCTCGATTAAATTACTTAGATGAAAGAACAATGGACAAAATAGTTAAACTTCTTTTATCTAAAGAAGCAGATGTTAATGACTATACAAATTCTGGAGAAACTGCTTTTCATTGTGCAATAATAAGTGGTAATGAGAGACTGGTTAGACTTTTCTTAGAATATGGAGCAAATGTCAATATAAAAAATTACGACGGAAAAAGTCCGCTACACTTTGCTATTCAATATAGCAATAAAAACATTGTAAAATTGTTGTTAGAAAGAGGAGCGGATATTGACGATCGGACAAACGATGGAAAATTAGCTCTTCACGTTGCAGTAGCAGTAGAGGATGAAAACATGATAAAAATTCTTCTAGAATCAAATGCTGATGTTAATGCAATTGACAAAAGCGGTAAAACTCCGCTCTCATTAGCTTTTGAAGTCGCTCACATGAGAAGTATTTATAATCCATGGAATGGATTTTGTCCGATTCATACCGATATTGGACGTGATGACAATATTTTTGAAATATTAATAAAGCACATTGCCAAAATGACTTATGTTTGTGAAGAAAATCTGAAAATGATTAGTAACAATGAAAAATTGAACACATTTTATAAGGAATGTCAAAAAGAATTGGAAAAGATGAAAGCAAAGATAGTATGTGATAATATATCCATGTATAAACTTTTAACAAAAAGTATCAATGTACTTGTAGGCTATGCTAGAAACGAAAATTTATTGCGAATATTTCAATCGGATTTACTTGCTATTGATTTTCCTATCTTTTACTATATGATAAAAGAAAGATTTTGTAAGGCAGAAAATAAAAAAAAGTTACTAGAACCATCTGCAGTAATATTGGGATCGCTTAGTAAACGATTTTCTTTGCCAGATCTCGTTACAAATAAAATTTTAAGCTACATGACATTAGAAGATTTATCGAATTTAAAAAGAGTATAATAATAAAAACGCAAAAAATATTCTCGTCACCATTTGTGATACTTCATATAAGATTCTCTGTAAATATATTGTTGTTATATTGTTACGTTATATTTATTAAACTTATATTTTTGTAATAAAAACTCTTCAAATTGTGATTAATGTTTTCATTGCGGATATTTATTATATATATGTTTTATCGAAAAATTAAAACGTTCTGTTCCAAATGATATCATAAAATAAACACTGACATCACTTTGAATTTTAGACTTAGACAGAAAAAATTGACTTACGTGATTTTTATTTAAAACGATGATATTTTTAAAATGTTAATTTGAACGCGTCTTTTTTGAATCGGGTAAGTACAGTTTTGAAATGAGTTGTTTGATTATTTCGAAAGAGACAAATCAACAGTTGCGTATACGAAAGTTATGCGTATACGAAAGTGGGACTTATTTTGAGGTAAAAATGAAAAAAAAATTTAACAATAACAAATTTTATCGCTCTTATTGTTCAAGACTTATTAAATGTTGAAATGTTTTGATATTGTTTTTCTATGTTAAAAATCTTACTTTTTTAATTTAAAAAGATTTTAGGATTTCATACTTTAAAATGATACTTTCTTACATTAAGTAATTAAATTTGCCCAGAATTTATTATATTATTATAGATTATATAACTATTTTATATAACTATTTTACATAATAAAATAAATTATAAAAAGCGATTTTTCTTATTAAATAAATAAAAGTAGCAATAAAAAACGTGTTTGTTAGCGCAATTGATAAAAATTGATATGAAAAAAATATTTTTAAACTATTTAGGTAATGTATAATTAGTAAAAGTACTTTTACGGCCTTTTACGGACTTTTATTTAAAAGCCGAAACTGTACGCAGCACTAATATCAACGAGTTCCTTTTAATATACATTACGTCGCGTTTGCCGTGTTTGGTTTGAGGAATTTTTACGATTGTTAATGGTCGTTTGAAAATATTTACAATGATCAGGCTAGTAAAGTTTTTGTACAAAAATATTTTCTGCAAAATTTATTATATATTTTACTTTGAAAAAATGAGTGCTTAAAATTGCACTGGACATAGGAGTCCGCCAGCAATGCCACCATCAGTCTCTGGCGTAGCGTATAGCGTACCCAATACTCTTCACGCGTATTGCGGATGACGCAGAATAAGAGTTGCCGACACCTCAGTATAAGCAGTGCTCGTAGTGTGTAAGTTAGTCTGCGCGTTGCTCCTCCCAGCGGCGTTAAGGCAGCTACGTGCTGCACAACACAGAAAAGGGATAAAAGCGGGAAAAAGCAGTTGTGAGAGTGCGCGAATATTAGCGCTAATGTGAAAAAAACGACGGACAAAAGGCAAAGAAGATTTAAGTAAGGAACACTGCAGAAAGCAGCTAAGAAAGGAGCCGAGCTCTGGCTAGATAGTGTAAGTGTGCCAATCACCGAGACGTCGTCTATTAATAGACTCTTGCGCGCCTCCGCATCTCGCGTTGCCTCAACCTTGATACTTGCTTACCTTTCGCACGTATCGAAATTGGAAAAACAATACTTGGAATAGTCAGAATTCGGGGCAATAAATGCTACGCTGCATTGCAGCTTGCAGCGCCCTAATCGGCCCCTATCTGCTTACGCGCCTCTGTACTGCATGTGTTTTTTTTCGACATTGCGACCTCGCCTCGCGTCTCGCGGCATTTTGAAACCGTTGAAACCCAACGGAAATACACATACATTAGCAGTAACTTGTTTTTTGGCGCCCACTTGTCGATTCTTACTTGGCCTTTTTCTACTTCATAACCTTGAAACCTCCTCTAGTTATGAATCTTTAAGTTCATTTTTAGTGTGGGACTATTTTATTCTTTAGGCCCTCCTCGAAGGGTGAAGGCGGCCGTACCCACGGGTTATTTTTAGAACAAATCGCTGCAGACATGTGCTGTGCCCCTGGCGTCTCTTAGAGAGCCCTTTTTCTCTGTGCAGAGCACAGTTCAGTATGGAGCCTGAACAGCAGAAGCACTATGAGCTTAGGAGTCGCAGCCGATCCAGGTCCGAGACTCCGCAAATACTAAGCAGGACTGTTGTAGAGAATGAAGGTTCCGAACATCATTATGAGCTAAGAAGCAGAGAAGAAAGAAGCAAAGAACGATCCATGACTCCTGGGGAAGTCAGCAGCAGCAGACGATCCACTTCTAGATCCTTGTACGTTTATCTGATTTCTAATACTATGAAATTGTTGAAAGTTTATTTTTACTTTTCTTTTTAAATTTATTTATATTTGCTTATTTTCAAAAGAAAAACATCAGAAAAGTCAACAACTAAGAATAAGGCTCATATAGTATTTAGAGGAGAGCACACATTTCCAAGCACTTTTATAAACAAATTATTTAAAAAATTCGAATAAGCATAAAATGTTTTTATTTTTGTAATTAATATTTCAATCGTAAGATCACATCATTAATATGCCATGTAATTGTTTCTTTTTCAGACCTAGTAGTGTGGTAAAGGCACGTACCAAAAATATGGATACGATTGTTGAGCAAAATAATGAAACTTTAATCAACAATACTTCTGAGTCGCAGAGCAAAACCACTGAGAAATCAGCAACAGTTACCAAGAGTACAAGAAAGACAGAACGCCGCTCTGAGCGTCAAAGAGCTAAGAGACACTTATTAACTAACGGACAAAATGAAGCTAAAGATGATTCTTCAGATACAAAGTCTGAAACCAAGGAAACAAAGAGGGAAAGCCTTACCCCAAAAAGAATTATGACGAGCGATTATTCGTCAGAAGAAGGTGATAGGGAAGATGTTCCTAGTATGCCAGGATCTGCTTATGAATTTTATAAGCAGCAAGGAGAGTATTGGAAGTAAGTTCTGCCTGAGTACAGATAAGAATCTATACAAATAAAAAATTAATTTCATTAAGCTTATTATTGATGTTTTTAATTTGATCTGTTTTTATTGGTGCATATTTGTAATTTTACTCGTGATTTATTCATTAATTTGTAAGTATCGCGATTAAAAAAATGCGAATAGTTGTCAATGCCACAGTCTTCAGAATTCAGTAATATTATTTTAAAATTACAATAACTAATAAATTTTAACTTTACAAAAAGATTATTTTAAACGACGCGCTACTTACGGAAAGGCAATAGAGCAGCGAGAGAGTAAGAGTCCTCTGCAATTAATTGATTGTGTTTACAAACAGCAAGATTTTCAGAGTGGCCTGACCTCTCTATAAAAGACATTTATTTCACGTACGAGCATCGAGTCTCGTCGCCGTGTATGCTTCATTGTTTCGAGTTTTTAGTTGACGGTGCATAAAATTCCCGTTATTTTATCAAACTAACAAAAATTATATATTATTTTTTCAGTAAATTTCCAAAAACAGATTACACTTACTCACAAGCATCTACATGTCGCTACGAAGTGGCACCGGGCGTGATGGCCATACCTAATATGTCGCGGCGATCATTGCATTCAGACAACGGCTTTTTTAGTAGTCAGACGTCGAATAGCCAAAGTCTCAGTCAATCTTCCAAGGAAAGCTTCAACGAAGAAAATAACACCATGGATGTAAACCACATTCATCGTGAATTGTCAGTAAGTTCTCTGCTTCTTACATTTGTACTGATAGCGTCATATCTTTGTAGCGCGGGAATAAGCTGATACGTATTTCTACTTTTAACTTTTTTTTATTACTTGAACTTAGATTTGAGCAGTTGTTTAAAACTAGATCTATGAAGTTTTTAATTTCTATTTTAGGATTCAGTTCCACAATTATTACCCTTTAATAGAGGCTCAGGGACTGCAGGTCAGTCAGTTGTATATAAAAGAACACAAATTGAGCATCACACTACTCGGCGTGAGCTTATCTATGAAACTGCAAAAGATAACCAAATCAATGAAAAGTTAGTTGAAAGTTTTTTAGCAACTATATTTTTGGCATGCGTATTTCTTTCAATAAAATGTTTTTAAATAATAACTTTTTTAATTATTACAGATATGAAAAATGGGCAAATCCTCTTTTAAATTCTCATTCAGCAAATCGTTACAAATCTTCAACAGTAATGGATTCAGATACTGAATTAGATGATGCGATTACGATATCGAGTCGCAAATATCAATTAAATAATACTCAGAGGATTAATAACTTAACTAGTCTCATTTCAACGTGGTTTTATGGGATATTTCATTTGATCACTTTTGGTTGGTTAAAGAAGCAGCCGTCGTATACTAGTCATTATCACCGTCGTTACGAAGGTACAAACATTTAAATATATAAAAATTTATAGTCATATTTTAAGTTATATATTTAATGTTTTAAGCCTTATATTCAGAGCTTTATAAATTCATTTCACAAACTATAAACGAATCATAATAAAAACTAATTATAGACTACTTTTTTCCGAAAAAAAATAGGTATTTTTTCGGAAAAAAGTAGTCTGTAATTTGCTTTTATTCTCTCCTACAGAGATAAATTTATTGTAAAATTTACTTCCAGAGACAAAATGGAGTCAATTTCGACGACGAATTGTTACTATTATGCAGCATATGTATTTATTACTTGTCAAAGTTTTAGTCTTTGATTCGTGGTTGCTGAGCAAAGCTTCCAATATTCGAGATCGAGTCCAAGGACGACGTTCAAAAATACTTTGGCTTGTATTTCTTCCATTACTTGTCTCTATCGGTAAGCAAATAAAAAATAAACAAAAAATCATAGAAAATTTTTTATAGAAAATATATCAGACATAAAAGTATTTTTTTTTTTTTTTTCTTGTAAATGTATTAGTTTTAATGTCAACTGACAAATCATTTATAAACAGCTATTTTGATTTGACTGAACGGTAATATTTATCTACAAAATAAAATGACATTAAATGACTTAACCAAAGCAGAAAATATAATGAAATAATATTAAATGAAGAATAATTCAATTAACATCGTAAAATATTTTAATCAAAATATCTTAATTTTACGCTTAGAATATTTCATAAAGTTAAAAATGTTTTTAAAAAAATTATCTTAAGATTATCTTATTTCAAAGTTTCACACTTTCATATTTGAGGATTTTTTAATGAAATTGATAATTAATATTGTTTTATGAAAAATTTATTTTCATATTTTTTTATAATCTAAGATAATTTTTTCGCAGAACTAAATGTATATATTTTTTATTCTATTGGACTTAGTGCGGTTTTCATTCTACTTTTGTTTCAGGCGCTTTCGTTGCACAAAAATATACTTTTACTTGTCTAAATTATCTGCGAAACGTTCGTGAAAATATTACCGAAACGACCGGTTCTTATACCAACTTTTCTTTCATCGATTATGAATTTTTGTACAAGTATTTGTCGACCTTGAAAAACGTACCCTTGCCGACTTTGCCCAATCTGAACTTATCTTTGCCATCCCTTCCAACCATTGATTGGGACTAGTCTTTAAGTTACCTGCATTTCTCTTTATGATTTCCATTTAATTATTTAATTATTTTGTTGTTTTTTTTTAAATAATGACTAACCTTTAAAATTACTAGGTTTTCCAAAAGATTTGTAGTCTTTGTATTAGTTTTTTCACAAAAGGTGATTTAAAATCATTGCTTTTGTTATTTTTAGTGTTTCTTCTATACTGCTTATTTACTATTCACGTTATGGGTACTATGGGAATGTTTTAACTCAAAAAAATAAAATTAACTTTCAAGAAACACATATCATTTCGTTTATAATATTTTGTAGTATAACCAGTTTCATTTAGAAATAGCACAACTAGTATAGTTACAATCATGTAACTAAAAACATTTCATTCAATTTACAAGTTAAAAAAAAATTGCAAGTTACTTATAATAAAGTATATTATATAAAAGTTAAATTCTTACTTAATAGTTTAATTTATTTACGGTTGAAAGAAGAAATTATTAAACTATATCGTTATAATTCCAATAAGCGAAAGTCATTCAAGCTTCGGAATAAAAAATGTTAATCCTATTAGCGTATGCAAAAAAAAAAAAAAATATATATTTGTTAGCTCGCATTTTATTCTAACGCTTGCATTGGTTTACTAATTTTGAAGGGCATTAAAACCATATTAAGTTTTTCATCGTAGACAAAAATTAATCTTTCTATTATTTTTTATTGTTTTTTCGTACTATTTCTTAAACAAAAAGGGAAGGCTTTAAATTGAAAAAAATAGAAAAACGTTTCGCAGTGAATTACCGTGGACACGCTAAAAGTCTTTTATTAATGGGAGAAGGATAGAGGGGTCTGTGTTTTTAACTCTTTAAAGTGGTGGCTTATATTCGAGAGGAAGACTCGAGCTCTGATTGTTTCTCTCGCGCGCATGATGGATCTCGACGCACCTTATCCCGGATGCCGGGTGAGTTACAAACTTCGTCTATCCTTCTCTCTTGGCTTTTTTCAAAAATTTTAAAAACTATTTTGGATAATATTTTGAATAAAATGAATGGATGCAAAGGCATAAGCGATCGCTACACACATAGACCCGGGCAATGCAAAAGAACGAACTCTTAAGCATATTATGGTGATTATAAAATGATTTCTCCACCGTTTTATTTCTTTCACTCCTTCTTAAAAAGTTCTGATTATTTTTTGTTCGTTTAATACTTTACGATTTGTTCATTTTCTAATGTCATTTTTCTTTTGTAAGAACAAAAAATTATTAGATGACCTTTAACTTTTCAAGAAAATGTGTAAAGTTTATTTTTGAACAAATAAACGAAATATTATTTAATACTTTTTTAATTCCTAAACCTGACTATATTAAAACGATATTTTTTCACATTCTATTACAGTTAGACTAATTTTTTAAAACAATAATTTGAGAAATTGTTTACTTCAGTTGTATTAAATATTTAAATAACTTTATAAAATCTTTGTTTTGTTCACTAACTGTTTCATTTGGCTGTTTTTGTTTAATATCCAATATTAATCCAAAAAGAAAAATTATTTTATAATCAATGCCTGTGATATTGGGTTCTTTAAATTTTAAGTCATTTTTGTTTTTGTTTTATTCTAGGATGTTGGTTCCTGCCCCATGCTTTGTCTACCATTCCATTATCTGCTAAAGAAATCCTCTCTAAAATAAAAAGTGAAACACAAACAGATCAAAGTTACGTGCCTCTTGACGCAAAACCAGACACGGAACTCAAAAAAATATTAGATCTTTTAATTAATCGTGTTCAACATTTAGAAAATGCCAAATTAGAACAATCAGTAAGAACATTACTTTAATCTTAAGTTTTCAATGCATAGAGCATTTTAATCACTTAAACCATAATATTTTTTCTCAGAATCAGTTATCAAATGTGACCAAAATTCTCGAAGAACTTAAACAAAGTGGCAGTAATATATGGAAACATTACGATGTAGGTTGCAGTAAATAATTTAATCGAAATAATCATATAACTTAAACAAACTATATTAATTGATGAATATTTTTTAGGAAAAGCTACTGAATTTGGAACAAGCATTAGATAATCAAAAAGACGATAGAGAAAAATGCAAGTCTGAAGAATTAGATATTATAAGAGTTGAATTTCAAGCTTTAAAGAATCTTTATTGGCAGTTGAAAAGTTGCTGTAGCGATGCAAAAAATGTTGTTAACGACGAGGAAATTCAAAAGCAAGCTGATAAAGTTTTTGCTGATTATTTTGGAAAAGATTTTTCAAAAGAAGATGTTGCTAGAATATTTTATATAATGAATTCTAAAATTCAACAGGATGACATTAAAAAATCGACTACTGAAAGCAAAGTGTTAATTTCTGAACCCAATGACCATTTTAATGTCGGACTTGATGAACTTCGTAAAGTTATTTTGGGAATTTTGAGGATTTATGACGCCGATAAAACAGGTCGAGTTGATTATGCTTTAGAAACTGCAGGTAAACTTTTTTGCTTTTTTTTCTATTATATGATAAGTTGTGTTTTAATTTAAAATATTAAATATTGTGCTTTATTATTTCCTCGAAGGTGGTCAAGTGATAAGTACACGTTGTACTCAACTTTATAATATTCACACTCGTGCCTTCAAGATCTTGGGGTTAACATTGTACTACGAGAGCAACAATCCGCGAACTGTAATACAAGGTAGTACGTTGCAGCCCGGCATGTGTTGGGCTTTCCAAGATTTTCCAGGATACTTGTTGATAAAGCTTCGAAGTAAAATTTACGTGACTGGTTTCACCGTCGAGCACGCTCCTAGACTTAATTTACCAAATGGTGAAATGAAGAGTGCACCTAAAAGATTTAATGTTTGGGTATGCAATATTGTAAAACGCAATTGCACATTTTTTTGATAAAATATTTAGACATCATATTTATTACAGGGATTAACATCTGAAGATGATTTGGAGCCTGTGATGTTTGGAGAATATGAATTTTTAGATTCAGATGAGAGTTTGCAATATTTCCCAGTCCAAGTAAGTCTCTCTAAGATAAATGAATACTCTTTTTTTAAATTGAATTACCCAACTAAAATTCTAAATGATTCTTTTAGAATGCTAACGTTAACATTTTTCTTAATAATATTTAATCAATCATTGTAGAATACAACAATCTCCACAGCATTTGAATATGTGGAAATGAGGATCCACAGCAATCATGGCCAACTCGAGTATACGTGCCTCTATAGATTTAGGGTACACGGAGATCTCGCGTGATCAACCGCGTCTACAATCTTCCTATAATTGGTACAGTTCATCAAAAAACAAAATTAAGTACGATAAAAATAATCAATACTTTATGTGCCTTCAAACAAAACGTTAAAATATTGACGAAATATGATTAATCAAGACGCATAATATTTTTTACGCACTAAAATCGGATCTATAAATGCTAAAAGATCTGAACTACTGTAAAAAGTTTAAAGAGTATTTTTATAAAAAATGCCTCTTATTAGTTGTTAAAAATGCTGAGACCTCTCAAAGTTACCGACGGTTACAATGTAAAAGTTAAAAAAACGTTAATGTTGCTCGTTATCTATTTGTTGCCGATTCTCAATTTTTTACTTATTTTGTTTAGAGAATCGACAATGACAGATAAAATTTGCAACATTAGTGATATTGTCGTCGCTTACAGCGACTCTTCAAGCCGGCAAATGTACCGACGTAAGACAGTACAAATTGTAAAGCCACATATTAGTTGGTAGTCTCTAAGTCACGCTTTTTATAAAAAGAATTTGTCATTGAGTGATATGTATAAACTATGTAAGTCTACTCGTATTTATAAAGAAATTAAGAAGTTAGGTAAAAAAGCAGCTTGCGATGTAAACTATTTGCAAAGCACAACGATCCACTTATTCTCAAACGTTTTTTATCTATTTATTATTTTATTTATTTGACCGATTTTGATAATGTCAGGGATAACTTAATGACTTAGAATAAAGATAAAAATTAAGTTGAAGTTAAGAAGGAACAAATTAGTTATTAATTAATTTTTACAATTTATTGCACGTTGTCAAACTAACTTCTAAGAATTTTGCAAATAGACTAAATCCGTAAAACGTGGTAAAGCGTTTGAGAATCAAAGTGATAATCTATTATTCTAATTCCTAATACGATAATGATTTGCATAATACGTGAAACTAATTATTTTTCTGTTCAATCAAAATGGCTTTTTCGATTTAAGTTGTATCTATGCTTGCTTCCTGTTTTTGTAAATTGCAAAGAATTTTTAATACTTAAATTCTTTGCTCATGACTGAGATTTTTATAAATTCAATTTTTCACTTGTCGATCAGAGAAGGAGTCTTCTTTTGGCACGTAATATACTTAAATAAAAAAGACGCGTGTGACGTTAATTAAAATATGAGAAAATAAATATGTTATTATGCATTACATAGCATGGAATTTAAAAATAAAGCCTTCCTTTTTTTATCCGAGTGGCATCTGTATGCACGCTTCCTATTTGAATAGAATTTAAGATTTGTGAATAAATAAAGAACAAAAGACTTAATCATTACATATACATTATTTATCCAACCAAAATTAATTAAAATTGCATTCCAAAAATCCCGCATGTAATTTCTATAAAAAATATTTAAGTGAGGTATATTTATTTAAAAATCAATTAAACTTTTACACTAAACTTCTAAATTAAAAGTAAATAAAATTAATGTGTTCTAAAAAAAATTTATTTTTAATATAATTATGTGTCTGATGTTACCGATCGAGTTAAGTGTTCAACAGGTGTTTATATATAGATATATATATATATATATATATATATACAATAGGACTGTTTGGTTTTTTGTTTAAAAAAAGAAGTCATTTGTAAAATTTAAAAAAACGTGCAAACTAAACGTTTGCAGATTAATAAAACAGCAATGAATGAATCTCTTCTGTATTTCTGAAATTAAGGTAAAAAGTCGAGAACCAGTTTGAATTTTTTTATAAGGAATTCACGTGTAATGAAAAACAAAGCAAAATGGAATCATAACCTGTTCCATCTCTGCCGCCTTTTTATTCGAGTTTACAAACAATTTAAGTGTTCATATTATTTGTGAGATTAGTTAAATTTTATCCATGAGTGAAATTTTCATGAGAATATAAAAAAATTATTGATTATGTTACCAGATTTGAAAGTTCAATGAATAAAAGCGGTTTTTATAATTTATTATCTTATTACAGCTAGACGTTTTTTCAGTGAGTACTTTGTTTATGCAATTTAAATGTAATTTTTGAATGCTTTATTTTGGTTTAATAAAAATTTATGATTGTTTATCTTTTAAATAAAAAATCTATGATATGGCTATGTAATTTTTGGATGCTTTAGTTTAAAGTAGGAAAAATGTATGTTTATCATTCAGATGCAAAATTCATTTTGTGTGTACTTAATGTGGCTAATAATTTTATATAGTTATATTTTTTGTTAGATAAAAAGAAGGAAAGAATATTTTGATGGCAAAAGTAATGTAGTTAAAAATTTTGATTTACTTTAAAATATTGTTACTACTTAATGCATGAATTTTATTAATTTTTTTATTTGAAGACTAGAAGGTCTAAAAAATGGGAACCAGAGCAGTAGCTGTAAGTACACCATCAGGTCCAATGGTTGTCCCAGGTGATGCTAATTTAGCTGGAGTTTTAAGACTTTTAGAAGATTTAGCAAGATTATCAGAGGATAAAGATACTGCAGACATTGTTTTTCTTCTTGGTAGAGAAGAGTCACCAATCTATGCTCATAGAATAATTATGCAAGCTAGGTGTAAAAATTTTTCATCTGGAAAGCGGATAGGCAGTGCTGGTAATCCAGCTCCTATAAGAATGCCTCATGCTCATCCAGAAACCTTTAGGCAGTTTATTCACTACATATATACAGGTAACATTATTCTTCAAGATAGTGGAATATTTGAGATGTTGAGTTTGGCACAAGAATTAGGAGTAGATGAATTGTGGAGAAGTTGCGAGGAACATGTATCTGTAACATTAAGTCCAGGCAATGCTTGCACGCTTCTGAGTGCTGCATTGGATGCTCAGGAACGAGTTCTAGGTGGAAAAGGGGCTTGTTCTTCCTTCATCGAGCGATGCTTTGCATATATAGGAGAAAATGCTGTGGATACTGTTAAAACTAACAGTTTCTGCAATTTACCAAAGGATGCAGTGATTAAATTGATATCGTCTGATTATCTTGGCTTAGAGGAGGAAGATGTTTGGAGAGCAGTCCTAAATTGGGCAAAGTATCAAGCAGGAGTGACTCAACCCACACAGCACTGGACAGAAGAAGAAAGGGCCAGGGTTTGTCAGCATTTGTCTGGAGTAATTAATCATGTGAGGCTCCTCTTGATAGACAGCCAAGTTTTTGCCGAGGAAGTAGAACCTACAGGAGCTGTTCCTATTGAACTATCACTGGAGAGATACAGGTAAGCCAGTACCTTGAAGTAAGAGTTTTAGTTGCTTTGAAACGTTACGTTCATTGAAAATGTATGCGGCTGCACAGGTACGCGGCTTTGCCGAACAAGCATGCGGATATCTGTTCTGATAAACGACTGCAGCCTCGCATTGGACCATTTCTCTTCCCTGGCTCGCAAATTCTCTCGAAAGACAAGATGGGCTTTCAACGTCTGCTGAATCAGTGGTATGGCGTACCCAAGCAATCTTGGCGCCTAATCTATCGGGCTTCGAGTCATGGATACGCCGCATCTACCTTCCACCGGCTCTGCGATGGTGCAGCGCCCACTTACGTTATTGCTCTCGGTAAATTGATAAACTTTCGTTCTATCTCTACGAGTTCTTACTCTTTTCTCAAACAAATTTCGATATTCATTGAAGGAACACGCGGAGAAATCTGCGGAGGCTTCAGTGACATTCCTTGGGGAAAGACAAGTGCCAAGGACCACCACTACATTCCGTCGGAAAAAGCTTTTCTCTTTACGTTAATTAATAACCAGGATGTGCCTCCGACTAAGTACGACGTTGTGAAAAAACCGTTTGCCATCTGCTATCATCCGGACATTGGTCCGATCTTTGGGGCTGGAGCTGATTTGCTCATTTCAAGCAACTGCAACATCAACATGGATAGCTACAGTAATCTGCCGCACAGTTACGACGGTGAACACGCCTCAACTTCGATACTTATGGGTGACTACTACTTTTCCGTTGTCGACTACGAGGTATTCACGCTCAGCAACGCAGGCGCCAATAAGCAGAATCATTGACGTTCCAACTTTGTTTAAAAGCCCTTATTGCATTATTCAAATAGGAGTTTTTAAGAACATTTTTTTATACTTACTATATTAAAAACTATGATTGCTAAAACGACATTTTCAAAGGTTTTAATACGTCGGAGATTGCATAAACAGTATTATATTGCCTATAACGTCCATAATTTGTTGAATGTATATTTTTATAACAAAATTAGCGTAAAAAATGCGAAGTAATTGTAAAATAAATTTTTCAATTTTTAGTTAAATAAAATCGACTTTATCTACAGTGCTTTGTCGGTGCTTTTCTTCCGATATTTAAATTAAAAAAAATTAAAGTAAAACTGTAAGCAATAGGCTGATTGTTATGCGGTAAGAGTAGGTAGTCGAATGTTCGTCTGTCAGTTATCAGCCAGGTAAATCAGCGGCTTCGTGTCAACTAGCAAAACTGATCAAAGGCGAAAAGGATGCTAATAGCAGCTAATAGTATCATACTACAGCAGACTACATCAGTCAGCGCCAGCGGCGTAAACGTAACACGCGTAAACGCTATACACAAATAAAATAAGTTAAGTATATTGGTGTTCTCCGCGTTCACACAGACGTAACACGTAACGAGAGTTGAAGTACACACAGTCTCGACGATGCAAAGAGTGGGGCGAGCACGAAGTCGCGCGAGCGAGAGCGCGACGGAGCGACGATGCGATGCCTCGGGGTGTGCGCGTCTTACTGTTGGTGATCGCTGTCAAATACACGCTTTGGAGCATCATCTTCTGGCGCAGTAGCAGTAGTCCTAAAGCCCGACGCGACCGACCCTCGCAGGTATTGCATTCCGAGCTCAACTCTGCTCCTTAGTCTAGTCCTTCCTTGCCTCGGCTCATCGATCCTTCTCTCCATTGTGAGAGCTCTCTACCGAGGTTCGATGTTTCTCTGCAGTTGCTGTCAAAAGCGAAGACTCACTTGTGCAGCTCGAGCTGCTCTCAAATCGACACGGCCTCGGCGGACCCTTTTAGGTTAGGCTTACATTTGTTTTTCTTTCGTTTTGCCTCGCCAGTTGCCAATTGCCATTAGTTTTTAGAATTCTTTATTTGTAGCTGCTGCTTGGATAACGAAATGATGTTCAAATAAATCTATTGTCTGCTATCGCCCTTTTATCAGCTTTAGGAATCAATCATCATCCACAAGTGATTCATCCAGCTTCTTGCTAAACATTTCACTTTTCCTCTTTTGCTTTGTCTTGGAATAATTGTACTCTGCTTATAATATATATTATACTCTGCTTAAGATGTCTTTAAGCATGATTATGTAAAAAATAACTGTATTGAATCTATTTTTATACATTTGTTAAATGTCGTCAAAAGTTTGGTATAAAACTTTATGTCACAATAGTCTGTACTTTACATTATTAACCATTATCTTTTTATCTAATCTTGCTATAATAGAATTGAATGACCCATTTTTCTTGCAATCTCTATTCGAATAACAATATTTTTTTCTTGTTTTTTTAACAGTAAAAACTTCATGAAATTATCATGAGGTGAGACAACTAAAAGTGACAGTCAAAAAGATCTTTGTGTACAATCAAAATGTATGGTGATGGGGAACTTGAAGTTTCTGAAGGATGGAGGCAGATCCGAGACTTAAGCACAACAACAGATCCTAATATAAGCTCTGCTGTTCACGATGAAGATCATTTTTGTAAATTAATACTTTACAAAGAAATAAGAGACTCTAGGTTTGTAACTTTTTTTAATCATTCTTACTACTGAAACTGCATTACCAATTTCCAAAGTCTCTTTGACTATTTCAGAGTACGAATATGGGATGTGATTATTCTAATACCAAACATCTTATTTCTTCTGTTTATTGCTATAAGATTCAATCGAGCCAGACTAAAATTGCGAGCAACAAGCAGTCCTATATATTTGGCCTTTTATGGTCTCATTATTAGCAGTGTTGTGATATCAGTTATACGTTGTGTAGTGTCAATGACAGTATATGCTGCTACAAATGTAGGTGGTATAGTAGACAAAGTGTTGTGGGTGACAGTTAGATTTTTCTTGCTTTCCACAGAAATGAGTGTTGTCATTTTTGGCCTTGCTTTTGGTAAGATTTGCATCCAATGTTTATTCATTCATACAATTATTTTATTATTTATTCGTTTAATTTACAGTGATACTCGTAAAGTATTTTTAGAATTTATAAATCAAATTTTACATAAATTTTAGGTCACTTGGACAGTCGTTCAAGCATACGTAGTGTTCTGCTAGCAACATCTTTTATAGCACTAATTTTTACAATAACTCAAGGGACTCTTGAACTAGTCCTGCCGGATGATACATTTCACATACCAAGTAGGGATTTCTACGTCTTTGGGCATGGTGGAATGATGTTTTGGTTTTGTAGCAGTATAGTTTTTACAATGGTAAACAAAAATTAATCGCTTTTGATCAAAAAGCTTGATGTACAATTTCAAACTAAATTTCTTACAACATTTTTAGATATACCTGTTTATACTAATTCTACCTTATTCAAGATTAAGAGAGAGAGTCACTCTTCCCAGTATGTAATTTAAAATTAATCCTGCTTGTCAGAAATATTAAAAACTAATAAATATTTCTTTTAGATCGCAAAGGGTTTTATGTATATGCTGGCTTACTTGCAGCATTGGATTTAGTTCAGTCTATAGGAGCTGGCTTACTAAATTATACCCAAAATCCAGCAGGATTATGCGTTATCGATTTAACTGCTATAACGTACTTGACTTTGTTCATTCCTCTTGTCTATCACACGTTCCTTTCCGAATTTTTAGGGTGAGCGAGATAAATTTAAAATTTACTTGAAGTTAAAAACAATTAAAAATTACTGATATGATTTTGCAGAGTGTCACAACCGTCGATAATGTTTTCGTACAAGGCCCAGGTTGACGACGCAATGGATGAGGATACGGTTTCGCTACCGCATCAACAAAGCTTCTCCTCCTTGAAGACGGACAGCGATTATATATACCAGGTCCATACTCCGTGTTTTCATGCTCCTCTCTTTCATTCCCAAAATCTAACACACCCGTCACCCTCACGATTAGTTGAAAGCTCGTCTCACGCAACCCTCTTGTATCACGACTATTTCGCACAACGTCGTTCACGTCTCAACGCTCAGGCCAGTGCTCCGGACCTGAGAGCGACAAACCGTTCCAATTCCCGAACAGAAGTCGAGGATCAAGCTACTGCTAGCGTCTCTAATCTAGTTCTATCTCCCAGTACTGCAAGTAAATTCCTTTTCAAGCCAAAGAACGATAGCAAAGCTAATCTTTACTCGCAAGATGGAAGCGACGACAGTTTGACAACGCTCGATCGCGACGATGATAGTTGTAACTTTACCGTAGAAAATCGCAAGCTCAGATCTCCATTGCTTGAAAGTAATCTGCAAAGTATTCTGGATAACAGCCACGAGGATAAAACTGAAGAAAAATCTGCTGCTGGCTTGAGCGAGTACTTGAGACGCATGCGATGCAGCGATGACGATAACGATGATATTCAAGTGAAAATGCTTCCACAAAAATTGGAAAAATCGACCTTCGACTCGACCTCGTCATCTTCTCAGAGCGAGACTGAATTCTTTACCTCGGCCTCTGAATTCTTTACCTCGTCTTAATAAGACTGATAGAATCGATATCAACAGTGTCTCTTTTGCTTACTTACCTTTCAGGTTCTAGTCTGCTTTTTTTCTTAAGCTAGTATGACAAAGTTGCAATCTATTATAATTGAGTTGAATTCAAGTAGAATTATTTTTAATGAAATTAAAATATGATTTTCTTGGAAAGATTCATAAAAATAAAATATTTTTTTAAAAATGTTTTTGCTATTTGAGACTGATAGTACATACGTATTGTTAATATAGACTTCTTAGAAAGCTTCTAAAATAATTTTTGCCTAAAACAAATAAATCTTTTATGTATCAAAATCCATTTTTTATAGTATATTTATGTCTACTTTAATTAATTCTTTAAACTATTATTATTAAAATTTGCAATTTTTCATGCTCAATTGAAAACGGCAGCCTTAGTATTGATGATGTAGTGCAAGTGAAACAATGCAAGTGATATAATTACTCAAAACTGCAGTGAAAGTTTCAGTTACGTGATAATCGTAAAAATTACTGATTTGCAAATTTGCAATCCGTCGTTGTAAATAGCGTGTGATTATTCGTTTATTCATTGATTTTTTTTACAAAAAGTGATACGATCTTTGCCCCATTTTTTAATTATTTGTATATATACATGGGCTGATCTCAATTAAATTTTTATTGCTGTAGTCATTGTAATTTGTTTCATTTATTTAAATTTCGATCAAGGCAATTGCTTGTAACGATAATTTCGATTATACAATTAAGAAAAAAATATGTTTAGATTTTTTTGAGAAAAAAATTTAGCTACTTTGAAACTGAAGTTGCATTCAAATGCCTGAATTGAAATATTTTGTCCCTTGTAATGCTTAAAAACTTCACGAAGAGAGATCGATTATGTTTAACATAACTAGCTAATCGATTATAGTGTTGTTGTATTAAATTCACAATTCGCAAAGGGGCCAAAGAAAAATGTGTTTTTTCTTCTTGCAGAATCACAGCGTGTACGACTCGACACAGTTCGACGTGAATTCGACGCCGATTAATCCGCTCTACGCTGCATCCCTCCAGAGCCCAGATAGTATTACTGGCTACAGCATAGACAGTACTACCGCTCACGAACAAACACAGCCGCAACAACAGCAGAAAGAGGCGAATGGCTATCAGCAATAAATGGAACATCGAAACGATAACACTATTTTGCAATTAGCGATCGTGCTTTTCTTTATTTGCAAAAATATCTGGGCTGCTGCAATCAATCAAGGAGAATTTCACATTTATTTTTCAACTTGAAATTCTTACGAAAAACTGATTTTATGCATTGAATTCATAATTAAATTTCAAATTCTTCTTCATTGCTGAAAACGGCCTTGAAACAAAAGAGAAAAAAATCTCTGGACTACTCTAGTCGAGAAAAAAGCATCTTGCTACTCTATGTATGTATAGGTAAGCGTACAAAATATGCATGTACACTGAGAAAAAGAAATATACAAAAAAGGGGTGAATTATTGCAATTAGATTTTAAACATTTTTATAAGTCATAGTGAATTTTCCATCAGTAACTAATTTTCAGTATACGATTTGTAAATTTCAATCTGTAAATTTTGTCACAAAAGAGCTATCAGAATTCATTTATATAATCAATTCAGCCAAATCTCATGACTTTGATACTGATATTTATAATGCACTTAATACTAGTAAAAACGTAAATAAAATTCTCCAAAACATGGGTTGGGATTTACTTTATGAGGAAAAATTAATGAAAATGTTTTTACGCAAAGGAGTCAAAAACTTTTACTTTAATTTTACTAACAGTTTGTGACTGTCTCTCGTAAACGTAAATCCTGGTCTACTTCTAAGATTTCATAATTGTCGATAGCAAATAAAAAAAAGATAATATTGTAAGTTTAAATTTTGTAGCGCTTATTGAGACTTTTATACGCTCAATTTTTAATTTTAATGCATAACCACTTGCGAAAAGTTATACAATTACAAGTCATTTTATACTAATTACCTACCAAATTTCATAAACTTCATATAAACTTTATAGAAATTTCTGTTAACAATTATACTTACATAATAGTAGTAGATGAATGTATATAATAACTGTAGGTAAACAGGTGATTGCGTGTAATTGTACATAATTTTCTGTCAAGTATTTAAAGATTTTATAAAAAGGATTATTAAAACTGCAATATTTTTTATTTCTGAAACATAAAACTATTCCAACATTGATTTATTGCGGTGGGAAAGAATGTTCGTGCATAAGTTTTTCTTTGTTATCAATTTAATTTATAAAGTAGCAAGTCGATCAAAGTGTTAATCCAAAATGAATTCAACATCTAATGTCCGTCTGATTATTTTATTTTACTAGTAGTGCAAGACTATTGCGGTGAACACTGTACTTGTATTGATTTTTTTTTTAATTTGTGGAAAATTTGATGATAATGAAGTAGATTGAATGTGCAATGGAGTGTTCATTGAACAAAGTAAGAAAAAATCGAAAATTCTTTTTATAAATTTTTTCTTTGTGCTGAATTAATCACTCGAATTCGACTCCGTCCCACGAAATTCCTTTTTTTTTTTTGCAAATATTGTTTTTCCTGGAATAAAAGAGCGGTAAATCTTAAATGGAGATTTTCTTACAAACTAAAACACTAAGGAAATTTGTGTGTGTGCGTTTAAAATAAACATTTTGTATAAAACTAGTTTAAAGAAAATAAAGTTCCGTGACAAAAGTCCATAAGACTTTTGTAAACCCATTGAGCTGCGAATACACTTGCATCTTAAAAATAAAATAAAAAGTGACACCAGAAATCAATGAAATTTGTACATATTAAAATACGCGTAGCAAAACTTGTATGAAGATGTGTTTGGTATTTGATGATAATAATTGGTAATTTAATTAGAACATTTGTTATTCAATAAGTGAAATAAATTCTCTCTCGTAATTAAGAGAATAAGTAACTACCAATAATGACTTATTGAAGAATCATCAAAGACAAGCAATTGAGATTAATTTTCAAACTATCCACATTTATTGCAAAATATCAATTATCTGATGTCAATAATTTCAAAGAAGGTCAATAAATTGTAAAAAAAAATAAGAAATGGTAAAGAAAAAAGACGTATGTGACAGTTTAAAATGTTTTTCAGTGTCGGATGATTTCATCCGTGATAAAAATTATAGAAACATTAAGTAATAAGTTAGTGCGTTGTTACAAAGAGCCATTAAAAAGTCTTGTAATACGCAAAAAAGTCAAAGAAAATGCCAAGTGTAAATCGTTAAATGTATTATGTGTATTAAGTATTTTGCTTGTTAACTCTTTCAGACAAAGGAAACCCGATGCGTCCACTATTTTCAGCGATTCTTTTTTGAAAAAAAAATCATATGAGCATATGATTTTATATTTTTGTAGAATGGTTGTCTTTGAAAAAAAAAAAAAAAAAATAAAACGAAATACGTATAAACATGATTTTCAAAGTGTTGCAATAAGTACCTTCTCGTCGTTTCCCTCGCCACGTTTTGCCGGTAAAAAATGCTATTTTTAATCAGCCTTTAACTCACTAACCGAGTATCATTAGTCAGTAAGTAAAGTCAGCATTTTTCCTTTGACCAATATAACCAGTCTGTTGCGTTAAGCTTTTTTTCAAATCGATTAAAATACAAAAATGGCATACGAGTCAGACGTCATTCCCCTAAAAAAAGCTATTTAATAAGAGATCGAATCCGACGGCACGCAGGCCGCGTAATACAAAGATCGGAGTATAAAAATAAACGTCTAACACCCGTTATTCACAAATTGGACTTTGGCGTCAGGTAGAAATTCCAGGTCTCCAGCGCCTTCGGATCGGTACTGGACAGAGCCTGCAGAGCCTTGACGTCTGAAAGAAAAGCCAGGCGGCGAGGAATAAAGCAAGCCCGTGCCCGCGTAGGCGGAAGACGCGCACACTCACCTCCCGTTCGCCGGAACTCGCGCAGGGGCCCCCCGAGCACGCTGGCGGGCACGGCCATGTTGAACCTGGGGTAGAGGGTCCCGGAGCCGCTGGCGGAGACGGCGTTCGAGACGACGAGGCCGATGAGGCGACCGCTGGCGCAGTCGAGGACCGGGCCGCCGCTCGCGCCGCTCTGCACGCAGCAGGTCGTCTGGAGCATGGCCCCCGTCACCCGGGAGACGACGCCGAGGCTGCAGCTGGCCGGGGCCGAGGCCTCGAAGAAGGGGAAGCCGGCGGTGAGGGCGAGGTCGCCTCGGCGGGCCGGGTCGTCCGCCAGCTCGAGGGCCCGGTAGCCGAGGGCCCGGAGCAGGCTGCGGGAGGCGGCCTCGATCCCGAGGACGGCCACGTCGAAGGGCTGGCCGTCGCGCGTCCGGTAGAGCAGCCGCGCCCAGGCGGCTCGTCCGGCCCGCGGCAGGGCGAGCTCCACGCGGGCGCCCGGCTCCGTCTGCAACGCGATTCGGATGAGCTCGGCGTGTCCCTCTGCGCGTAAGAGGCGGGGACGGTCTTACCTCGCGGACGACGTGGGAGCAGGTGAGGAGGGTGCCGCGCTGGTCGTCGACGATGACGCCGGTGCCCCAGCCCGAGGCGCACTTGACCACCAGCAGGCTCCTGTCGAGCGAGTCGGCGAGCTTGGCGGAGGGCGGAGCAGTCGGGAGCGGAGCCGAGGAGGAGGCCGGGAGCCGGTGCAGCAGCTCGCCCAGGCAGGCCTGCAGGTCGGCGGCGAAGGTGTAGTCGACCCACTCGCCGCGGCACCAGCTGAGCGGGGCGAGCACGAGGCCGCAGATCCGCCGGGGCTCCTCGTCCCTGGAAGCGTGGAATGAGCTGGAATATCGCCGCGACGTCGCTTGGGGGTCCGGTTTATTTACCGAACGAGGAAGAGCGGCGCGCCCTCGCAGCCGGGCACGGCGTTGGCGTCCGTGAGGATGAGGCAGCCCTCCCGGCCGAGGACGTTGCTGACGACGCCCCGCGACACGGACTCGAGGAACGCGGCGTTACCGAACGGCGCCGACTCGATCTCCACTGGTACGCCGCGTTGGATCCCCAGGCGCTCGCCGCCCCGCAGCTGGCTCGAGAAAAATTCCCTGGGGAAGAAATGAGTCCAGGGTTAACGGGAGGAAGGGTGTACAAGCTGCTAGAAGCATCATGAGACATACCGCAGGAGCGCGGTAGCCTCGGCGGCGTCGTCGCCGTCGTCGTTCGCGGCTTCCCCGTCGATCCTCAGCAGCAGGAAGACGGAGAGGAGGGACTTGTCGAACTTGGACGGTCGGTCGAAGGTCCAGCCGAAGAAGAGGTCGTCGAAGGTGCGGCGCAGCATCCCCGAGCTCCAGAGCAGCCGGAGGGAGCAGCTCCTCTCCCTCGCGGCGGTCCGGCCGTCGTCGTTGTAGTGCAGGCGGAATCGCAGGCCGCGGGCCAGCTTCTCGGGCGCGGGCAGCAGCCGCGCGTCCCGCTTCCGGGCCTCCTCGAGGAAGGGCCTCGCCTCGAGGAAGTTGGGCGCCAGCAGGGAGCCGTGCGTGAGGAGCCAGCCGGGGGAGAGCATGAGGGCGGAGGTGCCGAAGGCGTCGCCCACTCCCTGCATCCCGCCCGCCGCGTGGGAGACCAGGACGCTCCTGGGGCCGTCGTCCATGCTGCTGCTGCGGGGGAAGAGAGGATAAAAGAGAGAAGTGTGCTGGGTGGTTATATGTCGGTTAGCTGTGCCAGCTGGCATCAGCGCGCAAAAATAGACAAATGTCACGATTCCCAGTAACCTGCAATGAAGCGAAAAAATGAGCACGCCCGCGCGTGTGCGACGAGGATAATCAAAATGTTCGATCTCGATTGGACGTCTTCAATTCCCTCAATTTGTCCCGAGCGGCGAGTGCGCGGCGCGAGAGAGTAAAATTAACTCCTCGCGGCGCTTATTGCTAAGGCTGATGCTGCTCTCTCGCACACATTCCCCCCTCGCTGCAAAGTGCTCTCGGATCCTTGGTGCGTCGGGATATTTCTAGTTCGCGGACAAATTTGCTCCGAGAGGAGAGCGGCTGGCTTTTCTTCGTTTCTCAATTAACCTTGGAGCTTCTTCGAAATTTCTGCATCGCTGCAGCAGCAGCAGCGCGCCGAAAACTCCGAGTCGAAGCGAAGAAGAAAAATTGCGCGGCTGACGTAGCGCGAGAATCCCAACGATTGAATAACGAGTCAGTCAGTAACCCATGGCGATGTGAGTCAGCGGCGCGGCGCACTCCTTGCCGCGCGGAGAAAAATGCAAGAAAACGAGAACGAGACGGGCGGTCGACGCGCGAGCGCATGTAGGAGCGAACGAGTGACTTGCAACTCGACTTTTAATTGTGGAGCGTCGCATAACTTGGTCAAGAATGAAGCCGGCCGAGGGAGCGCTGCGAGAAAAATTCTCCGATCGAGGAGCGCGCGGCTTCCAGCTAAATTCGATTAGTCAATCCTGGCCAGAAACTGGGATGGAGACGACGAACGACGGTTGCGCTCAATTGCGAGTCGATTCGCGAGGCGGTCGAGGCGCGCGCGAACGCTTACATATAGATTTCGAAGCGGGTTGCTCAATGAATTTGTTAAATAATTAATTCGATCGGGCGGCCGGAGGGAGGGGGAAGAGTTCACGATCCCCGGCGGAGCGCGTCGTTGCGCGGAATTGCAAACAAATGGCAGCGGGTAAAAATATTACTGATGTCATCGTGCCTTCGATCGTAATTGCGTAATAATTTTTTTGCCTCGGCGAGCGAGCAGGAAACGCCGGGAGTACATCGCGAGGAGAAAAACTCCGCCTCTCGCGATCTCTCGCCGCGGATTCATGAAAAGAGAAGAAAAAAAAGAAGGCTCTTGAAACAATAAAGCGGCGATATTAAGGACAGAAAAATTGCCGGCGCACGTAACGTTAATAGGAGGTATTTCGCTTCTAAAACGGACTGGCGTGCCTCGGCCGCGCGCGTTATTCTTAATTCCTTCTTTTGAAATCGGCCGTTGCGGCTCGCGGCGGCAGCAGCCCCTTGGACGCACATATTTCACAATCAGAGAGCCAGTGCAGCGACTCGGCTCATCAAGTGACGCACGTCGAAAGAGGCGAACTCGCTAAAAACGTCATAAATAAAGCAGCACTTTGTGCGCATGCGCGCGCTCTCCTCCCGTCGGGCGCGCGGATTAGCTTCGAATTCGCTCTTAATGAGGAATGTAAATGAATTCTTTTTTTTTTTGCAGCCGCCGCTGCCGCGATAATGAGGCCTTCGGCTCGCGGCGCTGAATTATTGGAGGTATAGCCTTTGTGAAATTTATTAAGTTCCGACGGAGGTGTATATTTATTGCGGAGCGCCGAGGCTGTCGATTCGATTTGTATTATATCGCGCTATCGTAATCGGCTCTGCGCGTCGGCCGGTTTTCCTTGGACTTTAAAAGGACGAGGCTCCGAATTTAGCATTTCGACTGGGATCGATTAGCCGAGCGATTGTTTAAATTTGCACTCACGATTATCTTTAGACGCAGATTGTGGCCGCAGCTGCAGAAATCGCCGGCTCACGTGAATCGACTCGGCGATGCCCGCGAGCCGATAATCGCGCGATCCTCCTCTTTTTTCCACTTATCCCCGGGCGGTTTTTTCGATTTTTCCCTCCTCGCCTCTTCCTTTTCTTTTGCGCTCCGGCGAGATGCCCCGACGCACGACAGTCGCTCTCCCGTGCAAAAAAGGGAGTGGCCTTCGCGGGGAGACTCTCCTCTTCCGCCGCGCATCGCCGTGCATCCTCCCGGCCGCGCGTTTGCAGTCGAGAGAGAGAAAAAAAAAGAGAGGCAAGCGATCAGTATTCTTTAATTATCGGCCAGTCCATCTTTCAATTAACTCGGCGCGGAAAAAGCTGTTCCGTAACAGCTGCATCGCGGAATTATCATTTCAATGAACCGGCGATAATTCATCATCCTTATGCGATCGCGCGAATCTCTAATAGCTTTTTTCCTATTATACAATGCGCGGCGCGCGCGCTCCCGAGAGCCCGCTTCCTCGGATTTGTGTTTCCAGCGTGGCGCGCCGAGGCTCGACCGCCGAAGTTCGGTTTTGCATTATAGCGCGAGACCGCCTGTTGATTTTCGAGCTCGGTGAGCATTGAAGTATTATTAAAGGCTGCCGAGGCGAGGAGGAGAGATCCGAAGCCGCGCGGCCGTGATGGAAGGATCTCCTTACTTACGCCGCGCGTTTATTGTGCCGCGCAGTATAAATAAACCTCCGCGGGCGGTTTCTCTATCTCTCTCTCTCTCTCGATCCGCCTCCTCTCGGCTTATATACTTCTTTATAGTTTTGTTCAATCAGCCGGGGCCGTCTCTTTCTTTGACGCCTCAATTTTCGTCGGCTCGCCGGGCGCCGATTCTCACTTGATTTACACGCGGCAGTAAAAGGCGCCAAAGCGGCAGAGCGTAAAATTAAAGGAGACACTGGCTCGACCGCCTAAAAACGGAAGAACGGCTGTCCCGCGGGTTTCTAAAGTTCTTGCTCTCCCTCTCTCTGCGGAGGTATGAAAATTTTGAAGAAACGACGGCGAGCAGCGAACGGGAGCGGCACCCTCCCGTCGATGAGGCGGCGGCGGCGGCGGCGGCGGCAGCTTCGCAGCAAAAGGAGCGAGAAAAGAGAAACCCGTTCCGCGGCGGCATTAATGGCATTCATCGCGGATAAGTGGCGGTTCTCAGGCCCGCCGCGGCGCGGGTTGACGGAAAAAATGAAAAGCGCGCGCGCGCGCGCGCGAGCTCCCTCTCCGCGCCGCGGCGTTTTCCTTTTGCCGCCGCCGCGGGAGAAACGATCGCCTGCGTGCGTGTCTTGGCGAGCAGGCCGTTGGACTAGTTTTTGCCTCGGCTGCGGAGAGGCGCGCTCTCGCGCGAGACCGCTTGGCACCACCTCGGCTCTCGTCGGCGCGGCCGCCCGTGACGGAGAGCCCGCCGGATAAGCCGGCGAAATAAAGGCCAGCTGGCTCGCGGGCACAATGCGTGTATGCGTGAGGCCCCCTCCCCAGTAGTAAAACGTCGTATTTAGTCAGGCGCTTGCGGAATAAGCGCGGATCTTGCTGGGCTCTCTCTCTCTCCTCTCTCTCTCTCCCGAGGGCGTTCAACCGCTTCAGGGACGACGAGTGCTCGGCGATAGGCATTATCGACGCTGCGGCCCATTACGCGTCCGCCGCGACGAGGGGTTATCTCTCCCGCGCGATCGGCGGCCCGAAAGCGAGAACCAGTTCGTAGGAAGCCGCGCGCCGCGCGGCTAGACAGCGTGGCAGCCCGGCCGAAATAAGAGCCGAGCGAGGCTTGAATGAAGCGGCGGTGCCGCTGCTGCATCGGCTCGCGTGTGCTCGGCCGCTGGCACGCTTCCCTCGGGGGCTTGCCCGCCGCGCAGCGCGGCGCAGGCCGCGTGATCGGAATCGGCGAAACGGCCGAGAGATAGAGAGGGAGAGAGAGTTTCGCGACCGAGGCGGGAGCTATTCTCGGTGCCCCTCTCTCTCTCTCCCGCTTCTTCGTTAACTCGGGGCAGATTTTTATTTCAGGCTCGATATACCGCTCGGGATGCGCGTGTATGTCGCGAGTGACGTCAAAGCGAGCGAGCTTCCAATTGCCCCGTCAAGGGCCTCGGCGTGTAATCAGCGCGGAGGAGAGGGCGCGTGCATTATTATACCTGGCGGGCTCGTCCGATCTCTCATTAAGCGGGCTAAGTAGACGCTAGATTTTCACCCTCCGGCCGCGATGTGACGAGTCAATTCAACGAGGCGGCTGCGAGGAGTTGCCGGGGGTGGGGGATATCTGTCTTCTAATAATAGCAATTGGAGAAAGCATCGCGTAGGCGACGAGGACGACGAGCGCGCGGGGAAAGCCCACGTAGGCGAGAAAGCCGATCGATTTTTCGCTGGATGCCTTCGTTTTTTTTCTTTTAAAGATTTCTTTTCTGGCTGATGGCGCGGACTCTTAATGACTCACGCGCCGGCGGCCGCTCTTCGGCAGTGTGTACAGCTGACACATGTAAGCCACGCTAGACGGATGAGATTTCCCATCGATCTCGCGTGACTCATACGTATCGAGCCGGTGCCTTGCATAATTAATCTCGCGCCGAGAGATGGACCGCGCCGAAAATAGCCGGCGGTGAGAGAGAGAGGGCAAAAAAAAGGAGGAACAAGCCGCTCTCGAGTGGCCTAATCCTGCACGCGTGTTCTCTCCGTCTCTCTCTCTCTCTCTCTCTGCCTCCCTCCGTTTCTCCGCGAGGACGAGGAACGCCGCGATCGAGGCACGAGAAAGAGAGAGAGAGAGTGAAAGACGTCAGAGCGGCAGGTGTATAGCTAAAATCCGAGCCATAGGCAATTTTCGGAGGAGGAAAGACACGTGGAGCAGAGAAAAGGCGCGCGTGGAAAAAAACGTCGCACGTGCCGGCTTTTTGCTCTATTTCGCGCTCGCCCGGCCTCCGTGTACCATTTTCTTTTTTTCTTTTTTTTCGAAGGCCTTCCGTAATTATATTCCACAGATACGTTTCCGAGTTGGGAGCGGTTCTGCCGAGGAGCGCTCTCGCCTCGCGAGCTTGAGGATCGTCTATAACTTCGAGAGGAATTAGAGATTCCGGACGCAGCGCATCAGTAGCATTCATAGAATTTAGTCAGACACGCCGAAGCTGGCCACGAACTCGTCAGAATTCGGAGGAGACGGAAGTCTTTCCGCTGAAGTCGGCGGGATAGTTTTCCCTGGAAGCTAACCCCCGTCCTCGTCATTTCGACGTTGTTTGCTCGGCATGAAACAAGACTCGCGGCCAATTACCCGCCGACTGTGTGCAGCTTCCGACTTATTAGGCAGATTGAGGGCTTTTCGAGTCGAGGGATTTCTGCTTCCGGTAGCTCGGAGCCGCGCAGCGGGAGAGAAAGATTCTCCCGAGCCGCGGCTCGAGTGTAATTCGAAGGGAGATTTCAAATCGACGCGCACGCGTCCAGTGCGCATCGTCGAAGAAGAAGCTCGTCGCTCGATATTTGCATCGGCGGCAATCGGTCCTGCCGAATGAAGATGCTCCTGCTCTCGAGCGTCGATTTACGTGCAAATTTTCGCCCGAAACAGTCCCTGTTATCGTCGCGAAATTGCCGGGGAACCGCGAGGATAATACCCGTCGCAAGGGTTGCGCGCATCTCCTCCCCGCTCGCCGCCAAACAAAAATAGCCTCCCCCCCCTCGTGGGAGGAGAATTTCAAAGGAAAGGAGGCGCGGAGGGCGGGCGCGTTATCGCGGACACGGGGGTGCAGCGACGGACGGACGGACGGGGAGAAAAAGGAGGGAATACCTGCGCTTGCGCCCGTCGCGCGGCCGGTATATTAGGCGCTGGACGGGCCGCGGCTCCGATCACAAGTCCGTGAACCACCCTCGCAGCAGGTACCCCGTGCAGAGAGAGAGAGAGAGAGGGAGAGAGAGAGCGAGCGAGACAGCAGCCTCGTCTAGTCCGGGATCAGTGCCAAGGAACGCATCGTACGAGGAACGAGAGGCACGCCGCCGCATTTCCAATTTCGACCGCAGCCGGATCAAGGTAGGGAATTGTACGGCCGCGGGAGCAGACTTTTTTCAGCTCGGTCGGCGCGGGGGGAGAGAGAGAGGGAGAGAGGTTGGACGTGTACCGGTCGATTTCTTAATTCGAGCGTTTGTAAAAGTAGCTCGGAGCTGTCCGTCTCCCGGCCGCTGCTTTCGTTCGTTTTCGCTAAATTTTTCCATCGCCTCGGAGTTTCCGAGAAGCGCGCGCGCTCCTGCTTTTTCAGGAGGAGGATCGAGAGAGAGAGAGGGAGAGCCGCGCGCGATGATGCAATCCTCGCGAAGGAGCACGCAGCTTAGGAATGCCGGTACTTCGAAAGGATCCGGAGAGAAGAATGACGTCAGGAGACCCGGAGAATTATGGGACCGTAAAATTTTATGCCTCGGAGGAGAGCGGCAGCCGAAATGCTAATGCTCAGGGGCGGAGGGGGAGGGGGGATCCGTCCGTTTTTTGCTTTTTCTCTCCATTTTTTCCTCTAAAAAGATGCAAACTAAAAGCACGCACCTCCGACGAGCGGAGCGGTCAGCGTTTCGGCATTGGCAAAGGTTAAACGAGCGGTGACGGTCGCGCCGCGGCGAATAAACCCTTTCTCCGCCGCGATTTCTCTCGCCTCCCCCCCGGCCGCGACTTTCGTTCGCGGCCGCGGCCTTTTCTTACTCCTCGCCTCTCCCTGGAGAGGACGCACGGCAGCACGCCCGTGCACGCGGAAATCGGCGCGGTACGTGCACCGTCGCCCGGTTCGCGGACGCGCGCCGGCCGATTTCTCTCGCGCTCGCGGAAGTCACGATGCGACGACGAGCGAGCGGCGCATGCGCGCGGGGCTCTCATCGCGGATTAATCGAGCCGCGGATCCAGAAAACGCGGCGATCTCGACGATTCCGCACTCCGGCGGCGCGTCGCTTTCGAGCAAGGCGAGCGACTTTCCGTTCACGGCCCGGAGGCTGTCGTTTTATTTATAGAGCGGCTAAGAGAGCGAGAGAGAGAGAGGCGGAGGGATATGCATCGCATTTGCGACAGAAAAGGAAACGGTGCGCGCAGGCCTTTCCATTAGAACGCGCGCCGCCGTTTTATTACAATACACTTGGCCCGATTTTTCGAGCGGCCGCCGGCGACGGGATCCGCCGGCCTCCCTCCGGCAGAGACGGATTTTCCAAAAAAATCTCCGATTTCCCAGCTGATCGGTCCGTCAAGAAAAAAAAAAGAAAAAAAGAAAAACGCTGCTCTCCCGCCAGCAGCGGCGGCAGCATCGGCAGCGCACGATCGCGCGCGCGAGAGACACAGAGAGAGAGAACGAACAAAGAGAGGAGAGAGATTAAGCAAAAGAGAGCCAGAGGGGAGAGAGAGGGGGGGCTGGCCACGATTTAGGTGGCCGAGAGAGCCCTATGCAGAACGTCGACTCCCGTCAGTCTCGGCGACACTCGGCGCGGCAAGTAGGTTCTTCGCTCCGTTCTCTGCGCCCGGTTCCGCGCTCTCTTTCTCTCTCTCTCTCTGTCTCTCTCTCTCTCTCGCCGCCGCTGAAAGGCGTGAGAAAATCTCCGCGCGCCCGACAGGCCTGATGGCCGCGTCGGCGGATCTCGGAACGGAGCCCGCGGGCAACGGGCCCGACTGGCACGGATACGGACATTAACTCATCAGGCCGATGCTCCAACGCACCACTACGCCTGCCGCAGCCGCCGCCGCCGCCGCCGCTGCTTGCCCGCATTCATCCGAGTTTCTTTCGCACGCAGCTTCGTTCTCGTCTCTCGCTCTCTCTCGCTCTCTCTCTCTATCTCTCTCCTCATTGTCGGTGCCGGCGTAGTGCCGCTCGTACCGCAGATCGTGCACGTTCCCTCCGCCGAGGCGCGATACGAGAGTTTCGAGTGCGCACGGCTTTTCGCGACCGACTGTCATGTAAATCTACGATATCGCGCATCGCGGCAGAGAGAAAGAGAGAGAGAGAGAGAGGCAGAGAGCCGAGAAAGCAGGAGCACCAGGAGGAACAATCGATGAGTCGTCGGGCCGCGAGAATGGAGCGCCGCGAAGCCAAGTTCATGATCTGCTACGTGAGCTTCGAGAGCGAGAACGGCTGAGCGCGCGCGCCTCTCCTCCGCCGGGCCGTTGCTCTGCGCCCGCGAAGACTTGCATTCATCATCGCGCACGACCCAGGCCTGCCGCCGCGGCGAGCCGTGCCGATACGCCGTGAGTCAGAGAGCAGAGAGCCGAGGGGGAGAGAGAGCTTTTTCGCGGCGACAGGAAGTCGAGGGCTCCACTGGGTAAGTCGAGCAGCAGAGTCTGAAATTCTCCTTCTCCCCCGCGCGCGCGCGCGTGCATGTGCCGCTACGGCGGAATTGAACGGCGGTCGCGCGGGGAGGCGAAAAAAAGGAAGGGACGGCGAGTGCACGCGCTGGGCTATTTCGTGAAGGCCGACCGGTCGCTTCGAGAGAGAGAGAGCCCCGAGACCGCTTACGAGTAAGTATGGCGCCCGCATCGCTGTACTGACCTAATCAATTCTTCATTACCGCCAATAAAAGAAGGATCCCAGAGGCGCACACCGCCGTTATTGCGCCGCGGCCTCATCCGAAATTAATCTGGAATTTACAGATATATATACGTCCGTAACATAAAAGTCGGCGGCCGGCTCAATTTATATCGAACCGCTGCAATTGCTTCCTCCTTGGATGGAAGAGGCCGTTTTTCCTTTTTGTTTCTCATAAACGGATCGCGCTCGTTTCCGCGGAGGAGCTTCGTCCGCGCGTCGGTTCTGCGAACCAAGACGAGAGCGGCTCGGATTGGGAGATTCCAAAGACGCTGCGCTCTAATTGATACTAATTGTCTCGATTTACATGCCGCCGCGAGTCGCTGCTACTTCCGTCGCCGATATCCGAGACTCCGCTTCGCGAGATCGCTCGCTCCCCCCCCCCCCTGTTTCTCTTCCCCGACCGATCGACGAAAACGGGTAGGTCGGCCGCGAGCGGGAACAAGAGCAGCGCGCGCGAAGGAATTAAAATAGAGAGAGAGAGGAACGCGCGAAGAAGAGCCGCGCGGCGGGTAATTGGTCGCGCGCTCCGCTCTCCGGGCCGAGAGACACTCGCGCTAGATGATATCCTCGTGACGCGCGCGGCGGTCCGGCTTTTCGCCGGCGGGACCCCCCCCCCCACCGAGATCGACGATCCTTAAACCCGCCGGGATGCCGGTTTCTTATTTTCCGAGCCTCGAATCTTCCAGCGCTCCTTTAATTGTTCGCCAACTTTTCCGACGCCGAAGCTGCACGATCGACTTTTTTCTTTTTTTTTTCCCCCCCGCCGGTGGATGCGTAATAGCGAGAGGAGGAATTCCACGATGAATCGCCTGGCTAAGTAATTACAGACCTGCCAGTTTATCCGAGCGATCATGGAAATTTCGTGGCGCGCCGATATGATGCGCGAGGCGCAGGCGGCTCTTTGACTCGCCGCGCACTTTTAAGCTAAATTTCCGGGGACGTCATCGGCTAAAAATAAAATTTATTATGTATGTAATGCTCGTGCGATATTGAGCAATTTGTTTTTTTTATTTGTTTTTTTTTTTTTTTTATTATTCAGAAATCGCGTTCGACATACATGACAATGACGCAACTCCGCGGCGTTTGACATATCGATGCATCGATAATTAGCCATTAATTAAAGGCTAATTGAATTCGCTGAAAAAGCCGGCAGTCCCGAGAACGAATTCAATCGAGAGATGGAGAAAAATCGCGAGCGATCTCTGAAAAGTCACCTACGGGGGGATCGAAAAGACACGCGCCCGCAGAGACGTCGCGTCGTCTTCGCGATTCGAGGGAGACGAAATAGGTCAGCTTTTTCACAATTACGACATCGTTTTCTCGCGCCGCGGCGCGCTTCTTCCCCGCGCGCGGCGCGAGTTCTAAGCGCTCGTCGGCCTCCGCGCACAGCTGGGCAATTGAGTGTGGGGCGAGCGTTTTTCTTTTTTCGCTGCTTCTTCTATTAAAGAGGCACACCGCGCTCGGCGCTTTGATTTTTCACTTTTCAAGGACGGGAGGGTCGGAAACGCGGCGATCGGATCGAAGATTTATTATGTGCATCGTCGCGATTCACTTTCCACTGCGGGAGAAAATTTTTGAGGTCTCGTAAATTGCCGCCCGATATTTTGACAGAAAGGAACGCGGTGACTGCACGCGCATAAAATCACTTTCACATCGAGGCCTTTTTTCCCTCACTGTAACTCAATTATCAAAAACACAAACGTTTCGCCGGTCGAAAGTTACTACCGCGCAAACTAAACTGCAGGAGCTCCCCGATCGAAATTAGCCTCGCCGCACCCAATTCAATACACTCCCGATTAAGGGCTCGCTCGAGAGACCGTCGACCAATTGCGAGCCGTCCGCGAGCGAATCATCATTACGCGGCCTGCACTTTCTTCGCGAGGGAGAGAAAATGCGGCTTTCACCTCTGGCGACTGACCGTGGCTTTTTTTGTCCCCCCAGGAAATTCCGATTACGTCCGACATAGAAATCGGTTCCGAGTCCTCCTCGAGCGACGTATTTAGGGCCGCTGGGAAAGGAGCGAGAGAGAGAGGGACTGGACATCCACTCGCGGGTATACGCGCGCACGATCCTCGCGCGTACATGTGTATACTTTTCTTCGCGTCTTTGGCTCGCCTTTTTTCCTCTCCTTTTTTTTTTCGTCCGCGGACGCTAAATTACACGGCGGCGACGGCGGCCGGCCGGAGAGAGAAAGAGAGGCCGGCAATTACAATTGAACGCCCGATTATTATGTAGGCGAGCGCGCGCGCGCGCGCGGGGATTAAGGAGAGGGACGACGCGGGGTTTTGAAAATTTTCTGGAAATTCCGAGGCGCTCGATCGGCTTGGAGAGTCGATTTTTAAAAGTGCCTCGCAACTCCGCGGCACGAACGACGTAATTATATCTTTACATTTTAAGTCGTGGGTATCGCGCGAGACGTAAACCGACGGGCAGCGATAAATTGAGGCACGCTTTTACTTAGAACTCGCATTATAAAACGAGCAGCGAATACCTCGTCGCTCGCGTATACAGTGGACGTTCTGGTCGAGCGGTGCAGGATCGTCGACGAGAGGTACGTCTTAATTTTCAAAGTGTACAGCTTTCTAATTCATTTCTTACGCAAGCGAAGCGAGAAAATTGCGTTATAATCGCGTTACAAAATGATAAAAAGCCCAGTGTCTACAAAGCTGCTGCTGCTCTCTCTCTCTCCCTTCCTCTCTCGCCGATAAATCTCGGAGAAAAAGGGAGCTGCACGCGGAGCTGCAGCAGCAGCGGCGGCGTCGAAAAAAGGAGAAGCGAGCGGCCGAGCGATCGGCAAAAAGAGGAAGAAACTTAACGAGACCGTCAAAGAGACCGGCAGCAGCAGAAAAGCCACCACTAAAGGGAAAAGAAAGACGACGAGGCCCCGGAGAGCGAACGAGTGTTCGGAGAGCAGCAGCAGCAGCCAGCGGCGGCGGCGGCGGCGAGCGAGGAGAAAAAAAGAGAGAAGAAACGGCGGCCGCCGCCGCGCGATCGGGAGAATAAGACGCGGGGGGTCCTCTCACTCCCTCGCACACAGGCGCACACGTAACGCGCGCGAGCCGTTTCTGGCTCCGCGCACACGCACACACACACCCGCACGCGCGCGCGCACACACCACCGGGGGCACACAGAGGCGCGTCGCTCGCCCGCGGTGTGGAGAGCCGCGTGTGGAGGGGAAGCAACGGCGACTTCGGCGGCGGCGGCGGCGAAAACGGCGAAGGAGGTGGGGGCTCAGAAAAGAGAGAGAGCGAGAGAGCGAGAGAGAGAGAGATGCCGGAGACCGAACGGCGATTGGTTAGCGGCCCGGCCATATTATAAGCGACTGCAGTACGCGCTGCTTAATGTTAGTCCGAGCCTCCACGAGAGACGCATCTCTCTTTCCTCCTCTCTCTGTACACACTTACGCACGTAAACGCGCGCATTCATTCGCACACGCAGAGGCGACACGCTGCAAAGAGAGAGAGAGAGAGAATCCAGCCAGCTGCTGCGCACACCGTTATAACAGAGGACCGCCGTGTGTATAAGCTGACCGCCGCCCGGAGCGCTTCCCCCAGTTGTACAGTGTGCTCCCGATAACCCCTTCGAATTTCGAACCGAGTTCGCGCGCGCTTTTTCAACCCCCCACCTCGGGCAGATCCAATCAGGCACCGCCGGCCGCACACCGCACGCAGCACAGCACGCAGCAGGCGAGAGGCCAGCTCGCTCCACGCTCCTCCAAAGTCGTCCTCTCGCGCTCGAATCGGTGATACATCGCGAGTGACAGCTTGCGCGCGTTGCCGATATTGTGCCGGCCCGGAGCAAAAGCAAGTCAGTGAACCTAAATCGAGCGGCGCGCACTGCAGCCTCCAGCGAGACGCACAAGCTTTAATATCGCTCGGCGACCGCCAGGACCCACCACGCACATCGGCCCACCGAACTTGCCGGAGAAGCGCAGCAGGGCAGCAAAGTAAGTCAGCGCTTTCTCTTGTCCGATTCCCCGTGCGAGCATAGCTGACCACTCTGATTTTCCGCCGACGAGGAGAGCTTTGACCGCGCCGCGGTGCCGCTGTCGTCGAATTCGCCGAAGGACGGGGCACGAAGTGTTTTGCAGGGGGGGGGAGGGGGACAAATAAAAACAAACAAAAGCCTGTCGGCCCGGTGCGCGAATGTCAAAAATCGAAGCTCTCCCGCGGCCCACGGATATGCGCTCGTTCGTGTCGATTCAGAAAATTTGCCGCTGCCGGGAGCTTTCTCGGAAGAATCCCCAAATACCGATGCTCTTCGCCCGCGTTTTTTCTTTCGGCTCTCCTCGCGTAAATAACAGTCGCCTGCGTCACGCTCGACATTCGGATGGGAAGTACAGAAATTCATCGAGGCTTATTATTTACGAACCGACGTCTACGTGGGGGTAATGGTCTCCTTCCTCGTCGTTGCGTAAGCTTTAATTGCGAAATTAATATGTAAACATTCCAGAGAAAAACGGCCGCGATCCGAGCGAGGTTTCTCCCGCCGGGGGAGCCAGTTCTCCCGATGCACTTGATCAGTCAGCGCGCGATAACGATCGGAGAGTGAACCCGCGTCTCACCCCGTCCCGAGGAGGGGGTGTGTGCGTGCGCCTCGATATATTCTCGGCCGCTATTTTTAGCCGCGTGATCGCGCGCGTCTCGAGGGCCCCGTAATCGCGCACCCGTCGCCGCGGGGTGGGAAGAAAAATTGAGATGAGATCGATGACGGCCGGGCCCGGAGAGAGGCGGCCGAATCTCGCGAGGATTCTCGGCATCGGCAAGACGATACTAGGCGGGATGACGCGCGAGCGCGGATCCGCTTGCCCGGAAGGGGATGCGATCCGCGCTCGTTATTCAGGGCTCCGGTCCCCTCCCCCGCGCGGTGCGACTATTCCGCGCCTCGTGTTGCCGATCGAGTGTGCGGCTTTTTTTCGGATCTCCTATTTATAGGCGGGATGGACGAATGGGATGCTTTTTCCTTTTGTTTACCGAGCTAGTTAAATTCCATTCCGCTTCCTCTTATCGGTAATTAAACAATAAAAATCTGCGGCACCGTCGAGCGCCTAGATTTTACCACGGGCTTTCTTATCGAACAAAAGTTCCTCGACCAAGCTCAAACAGAGCGCGCGAATATTTTGACAGCCGGCAGACGGCCGAGCAAACATTAGATCGAGAATAGAAGCGGAATATTTCGGACGCGATCCCGAGGAAATCGCACGTCGGGGATCGGGAAGTGCGCGGGAGGTGGGAGTCTTTGCGGAGAGCTTTCGACGTGTGTAGGCGAGAGAAAAGGCGGAGGGGCGAAATAGGCCGGCGCTCGGGGCGACGGACGTACAATGGGGGTGCTCGTTAGCGGGCTCCTCCCTTTGACACCTGTGGATCGCCCCCCCCCAACCCCCCACCCGCCTGAAAGTTTTCTGTATAAAGTCAGCGAACTCTCTCGCGTCTTCCACATCAGTAGCCTCCGCTGCACTCCTCGTTTTAGGTTGACACGTTGTAAGTTCTTTTTACTTTTTACCAAGTCTCTATTATTTTTCGAATATTTTTTCGCATCCTATATATATATATA
>JAWWEM010000044.1:17683738-17696295 GCA_035582935.1 Ormyrus thymus
GGTGTAGTATTTATTTATTTTTTCATGTCCTGGTAAATTTATTTTGTACAAAAGAAGTATTACGTGTATATTTATTTATTTGGGAATCGAGAATATACGATAGCAGTCTTAAAAGCCCAAAGATTCCAAATTCTCTATTGGCATATCGTTTATTCGATACAAATTTCAAGTTGCAATTTAAATAAAAGAAATTGAAAATCGAAACTTCTGATGATCCTAACAGCATTCTGTAATAAATATACGTATACAGGTTCTGATTAATGATACGCAAGAGTGAGCGAAAAATAAGAATGTTAGGAATAATGAATGCGAGAGAGAATAAAAAAGAAGCGAAAGGAAAAATAAAAAGTATAACAGACCATTCCAAAATCAGTATTGGAAAGTTGTTTCCATGTGAAACGCTACTCTGCATTTTCGTTTTACACAAGAGGGGACCCTCTGATTGCTATTTCTTTTTGTGTAAATTTATTCAACATTTCTTATCGAGTACAAAGAAGTAATTTACGTTTTACTTTTTCTACCAGAATTATTCACAGTTTGAAAAAGCAAAACAGCATCTTTTTTTTGTACTGGTTGCAAATTCTTCAAGTACAAAGAAGAAATGTAACGTAAATTCAATGACATTTTCATTCATTACTTTTTCTTTCCTTATAATTAAAGTAGAAGAAGCATAATTTTACCATATTTTTCTTGTTAAATCCGACTAATTTATCTAGAATGAAAACAATTTGTGACAGCCGATAAGGGAAATCCGAAATCTTCTTTCACCATGCCCAACTCTTAACTTTGCAAGTCCTTAATTTCGTGCATAGTATTCAAATTCTATCTACATATATTATACTGAAGAAAAAAACATGTTAGAGAAATACCAACTTCTAGATATACGTTTGTATTTTTTTATTATTAATATTACAATTATATTATTATCATTATGTTATTATTATTATTATTATTATTATTATTATTTGTATTTATTTATAAAGCTGGGTATCGTGCAAGTGTGATGACATCTTTATTTTCACAGTAGCGACTGAAAACTAAAGGATGCACGTTTTTCAACTAAAGCCTTCCGAGGGTTTCGAAAATTTAAATTTAAATTTTCAAAAAGTTCGATTGCTTAGTTTACCTGCTACGCTCTTTTTTCATTTGACCAACACCCTTAAACAATCGTAAAATGGTGTGTGTACATAATGAATTTATATAATTTTTGATAATATATTTTGCTCTGCTTTTTTGAATTGTATTATTGTATAAAACAAAAGTATTAGCATTAATTCTGCTCTTACCGTTATTTGTATTGTTTCTTATGATTACTAAATAGTTTAATTGAATGAAAAACAAGCAAAAAACGCAAAAAGCGCGGCGGAGATGAACTGACGATGTAAAAAAAATTGCAATGATTAAGAATGAGATTTATAAATTGTTCTGTGCATGTTTACGAGTGCAAGCCTATTTAAGAAATTTTAAAACAGAGTAAAAACAATCTTATGATAAAGTAGACAAGTTGTATCCTATTCGACGAAAATAAGTTTATAAATTATATCCATTACATATAAATATATATATATATAAATATAAATATATATATATACATTATGTATAACGCGTATTATATCGATGTCACGGATATCTAAAAAATCTATTATTGTTTGCGTGAATAAACGAATGATCATATATATATAGATATATTTTGCAAATTCTTTTTCCACATTATCTAACCTACCTCTCTTATCCAAAAAACTTGTACAAATATTAAAAAAGAAAAGTCTTAAAATTTTAGATTATATAAAATTCTTTTCTCTTGTACTTGTTACATAATTGACATACTTTAGAAGTCTGATTGGTTGCTTCTTTTTATAAGCTTGAAACAAGATTATGTCAAACTTGCTGTTCTCTTTACTAGTACAAAGTAGATAAAAAAATAGACACGAGATACGTCATAGATAAACCAGACTTGATTAGTATATACTGTAATGGATTCTTTTTAAATATTCAAAGCACAGCGTATCTTACAAAATAGGAATTAATCTTCAATTTCTGCAGAATGTCAAAATTTTAATTAAAAACATTTTTAGAGTAACAAATTAAGTGTTTTCTATTTATGATAGATATTATTATAAAAAGTATAATAAAATCAAAAACATTAGTTTCCGTGACAATTGAAATAATTGATTTTTGTTTATTTTTGACGAATTCGAGACACCATTAAATTACAAAAGTCATTAAATTTTTGAATCAGTAAATAGTTTACTTATTAAAAGTGCCGCGATTTCAATCAGTCACAAGTTATAGGTATTATCTGCGGTTTCTTATAATTGAAAAAAATACGCGCGCAATATAATTGCGCATGCGCTACTGACCTTTTAAGCGCTTGTGAATTTTCGTTTTGCTCTGCTGTTTCGTACACGTGAAGTTTTCTTGGCATCAAGGTTGAAATTTTACTCCCAGGTATATCTGCGTCGAACAGCAACAAATATCAAATTGCTCACGCGGTTCGATAATTTTCCTTTTTACGTTTTTGGCTCAAAGAAAGAGAGAATGGACACCGTCACGATTTCAGTTCTGCTAATATGCATTTTGTTGTGATATCCGACGATGCAGTTGCAAGTTGTTGGTAATATAAACTTACTGTTAAACGGTTTTGCGGCGCTACCTTTTGGGATACGTGCAAACTTGCATCAGTTTTAATCGAAGAAGACATTGGAAGATAAGTTAGGTAACTTGCATATGCAACTGTAGATATATCGAATTTTTTAGCTCTTGTTAAATTCAAATGTAAGAAATAGAATAAGAAAAGATGCTTTTATAGGAAATATTTAAAAAATTTAGAATCAGAAAAATGATAAGAAATGTTTGTGGTTAAAAAATTTTTCAATTTAAATACAGATTAAAATAAGATTATATAATTAAAAGGTTTTTGTATACATAATTGGTTAAAAAATTTTCCTTTTGAATATAGATTAAAATAAGAGCATACAATTAAATGTTTTTTGTATACGTAATCAGTTAAATCATTACAAAATTGAATAAAATATCACAGAATAAATATAAATATAAATTTTTATATGCAATTTAAAACCATGATTTTAAAATGTGCTTAGAGAATAACTAATAAGCACAGGAGATAGAAACCTACTTTCTTTTAACAGTAAATATACAATTATATATTACAATTAATAATAAAATGTGTCTTTGCGTGATGTCAGCCATTGTCATTGATTCTGCTTTACATAATATCGGAGTAAAAATTGACGGACCCAACCTAACGTATATTTTTCGCGGTTAAAACAATTTTAAGACATTTTCTACCACGAAATGCTCGGCTAACGAGGTAGCTGTCATCATAAGAAAAGGAAACATAAAAGTAGATGACAACGTTTGACTTCAGCATAAGCCAGATGAGCCGTGCTATAAAGTTGCACGTATTGTGACGAACCTTTCCGAAATTCCCTTAAGGGGATCTCATTTTACAGAGGAATCTTAATTGCAACATCTTTACTTCTCCTGCATTAGATTTAAATACTCCTTCTTGGTTGTCAATAGATAAAAGTGTTCCAACAGATTCTCTGTCTTCTCCAATAATGACCTTTACTCTGTCTTTTTGAGACGGTACAACAGGTTCAAGTTGATCACATAGAATATTTACTGATCTGTCTTCGCGAGGTAAAAATACTGTGCACATTCCGCCCTGTGGAAAAAATAATTTTTAAATAGTTTTCACTGACGAATTGTATATCGTTGGATATGCACTTAATAAAAAATGTTCTCTCATGATATATGCGTTTCGGCATTTTCAGAACACTGCTACATAATCATTTACTTACAGTGATAGTTTTGATGTATCCTTGTTGTCCAGCAAGATCTGCATCTTCGCATGAATTTCGAATACGAACTTCTATATCTGTTGTGTACCAATCCATGCCAAAAACGCTAGAGCTATGGCCGGTGTCTATACTGGAGCCTGGTGTTTGTGGATTATATGGGCTTGCGGCAGCACCTGCAAGAACATTAATAACATTTGAATTAATATATAAATTAATGAGAAAATGAGGGTAAAAGTTTGATTGTTAGTTACCAGGTGTCATAGGGCTATATCCCATAGGAGAGGGTGATGCAAAAGCTCCATGGGGACTGGTAGTGTAACCGGTTCCGGCAGGCGATGGAGTGCTACCGTAGGCTGCAGGACTTGGACTGGCCGTGGCGCTGGCAACAGGGCTTGGACTTGGCTGATACGGGCCAAAGCTTTGCTCCGAACCATACATAGTACCAGGTGTTTGGGGCGTAAACGGTCCTCCGGCCTGATAACCTGGCGCGTATCCTGGTGAGCCTCCCTCTTCGATATTGTAGCTATCAAAATCATTTGGTCGAGCAGGTGTATTGGTGACGTTAGGATCCCAGGCTCCTGATTGACCAGGTGTACGCGAACCCGCATCGTGCGATGGCGTCATCGAACCGTAATGAGGCGTTCGCGAACCAGCTGAAACAGTCATAAATAATTAGTTGTTTGTTTTTTGGCTCGAGCCTGAAACTTTCTTCAATTGCAATACTCACTTTCATACATCGGAGTCTGAGAGCCGTGCATAGGTGTCTTATTGCCTGAATACATGGGTGTTTGACTTCCAGCGGCGTAGGCTGGAGTGCGACTGTAACTGCTGAAGCTACCGTCTTTAGTCGGCACGCCAACGTTGGCAATGTGGGAGCGATCTACAGAGATTGTTTGGCACGTCGAGTGCAGTTCTACACGAGCTGTTGTTTCCGTCGCATCCTTGACGATACCAACATTGCCCTTGTAAGGACCACCCGTGATTTTGATCGTCGTACCAATGAGTTCGCGATCACGACGTACTCCAGAACCACGGCCGCGGCCGCGGCCACCGCCTCCACCTCCACCTCCACCTCCACCTCCACCACGTCCGAAACCTCCACTGTAGAATGAAATAATGGATGTATTTAGCTCATCATAACAAATCATTTTTTTATCTTTTATTTTTTTTTATACATACCCACTTGGGTGCATTGGAGAAGCAATCCTCGGTGACATAAATCCGCTGGTCAACGGGGTCATAGAGGACGTAACGCTTGCTTTGTTACCACCCGCAAGTTGTAAATGCCTTGTTTTACACACAAAAATGCCACCGTTATCAATGAAAATTGTTGAATGTAAAAAGGCAAAACTTCTATACAAATGCTTTATCTCGCCTCCTCTACCCGAGTGCGGTCCATCGACTACCTGTAAATTAAATATAGCAGAATAAATATTTATTTCAAAATTCTTTCTAGGTATGCAAGGAGAAATCGAACGAACCTTTACGATATCCTTTCTTTGTATCGTATTTTGCTGCGAATCCAAAGCCACGGTGTTTCTATTTTCACGACGTTTAGTCAGACCTTGAGGTCTTGCTTCTATCACTTTTCCATGCATTGAAAGTACATGGAAATTCTCGCGTTCGAGTCGCACAATTACACCGACAGTTTGAGGATCTATTTGGACGAGATCACCCCATTGAAATTGTCCAAGGCTGTCCACGCCTGTAGCCATATCCGAGCAAAGTTGGAGATCTCGGGGCAATACTTCGAGCTCATGCATAGACAAGTCCGAGAATAAAACGACACGATTTTGCTCAACGCGAACAATAAGTCCGGTATCACCTTCGTATCTACCAGCTACTACCTGAAGTGAAGAATCAATAATTGGATTAAAGAAGTATTAAGGCACACGGAAATTTCAGAAATATCAATATCTTACTTTTACGTGATCGCCCATAGTGAAATATTTTCTTAATTCATTTGCTTGAAATTCGAGAGCTTCTTTTAACTCCTCATGCTTGGGCATTACCATTATAATGTTACCATCAATGGACACAATTTTTCCTTGAAGGTTCATCAATTCACCTTCGCATACTTCGACGTTGTCGCCAGTGCTGAAAGTATGACTAACCGCTTGATCTTCTTTTCCAGCCGAGACACCTGTTATCGGTGCACCGCTTAATTCAAGATCAACTCCTTCAGGTGCCTCTTCGAATTTTTCCAATTCTGAAAGAGTTGGCTTTACACCCTCTGCAATTATCGCGCTCATTGTAAAGTTTTTATACAAAAATCTGTAACAAAAGTTATTATTCTTAAGATATTATTTTTCAAAATAAATGAAATTTTAGTTGAAATTGATGAAAATATGCAGATACCCTTTTCGGCTATAGCGATTTCCTTCAAATATTAAAAAGTCACCGTCGCTCGTTACTTCACCACCAATCGCCCTGATTGCTTCTGGATCAAACGGTTTTGCTGGTGGTCTTCTCTTCTTCTTCCTTTTCAGAGCCTCACTTTCGCTCTGTGCCGTTCTCAAGGCACCACGCGGTCTTGTATAGTCAATTCTTGGAAGCAATTTTAAATGCACCTGATTTTGCGCCAAATCGACATAATCTACTTGAGCTATATCGTCCTTGTAGATTCCTCGCTTTAATCGAACCCACTGTTTAGCTTTCAATCCAGTTTGTTCTTTTACGACTCGCAGAACGTCAGTCATTTCTTTAATAGGCACCATCTGCTGCTTCCAGATTCCCATTCTTAAGTTACCAACATTCTCAATAGCTGCTTTAACATGGGGTTGCTTGTAAGCTTCAATATAAATATATCCCTTAACTCCCTCGGGTGCCACAACAGATTTTATTTGAAGAGGCTCGCCTAAGTAAGGCAAAAAGTAGCTAATTAAAATTGAAAAATATTTATTAACAAAGGATTGCAAAGTATATATATCAATCATACCAGAAAATTGAAAGGTCAGGAATTTTCGCATTAGCAACAATACCGTCGATTTTTCTTCGCCGATACGACACTTTACCATCCACAGATTAGGATCTTTGACACCAGGAAGCAAAGTCTGTTGAGTAATTTCATCGCTCATTTCTTCGCCACCGTCACCAAAGCGATGAGCCACAGGCAATTCATGAGCATATTTGTTTCTAAGGTATTCTTCAATTTCATGTTCCTGCTGCGAACTAATAAAATTGAATTTTTTTTTACTTTTTAAATTACGTTTTCATTTTTTATAACAGTAACTACTTACTCCCATAAATTGGTTCCTCTTCTTCTGCCTTCTATTTCTCTGGCAGTAAGACCAATTTCATCAATTTCATTTCCAACAATACCTATTTCTTGTGCTCCTTCCTCCCATTCTTCATCATCTTCAGGCTCATCATCAACCTCTGCTTCCTGAATAATAAAATCATACACTTGACCCTTCTTTCGTTTCTTTTTTCTCGGTCGATCATCATCTTCATCTTCCTCCTCTTCTTCATCGTATTCATCTAAATCTTCACCTTCTGGTTCTTCTTCTGGCTCTGGTTCCTCTTCAGAATTAGCTTCTTCTGCCTCATCATCTCTTTCAGATCTGAAAGTAATGCAATTTTTAATTTTATTTTATTTTAATAAAAAAAGACTAATATAGTTTATGTAATATAATTATAATACAGTTGTTTAATTCTTTTGGTTAATATTTGCTATAATTTAAAAATATTTTTGACTTTTTTTTTAATTCTATTCATACCCAGATCGAGAACGTGAGCGAGATCTTGATCTAGATCGTGATCTAGACCTTGATCTAGATCTGGAAGCTGATCTAGCTCTGGAGTGACTTCTTGATCGTGAGGTCACAGAGCGACTTCTACTCCTTGACACTGAACGTGATCTTGCAGGACTAGCGGCTGGACTTGCTGCCTCACTAGCATTTCCAGATCTTACAGAATGATTTTCACTGTCGCTGCCACCTCCTCTTCTTCCTCCTGGTTCACTTTCATTTTCCGAATACATGCTTCCTTCTGAGTCTGACATGTTTGTAAATTATATTATACAAACCAAGCCTGAAAAATATGAAAGAAATAAATTTATTATATAATAATGAAATACTAAAGCATATGTATTTCTTACTATCCGCAAGTAATGAGTTACACACGATAGAGTGCTTGGACAGAAGAATTGAATAAGGGCAATTGAACAGCTGTGTGCATATATTAATTTCCATCTTTGAAAGTACTATTTTATAATTTTACTATTTTTATAATTTTTAGAGGATGAAAGAAGCAGTTTAAACAAGAATAAGAGTTTTCCTTTCATTTTTTCATTATTATAAACGCAATGAACGAAAATGAAACAGCAATCAAAACATAACCTCGAAGAACTAAAAATCTTACTAAACACTTTTGCCCGTAATTTATTGACTCACCAAACCAATATAACATTTAAATAAATAATTTTTTTATCACATTCGAACAAGAAATGTTTACTAAACTATTTTTTTTTTTAATTTAGTGTTTATTGCATTGCACTAATATATTAAGCTTAACTACGTTAAAGTTTTCATAATTATTTGAATTAAGATAAAAAATTGTACATTTATTTACTTACGGGGACAAAATGAATGATTCACTTGGAGTTGGACAAAAAATGCAAAGCAGGAATACCTACGAAGAGGAAAGCAATTAGCCCAGCCATCAGCGTCCTTTCGCATTCGCTCCCGAACTCGAAAGGTTTCCACCAGCCGCTGACTTATCAACTGATTCTAGGCCATGAATTATAAAACTTGTAATAGACGAGAACTCCTAAATGCATTGCGATTATGGTCGAATTGAACTTTCGGGTTTGAAATCGATATTATCGATCTCAAACCGAGAATATCGAAATCGATCGAGTTTATCGAACTACTAGTAAGATGGCCGACATTTGCTAATTGCTATTCGTTATTCAATTTTTTTTTTCCTAATTCGATAAAATCAAGCGATAATTCAATATCCTCGGCTCGAGATCGATAAATACTCGAAAAGCGAACGAATCTCGCGTGGGATTTTTATACCAAGGAAAGGAAAAAAGGAAAGGAAAGGATAATAATAAGGACGCATACTACTTATACTAAACTAACTAACATCGTGCTACTGCTGCAGTATGTTAAGGGATCAGGATGTGTGCAACCGCTTAATTAATGCGGTTATTCACGGAAGAATAGAAATAGTAAAAAAGTTAATCAATATTTATGGACTGTCTTACTCACAAGCATGGTCAGAAGGATATGCTTTACTTTGTCATTCTCTTAAGCATAACCATGTACCAGTTGCTAAACTACTTTTAACAAGCGGTTCTAGAGTTAATAACGAAAATAAAAAGCCTTCTAATACTCCTCTTCATTTTGCTGTTATGAATGGTGACATAGAAATTGTTAAGATGATTCTAAACAAAGGCGCTGATATTGATGCTATAAATCAATCTGGTATAACTCCACTTCACAATGCAATTAAAAGTAATAAAGTAGAAGTTATTAAATTACTTTTGAAGTCTAAAGCTAATGTTAATGCCAGAGATAATGATGGTACAAGTCCACTTCATATTGCTACTACAAAAGGATGTACAACAGTTATAAAATTGTTCTTACAACATGGAGCTGAAATTGATAATCAGGATAAAAATGGCAAAACCATATTACACCTCGCTGTTCAAAAAGGATATTTAACAATCGTTGAGGATGTTTTAAAGTATTGTCCTGATATTAATAATAAAAGTAACAAAAACTCTCTAAAAATTGCAGTATACGGCTTTGAACAGAAGTATAAAAAGATTGTCAAGGCTCTTCTACAATATGGTTTTACTGTTAATCCAACAGATGCAAATAATCCTGAGCTATTACAAACTGCTATTGAAAAAGGATATTTGAAAATTGTTGAAGACCTATTAAAGTATGGTGCTGATGTTAATTCAAGATTTAAAGGTTTTACACCTTTACATAATGCACTAAAAAACAAACAGGAAAAAGTAGCTAAATTGTTGATAAACTATAAAGCTGATATAAATGCTCAAGATAAAACTGGAAAAACTCCAATATTTTATGCTATTAAAAGCGCCAATTTAGAAATTATCAAGTTACTTTTAACTAATAGAGCTAATATAAAAGATAATCCTGAGCTATTGAATATTGCTGTTCAAAAGGAACGTATAGAAATCGTTGAAGCTGTTTTGCAACATGGTGCTGATATTAACGCTAGTGATAATTATGGAAGAACAGCATTGCATTTTACTGTTTTAAGTGTAAATGAAAGTTTTTCCAGATGTTGGACTAATAAAAATTCTGCTATTCGAGGATTAATTGCTAAACTGCTTCTAAGTAAAGGTGCTAATGTAGACGCTAAAACTAAAAATGGTGAAACAACACTTCATATTGCTGTTAAGAAAGAATGTCCAAAAATTGTTAAAGTTCTTTTGGAATATAATGCAAATGTTAACTTTACAGTAAAAAATAATACACCACTCCATCTTTCTGCTGAAAAATTTACTGAAGATATTAGCATAATGCTTTTGAATAAAGGAGCTAATGTAAATGCTAAGCAAAAGGATGGAACCACTGCACTGCACATTGCAACTCAGAAGGGTAATCACGAGATTGTAAAAGTATTGCTAAAATACGGTGCCAAAGTTGATTCTAAAACTAAAAATGACAGCACACCACTGCACTTGGCTGCTGAAGAAGAATCTTCGGAAATCATTGAGACTCTCTTGAAATTTGGTGCCGATATTAACTCTAGAGATCAGTATGGCAGAACAGCACTTCATATTGCTTCTGAAAAAGGACTTGAAGAAAATGTTTACACTCTTCTGGAGTATGGCGCTGATATTAATATTACGAGTGGAAATAATCGTACACCTCTTGATTGTGTTAGGGATGGAATAAATTTATGGTGTAATCTAGTCGACGACTATAACTCTGATGCAGATTGTTATTTCAATCCTGATTGTAGTATCAATTTGTTTGATGTAGCTGCTGGAACTCTTAGATGCCACATAGTTAAAATGAAAATTGCAAATTTATATGTAAGTGAAAAAAATGTACGATCACTGACTACCAGAGATATAAGTGATTTTCAGCCTGACTGTGAGGACGAAATAGCAAGCATGAAGAGTGAGCAAATTAATAATACTAACATTTCATTTTATGATATCTTAGTAAAAGATACAAGCTTATTAACAATATATATGAGGAATGAAAATATAGTGCAGGTTTTAAAATCAGGCACCTATAAAAAAAAATTTCCAATGTACGCTAGTATGATAGAAAGTAATTTTAGAAAGAGTATGGAAAGAAAAGAATTATTTGAGCAAGACAATAAAATTTTCCATTCTCTTTTTAACAACTTCCCTGAGTTACCATATGACTGTACTGAAAAAATATTTAGTTACCTGAGTAATAAAGACTTAAGAATTTTGATGGATGCTTGTAAACCTCTTAGCATCAATAATCCTAATATTAATGTTAATAACGTGATTACCCCAAGTATATCCTAAATACAGTACCTTGAAGAAAAGCACAATGAGCTACTTTTAAGTTAAAGTAAAATAAAAGTAAATTATTTTTATATTACATTTATATATACACTGTTTTACACTATAAGTGTATAAAGAGTGTTATAAGATGTTTATTTTGTTTTTACTTTTGTATTAAGGATTTCGAGTTCATTCTTCAATAAATAAATAAATAAGTAAATATATATCTCATCATTCATTCCATCATTCATCAATCCTGGTTGATTAGACAAAACTCTTGCGCAAAATATTCGAGAATTTTTCGAGATTACCAAAATGGTTTAAAGATTTAAATTACGCACAAATAAGATCAAAAAGGACTTACAGATAGTCACGGAACTACTTTATAAACTGTAATAAATTCCAGCCTTTGCGTTGTGGCTGTTATGTATTTATACTAAACCCAAATAAATGAACTACTACTACTACTACTATTCTATGTATGCACACAAATAAATGAACTACTACTACTACTATTCTAATAAATTACCGTTGATGATATTCTTAATTTGATTATTGCATACCGGGTGATATCAAACATTTTGAGGAAGTAGGTGTTACGTCCGAAAGACGTACCTTTTTCTTTTATTTAAATATTATAAATCCCAAATTCTTTAACAATAAATGCTAAAAATTTCAATGGTCCCAAATTTAAAAAATGGTAAATTAAATACAACTTGTTCAAATTCAAAATTAAGAAAAGAAAATTTATAATTAAGAAAGCTAACTAGTTTCAAATAAAGTCGTTGAACTCAATTTCTTAAGCCTTGCACAGTTAATCAAAACTTGTAAATTATCATTTGTCAAAAGTACGACACCTCCAAATAAGAAATAAGTCGACCGAGTCGTCGACCATTCTCGTTGCAGAGAAGCCGAATAATAATCATTGACCACGATGACTCAAATTTAGTGTGTATTTGAACGATCAAAACGCCGCCTTTTCGTCACGCATAAAAATCTACGGGCTCTGTGTTGCGACAATCTTTCGCACGTAAATCTTTATTTTGTACTCATTAATTCAACGTCAAATATAAATTAGATCCTTGTCGAAGCGTTAAAAATAACTTAAATTATTTTAACGAGAAACGCGTGTTCTGTTATTGTGTTTTGTCAATCATCAGTTTCTGATAATCCATATCACACTACCCTGGTAACACAGGGCTCTGCAATTCTAGTGCAATTCTTACGTACTTTCGTACTACGTACGCGAAAATGCAGCA
>JAWWEM010000044.1:17696395-17725398 GCA_035582935.1 Ormyrus thymus
GCCTTAAAATTGTTTTAATCACGAAAAATGCTCATTGTACTGTGACCGTCAATTTTTACTCCGACATCCCCTTAAAAGCCGATCCGGCGTCAGGGGGTCACCGAGCGTTCGCGTGACGATGCGGGCCGGAGGGGCAGGAGGGTTTTAGGTGACGCGCCTCTTAAAATTTCAAGTGGGTCGTTGAATTCTAATGCTCGGAAAATGGCTTTTTTACTGCGCCTTCGGGGAAGCGGAGCTCGAGTCCGATGCGTCGCCGAGTGAATGAACTAGTTGGGATTCTTCCGAGAACTTGCCTATAAGCGTTCGTTTTCACGAGTAATTTACAGTCTTTTTTTAACAGCTCGGCAAATAGCAGGCCGGAACGTCCCGGGGTGTAAATTCAAAATTTGGACTTCGTATTCGCGAGCGAAGCTTCGATCTCGCGTTGAATAAGGCGCCCTCGCGTCTGCTTTCCTCCCTCGAGAGGCCGCGATTTCCGCTCCCCGCCCCGCGGCTGAAAAAACTCGAGCGAAGGTGACCGCGGTTCGTCGAAAAAGACTTGGCCGCGCGTAAACTCGGACTTTAGCACCCGCGAAACGAAAAGGAAGAAGACGAAGGTATCGCGCGCCTCTGAGCTTTTTACGATTCCGGCGGCGGCGTTGTGTTTTGACTCTCCGCCGATGTTTTGCTCGAATGAAAGAAGATTCGTGCGCCTTTTGCGAAGACGTTCTTTCGCTCTTACGGGGATTTGTCGTTTGTCCTTCTCCGGAGCGCTCGTTTGTAAAATCAATTTGATATAATAATTTTACCACTGTTTCATCGAGAATTACGATCTATTTTCAGTTGGAAGTGCAGTCTGCAGCTTTAGATATAGTTTTTGCTGGGTTTGCCAACAAAGCTTAGCTAATAATACTGTTATCTAATTAACAATTGAAGCTCGCTAATTACTTCTTAACTCTTACAAATAGTCATCAAGAAGCTTCTAGATTATTTATTATTGCCGCGAATACAAGATGTTTTTAATTGTATATTATTTGAAACTCGTGCGTTTCTTTCACACATAAAATGTAAATTAGCTCAGAATTATTGATCGATTGAAAGCCACGGCACATAATAGTATAAAAATTCGCAAATATCGTTAACTCGTATTTTCCAGCGATTCTTTGCTCATGTAGGGTAAATGCCGCATTATTCATTCTTACGGCTTGCATAACGGGAATTTATTGATCGGAGTCGAGCCTTAAGTTATGAAATTAATTATAAGTCAACAATAGTCGGACTGAGTCACAGCCTGCGAAATAAAAACAAACATATAATCGAAAAACGAATTGTCCCTTTCGTTATATCAATGCGGCTCTCTTTCGATATTGGTTGTAATTGAATATTCGATTAATCTATCTGGCCGTCGGAGCTCGGTAAAAATATAATCTTTGCCTTCGGTCACCTCTACAATGTCTCCTGCCTTCTAAAAACAAAGGACTCGAAATATTTGAAAAAAATCATTCGCGTACAGAGTCGCCGTTTGATACTTTGGAATTGGTAATTATTCTTAAAATTGCGCGAACGAGCCGCTAAAAATATGGCCACAACGTGCCATTTATTTATCGGTGCAAACAGCAATGAGAACGCAAGTTTTTATATGCACGAAACACACACCGGGCAAATGAAAACAATTATCTTTTCCATTAACATATTTAACTATAAAACGCAGAAAAAGTGTGCCCGTCCGTCCGGTGGGAAACGAAGTAAATTTCGCTTTTTACGAGGATTATTTAGCATAAGAGCCTATAACGGGAAAGTAAGTTTATTTTCATACGCGCAATGCATATTTATGACGTACCTACATACATTTTTCTTTCCCCCAGCGCCTCTGAGCGAATCGAATTCTAAGAGAGCCGCTCTCGCCTGCAGGGTGTCTTCGAAATATCGGCATTGCGCGCGCGTCGCCGCCGATGGTTATCTCCGCCGTACTCCGCGAGGTGGTAATTTTTTGCCTTCCCTCGAGATGCACGCGCCGAATCCGAACCGATCGGACGAGCGATGACTTTCGATCCTCGTTTATTTCTGTATCGAAAAAAAGCCCCGAAAAGCCGATCCGATTCCCGGCGGAGCGACGAGGTGAGTCTATGCTTTTTCCAGGAAGCTGAATCAAAGCTTTACTGCGAAGCGGCGCGCGCGCCACCTTTTTCATTCCTCCTCGCGTTAAAAACTGAGATAACAATTGAGTCTGCGACCTTGGCGCGAAGAGCCACTCGCGCTCGCATCGAAACCGATGTTCGCCTAACGAGCCCAAAATCGAAAGGAAAACGGGGAGAGAAAAAATCCGCCTCGGTAATCGACGCGGCGCACTTCGCCGCATCGCGCGCCTCGCGAGAGATAGGCGCGCGCGCGCGCGCATTATGCGCTCAGGCAATCGCGCGGCTCTTCGCGGCGTAGCCTTGAGGCGATCTCGCGCGCCAGGCAGGCCTGTGCGCGAGCTGCTCCTCGCTCCTCGCATTACAATTCGCCATTATCAAGTCCGATTGGGTGTGAAGAAAGCTTGGGCGCGCGAGAGGCTTCTTCGCTGCTTCTTGGGTTTATATTGACGGCGGAAAGCCGGAGGTTAAGTTTGGGCGGGAGGCTTGCCGAAGGAAGGATGTTTTCTTTTTTCTTGTTTTCTTTTTTTGGGGAGCTTCCCGTCTGACTTGTCTTGGGCAGTGTCTACTTTCAGCGAAATTCGCCGGACGTCATCGAAGCGTATTCACGCTTTTCTTATTAGTAGCGGCCAGTCGAAATTGCTGATATGGGCTTCCTTCTCGAGTAGTAATGAGCTTTGAATCTTATAATTAATCAGCAGCACCGTTTCATTGCCATTAAGCAGAATTAATATTGATCTCTTAATCCTTCCGTCACGACTACCGTGTCTCCGCACGATAGAGAGGCGCGCGAAGAAAAACAAGCCCCGTTAATTAAACTCGGCGCGTATGAAAAATGAGCGCGAACCCCGAGTTTCGCGGCCGCCCATTAATTACCGGCGGAATCCGGGTAACGCCGAAGCACGCGCGAAACGCACGCCAGCGGATTATGCAAATGCGCGACGAATATACAAGCGAGGACGGGTCTTCGATTCGGCTCGAGAGGTGTCAATTAATAATGCGCTGAATTTTGTCGCGTTTTGCCGTAGCCGAGCCCCGCTAATTGACCCCCGTCCGCGTTAGTTTTCGTTGCGCAGGTTCTTTTTTCTTCTTTTCGTCGGATGCCTTTTCGTTTTTCTCGTCTTGCGAACGACAACGAATAACTCGATAAAAACGTATTGTAAGGAACGTTATTCTGCTTTTGTCAAAGTGAGTAAAACGAGCTGACTTACTAAAAGTTACATCGTTTCAGTGGATCCGCATTGTAATTTATATGTTAATCGCGGAACGAGACTTCTTTTTGTAAAAAAAAAACAAAAAGTAAGAATCTAAACTACATTGTTTCCTAAGAACTCGCGATAACCAACTATTACGAAACGCGAGACATGAAAAAAAAAAAAAAAAAGAGAAGAAGCCAAGCACCAAGACAGCGACTTTCCTCAATCCTCCTCGCCGCGAGCAAAAAGCTCGTCGCTCAGCTCTCTCGGTCAATTAGCATTCGTTTTTCCGGCGACCGCGGCGGCGGGGCGCTTCCTTTGACGCGCCGCCGCTCCGATAAATCGCGCTCGGCTTTTTATTTATTTGATGGCTGGCGGCAGGCGGCAGGCGGCGTTGCCTCATCGCTCTCAACTCTCTCTCTCTCTCTCCCTTTCTCGCTTTTCCGCCGCCGCCGACGAATTATAATCAGCTGACGATTGACCACGTGCGCGCCGCCGCCGTTATCTCTCGCCTCGGCGCGGTGTAGCCTTTGCATAATACAGCGGCGGAGGTATTTCGATTCCGCAGCTCGAGCTTATCTCCGCGCGTGTGGCTCACGGAGGAAGGCCGAGCGAGCGCGTCTCCACCGGGGGGATAAGCCGCGAGCCTCTTTTCCCGAGCGAGACGGAGTGTAAATAGGGACGAGCCGGGCAAATAATTCGACTTCCTCTCGCGGAAGCTCTGCGAGGAGAGTCGTAAAGCGGCGCATCGGCTCGCGCGCTCCCACAAGTGGCCGCCCGAAAATATTACTCTCCGTGCTCGGGGGCACACGTCGCGGGAGTCTTTTTTCCAAGGCGCACAAAGAGACGCAGCTGTGAGTAATTACCCTTCGTAGCAGTCCGTCGGTCCCGCCTCCGAGGAAGGAGTCCTCTCTCTCTCTCTCCCTCTCGCAGCAGGAAGGCCTAGTCGATCGATAAACAAAGCCCAGACGTCCGTGTGTCAGGTCTCCGCCCACGCACAATATTCTCCTCTCCGTCCTGCTCACTCCATATCACTGGTGTTACGAGCCTTCGGGCCGCTTCGAGGCGCGATCGTACACGGAGCGAGCGACGGCGGCAAGAGCACACACGGGGGGGGGGGGTGGGGCGTAAGTACACGTGCTCTCCCGCTCTCGGGGGCCCTTTTGATCGCGAGAGGAACACTCGCACCGCGCGCGGGCACACTCGTCGGGGGAGGGGGGCGGGAGAGAGTTGGCGGCTCGGCTGCCGGCGCGCGACTGCCGCCGATCGAGTCGCCGCGGCCTAGATCCTCCCCCTCCTACTCCACCTCCTGCGCCGCGCGACCGGCCGGCCGGGGCTATTTTCGGAGGCTGTCGTCATTCGCGCGGCCGTTGATTCGCCGCCGCTGACGACAGTCGTGGCGAGAGATTGGCGAGAGTCGGCTGCGCGCATCGCGGCGGGAGGGGGACCGCGTGGCGGGGGGGAGGGGGATCCGAGAAATTTCGAGGGCCCCCATGAATGTGCGGAGGAGCGGAGGAGAGGATGCGTCCGCTTTTTGGACGAGTGTTCGCTTTTGCAACTTTTCCGAGGCGAGAGGCGCGCGTTTTTTGGGAAGGACCTCGCTGCGCGACGGCTCGGGGAAAAGGATGGTCGGGCGTTTCGGCGGTGCTTGCATAATTTATTTTGTTTTTGACGTATTTTCACGCGGCGTCGGGCGAGGCTCTTAATTCTGCAGAAAATTTCGGGCGGATCATCTGCCAAAGCAAAGATTATTAAGCGTCGCGTAAATGTTTTCCAAAAATAAAATTTCTTTAAGGTTCCGCTAACGTATACGAAAACCGCGAGCGCTACATTGTTTCGAATATTTTAGAATATGAATTATTGCCGCGCGCGCGGCGCGAGCGAAATTATGTCATCTCGAAAATTACCTTTAAAGTAATCGTTGAGCAATTCGATTAGTCAACGCCGCGAGAGATCCATGATAAATTACTAATCTCGCGCGGTGGTACTTAAATGCGAGGTTTTCAGCATTTCATAATAAGCAGCGCCGGCCGCTATCTTTTCTATACAAGTTCATAAGGCATTTAGACGCGGAAACTCACGTTCTAAATTTAAAAGGTGCATTCATTACTGTCCAAACGCTAAATAATCAGCTGCTCATTATTATCGCTCCCTCCGATCTGCGAGCAGCTTCACCGGATGCGCGAATTCACCGGTAAAGCGAGGCGGAGGGAAAGGCCGCGGATACGGAAACGCGGAACAGCCTATCTTCTTCCCTTTCGAGAAAGGAGCGGCGATTAGGCATAAATCGGGTGCGTATCTCGCGAAGGAGCAGAAACAGCCGCGCGCTCTCGCATACATTATTCCACAAAGCCAGAGATGGAAACGAAGACAACAGGGGCGGGGGGGGGGAGAGAAAGCAAGAGCACAGGCAAGTGGACGTACGCGCGCGCGTTCGCCGAGGAAAAATTGCCGCGCGCCGTTTAATATTCACCTTCGCGAGCGATGTAATTCCTGCTTGCGCGGCACTCGTCAAAACTCCCGGGAGGCTCGAGCGATAAAGTTCGAATGTAATATTTCAGCCGCGTCCGTTAATAACGGGAGAGAGGATGTTTACGTCTGGGGTGGTAATCCGCGAGACGCGCGCGGCTCCCGCGAGAGCTTTCGACGACGGGATATAACTATATCTTCGCGCTCAAGGAAACGACGACTCGCTCCGAGCTTTTGATCCAGAGCGATATTCGGCTCGCGCGCTCTGGTTTATCCGCTTCTGATGGCGTTGCGTAAGCGCTTTAAACTTTGACTTCGAAATCTACCGGACGCGGCGCTGTTGGTGGTTCGACGTATTTGGGTAAATTGTTCGATTGAGAGAGGCGTTGCGTTGACGGAGCTGAGCGAACGGGTTGATTGGAGATTTAACGTGTATCGATGTAATGTATTCGAGCAACGTTTGCTTTTGAAAAGTTTTTAAATCATTTGAGAAAAAATCTTATCTCGAGAATGCGACGATTAAATAAGAATTTTCTGAAAGATTGGCAACGAGAAGGAGTAAAGTATCACGTTGAAGCATTATTTTATAAACGATATACACTTCAGTACTTGATGGTTTTAACAAGAATGAATTTTGCGAAATACGCAGTGAGAAGCTAATCACCTAAAGCTCATGCTTCAAATTTCCATTTTACCTCCACCTTTCAAATTCTAACGTATGACGCCGTCTATTCCTATATACCCTTCACCAAGTCAGCCCCGCTGACTAATCCCCGAGCCTGCCTCCCGCGCCTGAAAATTTCAATAAGCCACGTCCATCACTTATTAGTGTCAAGTGTCGGGAGATCGGCGGCACCGCGACCGTAACGCTGCGAAAATATATACTCGCGCGCGCTAATCGAAAAGCCGTACAGCCGCGCCGCGCGCACCTGAATCCGATCTGCAATGCGCTCCGAGAAGAGAAACGCTCGCGCTTAGCCCGAGCGGAGGAATGACGCGTCTGGTATGCGCCTAAAGGGAGTAACCGTATGCGCGAGCGAGACAATTCCTCGCTCCGCGAGCGCTTTGCATAAATCGAATCATCGCGCGGGAGAGCTGACGCGCTCTGCGGCACGGAGGAGCAGCCCTTCGGCTCGCTGATTCATTCGTTTCCCTCTCGGGTCAATTAGTCCTTTTAATTCGACTCTGTCAAAATGTGGGCACTGACGCAGCGAGAATTCGCAAGGGTCAAACAAGCCAAGATAGGCCTTTCCCAATCAACGCACAATGGGAATTTCGACGCGGCGAGAGCGAGCGAAAAACGTTTTTTTTTTACGCGGCGCATTGTAATTTGTAAAACTGTTCGCCGGTCTCTCTCTCTCTCTCTCTCTCGCGACGCCTCAAGGCTTTTCGAAAGCTCTCGGTGCGGGCGCGTGCGGGAGGAATGGGCGCGTAAATTAATAGCGCGGGAGGCCGGCGCGCGATTGCGATCTGCAGCGGCAGCAGCAGCGAGAGCGAGCTGCGCACACACGCGGGGCGGGAGAGGCGATCCCGAGAATTTCTTCTCTCTGTCTCTCTCTCCCGAGAGAGAGAGAGAGAGAGAGTGCAATTGTTCTGTCCGCGGAGCGGCGCGCGCGAGATATATACGTGCCGAGCGTGCATAATTCGCCCCCGCTCGCGCTCTACTATGTATTACGTATATCTCTTATTTGACGTCGGATATGGAGATATAGTTTCGCTTGCCCGCTGCGAGCTACCGTCTTCTTGCTAATGTTTCGTTATACTTGCTGGTATCCTGCTTGAGAATTCGTCGAACGATTCTTTTTTTCTAATTGCTAGTTGTTTGCTTTTCCGATAAATTAAGATTCATTCGATAGGAGGCTTATATTGATTATACGTTTTTTCCTATTACACACAATGTTTTAAATTTCAAAATCCTTCTTCGGGTTTCTTACTTCTTAAAATTATAAGAAGCCTTTTAATTGAAATTTATTTTAGGTATTTTAGAATTTTCAATAATGGATTTTATAACACATATATATTTAAAGGTGGTAAATTAACTGTTCATAATAAAGTTCTTCACGTTCAAATCAATAAAGATTAAAGCAAGTAATAAGTATAAAAAGAATTTTTTACGGTGCGTCTGCGTATATTCGCAGCAAGCTTTAAAGTTTTTGATGTTTCCATAAATTATAAATATTGGCGCGCTGCCATGCTATTGGTTAAAATTGCTTACGCGTGCATGTAGCAAGCAAGTGCAGACGATACGCACGCAGTGTGAAGAACTTTGTTTAGGTTAATTTTAGTTTTTAATATGTTTAAAGATAGTTTTAAATACTACAAGGCAAGAAAGCCGCCACCGGATTTGAAAGATGTGATTGATATAAGAAGGATTGATAATCGATTTGTAAGTCTTTGCAATTTCTCCAATTATTACGATTCAACAAAATTATTGAATAATTTATTTTTCTAGGTTAGGAAAGTCACTTTAGCTGATGCGGAAACTAGCCAAGTGGATTTGAAAACAAACTTTGGACTGAAACCTTCTAAAAGCTGGGATATATATGAATTTGTTGATATTCCTGGTAAGTTTGTAAATGTTATTAAAATTTAAATTCTTAAAGATAATTTTATAAAAAATATTGTTTAGGATTAATTTTAATTGAAAATCCATTCACTGTCAAAGGACAACAAGAGTGGATTTTAAGGTGTTTAAAAGATTATGCAAAAAAGCCGAATATTTTAAATATAGATGCCCATGGTTTATTAATGGATGATACAACTTGGTGGAAATCTTGTTTTGGGTAGGAATATTATTAAAATTCATATCCATTATATTGCATTAAAAAACAACTAATTGTATTAAAACATTTTTTAAAGAGCCACACCAAATCAGGATCTGTTATCTAAACTAAGATGGGCAACTCTAGGATATCATCATAACTGGGACTCAAAACACTATTCAGAAGACTTAAAAACAGAAATGCCACAAGATTTGAGAGATCTTACTAATTATTTAGCAAAGATCTTAGGATTTGTCCAATTCAAAGCTGAAGCTGCAATTGTTAATTATTATAGAATGAACTCTACTTTAGCTGGACATACAGATCATTCTGAGGTATTTGTTGAAGCTCCTTTATTTTCTATAAGTTTTGGACAAACAGCAATTTTCCTCATTGGAGGACAAAAACAAGAAGATGCTACTCATGCATTATTTTTGCGTAGTGGTGATATCATTATTATGTCAGGCAATTCCAGATTAAGGTATCATGGAGTACCAAAAATCTTGTTTGATAAAGATGAGCCTTGGAACTCGGAAGATATTAACAAGACAGAAAACAAAGATTGGCAAAAGGCAAAGTTCTATATATCTGAGGCTAGAATCAATCTAAATGTAAGACAGGTTCTAAAACCTGGACAAATAAGTTTGTGAAATATTGAAATTTATGATATATTATCATACTTCTGCTTGTATAAATGTATCATTAATATGTACAGATATTAATTCTAAATATTTTTAAAGAATGATTTTTAATAATTGTTGTATATATTTTTAAAAAACGAATTTATTTAAAATAAAATTGTTAATGTATAAATTTGTGTAAACAATTTTAAAAATCCCGGTTTTTGTGGTTCACTTTCCGAATTCCGCCTTACCAAGTCGATATTCCGGTCAGTCAAAGTCAGCTGATCAATCTTATTCCTGTCTACTTGTGATACCAGAAAATATGTCGGGAAAGGATAAACTACCAATTTTCCCCTCTCGGGGGTGAGTATTTTGCAAATCGTGTCTTGAAAACATTAAATAAATACTCAATAAAAGTCACTGAATATTTATATCAAATTATTTTCATTCAACACGTGACTTTTCCTGTCACTTTCAAGGCTGGAAGAAATGGGTGTAACCCTACTTAATAAAATCTACTATCCAATTTGCGCAAAATTTAACTTTGTCTCGTGACTAACAGATAACAGAATTCCAAAGTTGAAAACAAATTTTTGATTGTTAGTTGCTAGACATCAATTGATGATTTGCTGTAACAAATTCACTCCTCCGTTTATTTATTGCGCCACTATTTGACTTTCTCTAGATAAACAAAGATTTCAGAAAAACCTTTTTATTACAGAGCCCAAATGTTAATGAAATCTCGATTAGCTGGTGCACAAAAAGGACATGGACTTCTGAAGAAAAAAGCTGATGCTCTGCAAATGCGTTTCAGAATGATTTTAGGAAAAATCATTGAGGTAATTAAAATTTTATAACTAATTATAATCATCTAAATTTTATTACTTCCTTTTCTGAAACATAATTATTCTTTAATATATTTTTAAGTCAAGAATATGATTCATTATGCATCAATTTAAATAATCTTATTGCTTTTGATAATTAAAATGAACATTATTGTTGTGAAATATATCCAATCAAAATAAACAAGCTATATTTACTTATGATTCATAATTATAAAATTTTCAAATTTAATGAAGCATTGACATTGTCAAAATTTTTTAAGTAAAGAAAGTATATTTTTTAGGACCATTGTTTTGAGTTGATTTTTTTATTATTCATTATTTTTGATTCATGTATTTATCAAATTAAGGTTTGCAAAATTATATTAATCTAATTTGCTAATTTTATTTGTTATCTAGACCAAAACACTTATGGGAGAAGTGATGAAGGAGGCAGCTTTCTCCTTAGCAGAGGCAAAATTCGCAACTGGTGACTTTAACCAGGTGGTTCTTCAGAATGTAACTAAAGCACAAATCAAGATCCGTTCAAAGAAAGATAATGTAGCAGGTGTCAACCTTCCAGTATTTGAATCCTATCAGGATGGCACTGATACTTATGAACTGGCTGGTCTGGCCAGAGGTGGTCAGCAGTTGGCCAAATTGAAGAAAAATTATCAAAAGGCAGTAACACTTTTGGTTGAATTGGCCTCACTGCAAACAAGTTTTGTTACTCTTGATGAAGTTATCAAAATTACAAATCGTCGTGTTAACGCCATTGAACACGTAATCATTCCAAGGATTGAAAGGACACTGGCCTATATCATTTCTGAACTGGATGAACTTGAGAGAGAAGAGTTCTACCGTCTGAAAAAGATTCAGGATAAGAAAAAAATAGCTAAAGCCAAGGTACAAAAAAATTAACCTTATAGTTTTTAAAAGTATTCAAACTTTAAGACTTAGGTAAATATATTAGTAAAAAATTTTTAAAATCGTTAAATCGTAGGTGGAAGCTGAAAGAGCAGCGATGATCGCTTCTGGAAGAGATGATATTAGAGGCGTTGCCAATATGCTTGACGAGGGTGACGAAGATATCTTATTTTAAGCGCTGCAATTGATAGTTTCATTCAGAAGGAAAAAAAACACCGCTAAATTTGTTAGTTATGATGAAAAAGCTATAATGAGTCTCTGGTCGAAATTATGCATTAGCTCCCAGCTAATTTCTGTCACAGACTCGTTTTCTATTCCATCTTTTTTAAATAAATTTCAAAGTTTTTCTTAGAAGAATCATATTGTTTTTAGCTGTATCCAATGGTATTATTTTAAATAATTGTTACAAATATTTTTAACGAGGCGCAAATAAAACACTTTTGTGTTTAATATTAAAAAGAGATAAGTGTTGAATACATTTTCTGTTTTTCTTTGCTCTTGCAAGAACTTGATGTTCTGGTGTACATTGTAAGATAAATATCATAAAGTGTTTAGAGTTTAAAACCGTTAAAATACGATATAAATGCATTGCTCTGTATGTAAAGTTCGCAGATAAGAGCAAGTTAATATTTAACACGAGTTCCATTTGTATAATACGCTTAAATTAGCAACATCGTATTATAAATTTTGAAAAATCTTCCTTCAAATTCCCTTTTCACAGAATGCAATTCGATATTAATCAGTGTATTAAACATGTATTATGGATTTTAAAATTATTTTTAGTTATTTGATTTTAAAATGATTTAATAAAACTGCCAAAAAAAACTGGTAAACACTTAGTTTTATTTTGTTAGTATCCCATTGAGAACTTTTCTTTCAAGAAAATGCATGCCATGCAATTGTAATGACTTTTAGCAAAACAAGATACTTAAGATATTTATAGAAATAATTATAAAAAGTATAATTCTAATACACCGACATAAAATTCTTTTAATATTTATTTAATACTTTTATTGATCTCGTAAAGAATGAATTAAGTTTTTTAGTTCAAACTTCTATTAAGAAAATTCTAGTAAATGCGACTAATGAAAACAATTCAACTGATGACAAAATCATTTAAAATACATCCATTTAAAAACTAGACTAAATTATCTTGCTGGTATAGTTTTCTGCTTCTAAAATTATTTTTAAAAAAAGTCGAAATTCGATTCGAGACAAGTGCAAATCAGGAGGCGCGGAATTCAAACTTCGAAGCTCGTCCAGCGTCGAATGCCAAAATCTTTTCCGTCATCGATTGCACCAACACTATCTTCAAAGTCGTGATTTTTGCGGTGCCAAAAAAATCTACAAAAACATAAGCAGAAAAGCCTATTTTGACTTGAAACGCATATCGAAGCGCAGTCGAGCTCGAGATAAAAAAGAAGTGACGTTTCCCGTCCGTGACGTTTCCGATGGCGGAACCTTCATTTCATACAAATCAGTAATTCCCTCAATATTCTTCCGTTCCTTTCCCTCTAGAAGACGCAAAAAGCAATTTTGCATTTTGTCCCGATCGTTGGATTTAAATCCCTTTTCATAACCTCGAAAAAAGAACATTCGAAAACAACGAACATCGACAACAACATCAGCGTTTGAAAAAAAAAACAAAGACAGAGAGAGACGCAGAAACAGCTGGAAAGTATAGACACCGTACCGTCAGCCGTATCTACATACATAGGTGTATGCGTGAGAAAGAGAGAGAGAGAGAGTGCAAAAGTTGGCTCTTTTATTATGCTTCGGAGGAGCGTGAGGAGCAGTGAATTGTCAAAGTGAGAGCGCAGGGAGAGACGGACACAAAAACATATACAGTGCGCACGGAATATGGCTGCCAACGAGCATCAGCAGAAAGTGAGTAGCCCGTTTTTTTTTTATCAGAAAATTTTGTTCCCTGCGTCCGCTGTCTCCATTTTTTTCACAGAATTCCACCTACGCTTTCGCTGTTGAGAATCAAGATTCCAGCGAGACGTCGCGATTGAGAACGTAGTTCTGTGCGTCTTTGATTATCGCCTCCTTTTGTTTTCCTTCTCGATATTCGCAGCAGAAAAGGCACAGATTTCAGACGGCTTTGTTTCACTTTCGATTTCAGCTCGGTATTATATCTGTGTTTTTTTCTCGACTTTGCTCATCGGGATGTTTACATCGGCAGGCGAGAAACAGCTGTCAAAGTGACAGGAATATTCGATCTTGGTGGAAAGCGAATTTTCTCCTTTCTTTTTTAAAGGACGTTTGCGGAGAGCCTTTTTTTCTGCTGCTTCCCGTCCGTTTCTCATTCTTTCTCCGTCTTGCTCTTTCTCGAACGGAGAGCGATCAAAATGGTTTCTTTGTCCCGTGTCGTTGCAACATTTTCCGTAAAGAAATTTCGCTGGTAGAGGATTTTTCTATCCTCTCTTTGGCAGCACCTTGTTTGTTGATAACGATAATGAATTCTGTGCCCCTCTCCCCCTGATTTTTTCGTTTTTGTCAGTGAAGTATGCAAGAGATAAGTGCAGCTGGCTTTTCTTTCGCTGTTTTCCGGATAGGAAAATTAATAACGGCGCTCGAATTGACTTTTCTGGGAAATTGCATTCTTTTCATGTAATAACGTTCGCTTTTGTGCAAGTCACTTTTTGCTACTTTTTCATTGATAGTTTGACTGAATTTTCTAGTTAAGACTTGGCTGATTTGCTTATAAAAACATATGGCTAGCAGATAAATATTTCTACTTTTCTGATTCAGAGAGAAATGTACTTTCTAATGACTTGGATTTTTTTTATAAATATGTGGTATTAAGACATAGATATTTTTACTTATGTATCTATGTATCTATCTTTTATTTATATTGGCATTTGCTACATAGTTGGGTAAAACCAAACTGAATAGATAAAACTATTATCAAGTTCTAAGATATAAAAAAGTTTATTTGAAAAAATAATTGCTTTAATTCTATTTTATATGTAAGCTTTACTCCATATGTCATCATAATTGACTAAAAGATCAATTTTCATAAAGAAAAATAAATACTTTTTTTAATGTACTTAAGTATTTTAATTTAATGAGTCATGATTTGTGGGTCATTTCAGTATGTGACTATTTATTCATTTGTAATTGAGTGTATCAAAGTGACTTGATATTGTCACTGTAAATTTACATAATCACTTCAATTATTAATAATTATTAACAATATTTAAATCTTTTATTTTCTATTGATTATTTTTTTATTAAAAATATTAAAGTTTATAATTAAATTAAAAACATAAAAATGTTTTGACATTAAATTATAAAAATTAATGGTGAAATAATGGTACTCACGACTTTTTTTATTCTAATCACTGAATGACTAAATATGAGACCATTCTGAAAAATACAAAATATTGCTGTCTCAAACTGTTTATGAAATTTGATACAGGAGGAAGAGGATGGAAATGAACCGGCTCACCATGCAAGAAGACCGATGAATGCTTTTCTTATCTTTTGTAAGCGACATAGAGCTGCTGTTCGTGCTGGCTTTCCACATTTAGAGAATCGAGCTGTCACAAAGGTCCTAGGAGAATGGTGGGCTATGCTCTCCTCGGAACAGAAGAAAGCTTACAAAAATTTAGCTCAGGAGGTAGATAATGTTAACATTTTTCATTTTACTTTTAATGCACTGCAAGTATATATTTTCTCTGCACTTGTAGTGATGATTTAACTGTAGAAACACATTTTTTTTAACTAAATTATAATATTTCTAAGTTAAATATTGTATTTAGTTAGTAAATCTTGCAATAAAATTTGCACTTTTATCAATAGCTTGTTTATTAAACATTAAAATGGCTGTGTACTTGTAAAGTAGGTTTTTCCATACATACTACTAAAATAGGATCTATTTTTTGTAGCCACTAATATACATTATTTAAAAAATTAGTTACATTACCTGCCCTGAATATAATATATATTTGTTACAAGCTAGCGAAACTATCATATATTATCTGATAACGTTTTCAAAAAGTTTTAAATGAAAATTTAATAAAAATTTATAAAAATTTAAAGAAAATTTAAAAAAGTTTGTTTACTAAAAATCTGTAACATTTTTTTTATCAATATCATTATAAAACCAAAAAATAGAATGCTGATAAGTTAAAAATCTATGTTTCAACTTCCTTTCCTAATTTCATATATAAGTAATAGCTGGAAACACAGTAAATAAATATAAGTTTATCTATTTAGAGAGTGTTCATTAAGTTCTTTTTATTTTATTGCAGCAAAAACTATTATAAAAATAGTTTTATAATTATTATGAGTATTAGTTTTATATAAATATTTAACATAGTGAGCCAACATTTTAGTATTTACGTATTACTTAAGTTGTATGTACTTAATAAAATTGAAAAATGTAGATAATTTAGTTTTTTTGAATTACAAAAAAATTTTTAAGTAAAATATGTATGATTATCTATTCTTCTCATGCTTAGTGTATTTTATTTTTATATAATTTTTAAATGATATGAATTTTTTCTAGTACAAAGATGCATTTTTACATGCCAATCCAGACTTCAAATGGTACAAATTACCAGCCCCTCCACTTCGTACATTAAATACAAGACCAACAAATAAAAAAACAGATATGCAGTCTGATAATGGATCAGACATAATCAAAAGTGATTATCTTACTTCAAATTTAATCAAATTGGAAGAGGAGGATTCAATACAACCAGGAAAGCTGGCTGACGAATCTCAAATTGGAGGATTAAGCTCTTTATTTACTCCTCAGAAAGCACACTTACAAAATTTTCAATCCACAAATAATGCTATGTCAGAGGATGAAAATATAGATAATCCTGAAGTTCCAAAACCTCCTAAGAAGAGATACACAGAATTGCCAATTTTACAGGAGACAAAAGAAGATTGTAAAGCTGATTTATTTGGAGATAAAAAGAAGAGGCCAGAGTCAAATAATAATAATCATCACCTTATGGTAAAAACAAAATAAATAAATTTTAAATATATATTAATTACATGCAAATTGTAATCGTTTATCTTCACATATATAGAATGTAGATGATGAAAATGAAGGAAATCAAACTTATATTGAAGATGGTTCGGTTGAAGATGCCGCATTTCGCAATGAAAGAAGTTGCAAAGGCTTACGTTATCAGAAATTCTTTGCTGAACAATTAACTACTACTAATCACGTAAAACAACGTCGAATCTCTGGTTTACCAAAGTACGTAAAGTATTTTATATTGCTATTCTAGATTTATTGCATTGCAATAACATATATTTTTTTTAGTATTGATCACAATAGAGAAAGAAGAAATTCTATTTCTTCAAACGTCAGTGAAAAAACGGACTCCTTGAGTAGTGAAGGCACTAGTTCTCGGGGTGATTTGGAACATCTTGTAGAAGGGTACATAAATTTCATTCATTTATTTTAATTCTTTAAATTAATAAATTTTAAAATAAATAAATTTTCATTATATAAATGTTAATTTAATAACAAAAATTAACTTTATATTTTTGATGTTTTGCAAAATATTTGTAATAGTAATGATTGAATTTTTAAAAGTATTAAGGTATTTGAGCATAGCATCGTTACAAAATTACGAAAAAATTAATTTACTCTACTTTATGGTTCAGGGCTGAGGGTAATTTGGAAGCTTCAAAACCCGAAGATACTGAGACTGAAGGGGCTGAAGGAAATGTCACATGGATGGCGCGGAAAAGGTTTAAGGCTGAGTAAGTCTGTTAATTAATTCAATTTCAATAATTTAATAAAGAATAAAAAGATATCTTTAGAACGAATACCTTTAATAGTTTTAAGTAATTTAAAACGGGATAAAGAGCAAAACGTACCATTTTTCGGGTTTCTTAATTTGTTACAAAATTTAAAAACACTTTTTTCGAAATTTTAATCATTACGTTTTAATGATTTAGGGATTTCAATCTGGAAAAAAAGATTGAAGCTTTACCTTCTTTGAGCTTAGAAGAATTTCAGGCTATGAAAAAACAGCAACGAACGAAAAAGAAGAAGATTTTTCAAAAAGTTGGTGGTCCTTCAAAAAGACAACGTGACAGTTCCCCAGAACAGTCAGAAAGGAAATCGGAAATGCAAAAGGAAACAGATAAGCTATTAGTCGGAAGCCAGAAGAGGAAAGCGCGGAAACAAAGCATTACAAGAAATACAATAATAGTTGATTCACCGATTATTAATGAACAACAAGAACCTAATAAAGGTAATTTCGATTTTCAATTTCTAAAGTATTGAGTATTATTTGATGTAAATAAACAAAATATTTTTAGCATGGTGTGCATCTCCGGATCTTGAAGCACTGGCTTGCTTAGCAGCAGTTGCTGCTAATCGTACGAAGTTAACCAAGTCGTAAGAGATTTTTTAATGATTTTCCGTTTCTCCAAATCTGGTGCTAAAAAGCGTAGGAAACGGATTTCGATTTTTACCTTTCTTCTCATTAAAAAAAAATTCTCGCTACCGATTATAAACGTCACGGTTCGTACTTTCATTACAATGCTAGCGCTATATATAAATATATATAATTACTTTTATATATTTAATATTCACTCGATGTTTAAAGAAAGGCGAGTTTCTAATAATTAGGTAAGAACAGAAAAACAATGGAAAATACATACAAAGACTTCCGTAATAGAGAAAGTAAGCGAGGGGTTTTTCAAGCACGAATGCACCATTTGGTTCAGCCTGGTGTATATGTACATAAAAGTAATAGGTGCAGTATTATGAATTTTTTTGTTCGTTAGTTCTTTTATTTTGTCAACGAATATACGGTTATATAATCAAAATGTATAGACTTAACTGCATGCAGATTTGTACGTACAGATAAAAAGTGTGCCTTGTTCATAAATTCGCGCACACGAATGATTTTTTTAATTTATAACATTATCGTTTATGCACGGAAAATTGAATTTTAAGACGTTTTATGTTATAATTATATATAAAGAAAGAAGAGGGCAAAGAATACTGCAAACCTATGTTTTACAAACGAAACTTGAAAAAATTTTTAGTATAACTAGTGTTATAAGAATGTTATTATTAAAAATTGTTATTGATGGTTTATTTATTTTTCCATAATCTTCTCGCTGTTGAAATATAATTTAATTTTATATTTTAAAATTTTTATTGTACAAATATTACAAAAATCTTACACGTGCGCTTGAAATTATGAACAATTTACCATTATTTTATACCAAGCAGAAATTGTGAAGTAAAGGAGTCGAGGATCTTTTTATAAAATAGAATTATTGATTGGAGCTCTAACGAAACATAACTTAAGTGCTTAAAAACTGAAAGAAGTTTATTGAAACATGGACCAAAACTTAGAGAAGGAATTATTTATATACATAAAAATGACATAAAACTTTGCCTATAATAATGAGTGAAAGCTCGAATCTTACGGAATAAAAACTTTTATTTTTGTGATAAACTTAAATTATTTTCATTGCCTTTTTCAAACAATTTAAAAAAGCATGTTAAATCCTACTAAGAAGGCAATAATTTTAAGATAATCAATTTTAATAAAATCTTGGAGAGACGTAATTATGTGAGTGGAATACAAAAACCTTTTGTACTGTGCATAAATTTTAGTGCGTAACATAAATAAAAGTTTTAATCATGTAGCGTACTAGACTTGCCTTAGAAAACTCTTGACTATATTTGCTCCGATCGATGATTCTAACTGCACAGAGATGATAGACTCGCGTTGACAAAAAATTAAGGCCACTAATAAATAAGTGTAAATGTATATTTATAATATTTATATAGCTTAAATGTATCTAATACAATATATCGTAACAAGACGAAGGATTTTTGTGTCTGTCGTATTCAGAAAATGGCGAAAGTAAGAGACTTGTCTGTGATGATTTTTGGCTAAAGGAATTTTTAATGTTTTATATTTTTCTATATTGACACTGACTCTTTGATTTCGTTGAACGAAAAGATAAGATTCGAAGGTTTGTTCTTTATTAATATCTGGTCATTTAACCAGCAAAGCTTGCTAGTTAAATTAAAAGAAAAAATTTTTCTTTATTTATCATCGACTTTTTACGGGTGAAACAATATTTTAGATAGATATTTATTACGAAGATCGAAACTTAAAATAACGGTGGGTAGAGTAATTTTTTCAAAAATTTATAATGAATAATCACGCAGTAAAAATTCGTCAGTCTCCATTAATAGAATTTTATCACCGCACTGTATTTATTTTTTATATACTGTTTCAGTAGGCTCTAATAGTTACTAAACGCAGAATAAGCAAAGGTTCCAATGAATGTTTTTGTTTCAACCGAGTCGGTAAAAATTGAACATAGTTCAATCAGCTGTTTATTTCTGACGCATACTTGGGCAATAAGTTTTTGTAAGACTGTAAATAGTAGAATACTAGGCGAGTATAATTGCGGTGAAAATACAAAATAAATAAAGAAAAATGTGAATTTCTTTTAAAAAAGCTAACAAGTAATAAGGTTTATGCTGACCGTTTGTGTTACGATTTGTCCGCCAGAGATTGTATGCATGTAACGGATTATACTTCAAACGTGCCTTGTTGAGATACACCGGGGAGCGATCATTGCGATAATGACGAGGATGATTAACTTTTTGCAAAATTGTTTTTGCAAACTATATATACAAATTTTTGCTTCCTCCATTCACGCGTCAGTCGACGATGAATGTTTTTTTGGTGAAACTTTTCTCAGAGGGTTTTTACAAAATATTTAACTATATTTGACACAATTGTAAATGTAAACTATATTTGACTCGTGAAGAAAAACAAAATCAGTAGGTTTATCTGACCACGATTGTACAATGACTATATTAGTGGAGTTTTTTTCGGATTTTACTGCACAAAGTGTGTATTAGCTTTAAAAACAATGTAATTTACACAAAACATGCAATAGAATAATATATATTATATATAAATATAAATATGTATACACATGCTTGTAACATATTGTATAATGTTTATATCAACAATAAAGGTATGATATTTTGATGTAAAAATGCGTAGTACTTTCCACAGCGAAAGATGATTACTTTGTTACACCTTTTTTCGTTTCTTTTCGTTTATTGTTTACTTTAAATTGAAACTGTCGTAAATACGTTAACTTTTGATCGCAATTGTTAAAAATCGTCAAAAATGCACATTAGATTACTTTTTTTATATAATTAGTAGGTATAGTAGATAAGGCTACTGTTATTAGAAACTCAAAGTATCAAATCCGCAGCTGTCGGAAGCTTTAAATGTTAAAAATTTAAGAATTTGAAAAGGATCAACGATTTTACAAGTCAAAAAAGATTTAAAAATTAAATTTTTACTAGTGTAAAAACAAGATTCTTATTTGAAGAATTCGTAATTAAAAATTATATATAATGATTTCATTAAGATTTTAATCCTGCAAATTAGGATTAGCATAAATTCCTTTAAAATTTCCTTTGAAAAGCTCGCAATTTGAACAAACCGCGATTTACAAAATTATATATTAGCTTTATAAAACGAAGATGTCGATTAGAAATCATCTCTTCAATTGCGCCGAGGGTTCATCAGTCATACTATTAATGTCACTAAGCGTACTCGCGAGCAGCGGCGACCAAGCGTCAATCTGCTCCTTCAGCTCGTCTTTGTTGAACCGTTTCCTATTCTCGACCAAGCAGTCCATCGCCTTAATTTTCAAATCGCTAAAGCCAAACAAATCCGCCACCGTGAAGTAGCTCATGACGTTCTCAGGGGAAACGTTGCCGGCCAGCGCCGTTGCACAATGTCCTCGCAGGCCGCTGACCTCGTACTTGTCCGCGGCGAAGAGCAGATCCATGACGACGCTGTCGATGTTCTCCACCTTCTCGGCGTAGATGAATCTGAGCAGCTCCTTGATCACCTCCGCGGCGAAGTCCGTTATCCTGATGACGTTCTCGACGCTCTCGCGCATCCCGTGGGAGAACATCGCGGCGAAGACGCGGCTGCGGCTCGCCAGGATGCACTTGTGCACCTTGAACTCCTCGTCGCCGACGACGATCTTGAGGTCGCTGTACTCCTCGCTCACGAACAGATTCTCGAAGTCGATCGCGCGCGCGGTCACGTACCTACAGTTTTGTTCTAGGCTCCGCTGCGGGCCGAGGCTCGTCTCCAGGATGACGTCCCTCAGGGTGATCTTGCAGCGGACGGTTACGTCGCCGCCGAAGATCTTCTCGTAGACGTAGTCGGGACGGAGCGAGTGGAAGTAGAAGTCGACGCCGTTCTTCTGGGTACGGTGGAAGTCGCTGGTGTGCCTGCTGGCCTCGACCCAGTGGGGACCGATGATTGCGACGTTGACGGTGACATTGAGCGAGTCGTCGAACTCGTAGAGGAGGTTGGCGGTGAGGGTGAGCTCGTGCTCGGCGGTGCGACCGCGCGGGTAGAGTTTCAGACGCCACTCGAGCGCACCGCAGCGCGAGTAGGTGAACAAGCTCGGGGAGTCGATGCAGTCGGGTGGCTTGTGCACGACGCCCGAGAAGTTGCCCACGTACCAGATGAACGCGTAAGTCCTCTTCACGGTGTGCTTCTCGGAGATGTCGACGGAGGAGACCGAGTTGCTGATTCTGAGCTGCTTCCTTTGCGTCTCGCTCTTCTCGCTCTTCTCTCGAGTATGGGAGCACTGGTCCTCTGTATCTTCCTGAGCTTGCTGCTCGTCCATGGCAAGCTTAGTATTTGTACCGAGGCAAGCTCGATGTTTTGCGTGCTTTTCTCGGCAGGTATTGGCTGCGACTGCAAGCGGGTCCGCTCACCTGCTACCGTTAGTTTTTTTACAGTTTACAGCACTCGAATTTACAGTCTCTGGCTTTTGAAATTGAAAGCTTTTCTTGATCACTTCCAACGAAGGGACTGAATCTGTCACGTTTCTTTTATTTTCAGTCAATCAACGCTATTTTTAAAATTAATGTTTTGTCTTTTTGAAAATTTATTCTTTTTATGTTCAAATTTAATTCGAATTCTTAGTAATTTATTATAATTATCAAAATGTATATTTTGCGCTAAAAAAAGAAGTACTGCTCCTAATACAGAAAAAGCATGATAAAATTTATATTTTTACACGCATAAAGAACGTTAAAATTTATGATTTTTTTAAGTTTTTATAAGTTCCTTTCAAAGGAGACGTACATTAATCAAAAGACGGTTGAAAAGAGTTTCTGAAAAAATTTACCAAACGGTATTATGGAGCAGTCGAACTCGGTAAGAGTAACGCATACTAAAAAGTTTCCGACAATTATCACGAAGATTGAAAGTTTTTTTCATGAGATAGTGAAATTCGCTCTGTAGTGATGCCAGCCAGAGAATCATAACTTTTTTTTTCATTTGAAAAGGCCAAGCTAAACCCAACTAAAAAAACAATATAATAGAAAATAAGATTTGTTTAAATTATTTCAGTAATCCCGTTTATAATTCAGATTAATAAAAGTAAATGTTTAATTATTTATACAAGTATAATTTACGCAAAATTAATTGATCTTTGAAAAAATCGAAAATACCGCGTCCTCAGGAGTAAAAAATCGTTTTACCGCTCAATAAAAGTGTAGACTAGGTAGAGGGAGCGAGACGAACATAACCCTAAAAAAAGAGCGAGACGGAGCGAACACTCGGCGCTCTCATATATACAGATCGTATAAATAATCGCGCTTGGCGCGCGAGAATCGCGTCGGCGGTTCTTCTATTCCCTGCAAGTAATTTCGCGAGGTGAAACTGCGCCAGTTACTAATAGTTGTCTCGATGCCATGAGGAACGAGGCAGTATCATCATCCAGAAATCGTCTGCAGCCGCCGTCGCCGTGTGACAGTAGGCTGCTGCAGCTCCAGAATTATCTAATATAACAGCACGATCGATAGGGACTTTTCCTCTTTGCCCAAGAGGGAGTAATTGGGTTCACTAGGAGGTTTTGCCAAGGTCGGGACGATTCAAAGTCAGTGAGAGCTGCTAAAATTTTGAAGATGGAGGTTAGGATGGCACACTTCGTTTATTTAACTACAAGCTTGTTTTGCGCTTCTTGGCGTTATTTTACTTGAAAACTGGTATTTTTTAAAGCTTTTATGCGTTTACATAAGAGGTTTTAGGTTTTATGGGATTACAAAAAAGTTTTGAGAGATTAGAGGGGTGACTCGTCAAGTGGTGTTGACAAGTCTGCGGAGAGTCTTTTCAGTGCATTCTTTGCAGGGCAGTTTAAGTGTACAGTGGTTTTTGTAGAAGTAAAAGTATTTTAAAATTTTGACTATATTAATCAAAGTAGTATGTTACAACATGATGATACTTCTTTTTAATTACATACTGTTTATAGCTTTTACTGCTAAACGTTTGCATATCGTATTTTTGAATTTATAGATTGAACCTAAGGTATTTGATCTTTGAAAAAATATCCTTAAATATAAATAAAAATAATTTTATTTTAATAAAGTTTTTCAATATTAATTTTTCATAAATTCCAAACCAAATTGTTGTCAAATTTTTAATGTTTTATATGTTGACCTATATACAAAAATTAATATATTATTTTTTACGTAGATCGATGAGTGCTCTATCAATGGTGACTCTGGGGCTGAAGAAGATGAGGATGAGGAATTGTCACATGGATCTGCTACTGAAAGTTCTAGCAATAGCAGTGAGAGTAGCACCACTACTGACAGTGGAGAAGAAAGTGCAGATGAACAGGCTACAAGTACCTCAGAAAGTCATACTTCTGTGGATGAAGATGAAGAAGAAAACGAAACAGTTGAACACCCAGAGGAGGAAAGTATCTTGCTTGCTTATATTTAAGCTCTTGTATTTGTAGGTTTTTAATTTATCTATTTGCTTATAGAGGTGGGAAATGTGTGTCGCTGGTGGAACAAAAGTCAAACTGCCTCAAGATTTGTGTGAACATGTATCTATTTTTAAGGAAATGTTAGATTATCCAAGATTTTGGGATGAATGTTTAAGTGAGAGTCAAAAGGAATCTTTATACAGTTTCTTGCCAACTTTTCCAAAAGACTGCAATATTGAAGCTGAATTAGATAAAACTCTCGACATGCTTTTTCAAAAAGAGCTTCATAGGTACATAAGACATTTTTTAAATTAAAAAAATATCAACTATATTAATTTTGCAAACATTTTTTTTAGATTTGGTGTTTCCCCTTTAGATGATTTTCACAAACACCTGTCTGCAGGACATTTCAGACCAGATATTAAGAGAATGCGTACTTTAGTTAAGAAAGCTCAAAGAAGAAAATTTATTTTTGAAGAGCGTAAACGTACCTATGAACTTGCAGGTGATCTTCTTAAATCAAGAGAAAACCTCTTAACAACTGCTTACAAGCAAGGCTTTAGTCAGCCTTCGCATCGTCCCATATCGAAATTACAATGGAGGAAGCCAAAGCCTGCCTTAGGTAATTACTAATAAATAATACATTTAAAATAATTTGTTCAATATTATCTTTCTTGTATTCTAATGTAAATCAAATTAAAACACTTACAGTCGAAGAGCGTACGCAACTGCGGTATACGGAGGAGCTCAGTGCAATAAACGCTGAGCTGGGGGCAAGTTCTCGATTGGTACCGTCGGATTCAGAATCCGAAGATGATGATGGCAGTAGCAGCTGTTTGTTGACACCTGCGCAAGCTAGCACAGGTGGAAAACTGCAACAACAAATGCAGTTGCTGCAGCAGCAACAACGAAGAAAGAAACGAGCAGTACTTGTTGCTCAGCAGCAGCAACAGTCAGTACCTACTCGGGCCATGCATTTATCGTGCGTTATCTTCTTCAATAATATTAAAAAGATTTGTAATTTACTTGAGAAATTAAAATTAAATTTGATTATTTTACAGTCCTGATGACGATGCAATAAGGCCTGTATATTCAACTCTTCAAAGAGTTGGGGCTGAATGCGGTACTGTAGGTCCAACTTTGACTGCTCATACATTGAGGCCAGAGCTGAATGACGATTCGTATAAATCAATGCTTATTGCGCACAAGAAAAGGAGAGCTCGAAAAGATGTAAATTTTCATATGACTACACACTTAATATTAAGGATAATCTCGATTGTGCTGAGCTCACTGATATTTAATATTTTATCTGTACTGCAGGCTCATCCAGAACTCAATACACAAGGCATATCGTTTTCGGACCTAATGCAGCGCGCGCAAATGGGTCAGAAACATAAACTATCATTATCACCCCGAGTGCCTACATCAAAAAAACGACTGAAAATGGAACCACAACCAATTCCTCCAGTGCCGCCTATTAAGATAAGCACAACACCAGTAAAGCTTGAGAGTGACGCTACCAGCCACACAAGCGGCGACTATTCTCTTCAAAGCGTTGACGAGCTAAAACACAACGTAATTGAACAGCCTGATCAGAAACCTCCAGAATGTCTTCTCGCGAACGAGCATTTGGTGAAGCATGAACCTATTGAACTTATGGAACAGAAGTACGAGATCGAACCACCTGCTGATCAACCACCACCGACTTTGATGGATGAAGAACATGAACCTGAATCTGATCCAATAACCAATGATATTCCATCCCCGATCACGTCAATGGATATTAAAGAAGAGATTGAGGATATGGATTATCAGACGGAAATAAAAGTTGAAAATAACTTATTGGTAAACGAAGAAATTCCAGTTTCTGTATCGATACCTGCAGAAGTCGAAGAAGAAATTGATAAAAAGGAACTAGATTTGGACAGTATAGACATGATGCAGCTTCCGATTCAATTGGATGACGGTATTGATATACTGGCTGACGTAAAGTGAGTAGTTTATTTATAATGTAAATACAAATTATTATTGACGATTAATTTTTATTTATTTATTCATTTATTATTGAATAGGTGTGAGGAAGATAATGTTATTACAATACCGGATAAAGTCATCTCAGACTCTATAGTCGAGGATATTGTGATGAATGGTGATGAACTAATGCAAGAGACTCACACGTGTTTCTTCTCATTAATAAGGGACGCTTTCTTATCAAAAGGAGAATATCGAATGAACAGGAATGAAATGAGAGATGCTGTTATTCTGTGGCAAGATAATCCTATATCTCCTTTAAATGATTGGTGCATACATATTTATAATTTTTATTTTTATTTGAATTTGAATTTTTTGTTACTTATTTTAATAAATTTTATTGCAGGTATTCTTTTGTCCCTTCGTGGCCTGCTCTTGTACCATTAGCCTTAGGTTTTCTTGCTGGGGAAGTGGTTTATCCGCAAGATCAACTTTTAGACGGTGATCAAGAACTAGTACCTTATCTCGAAAATAAAGGTCGGGGTGTTTATGCTTGGATCGGTGCTGGGCGAGATTCTGACTCGCGGCTGTCTATGCTGTGTACTAAATTTTTATTGTATAAGTAAGAGCTAGAAGTTTATTTCAATTTAACCAATAATTCACTTCGTTTTCTTCAATTTTATCAATACAAAAATGTTTTTAGGGATTCGCTAATTCCTCCAAAACCATCCATGCCAACAACGAATGCCTCGTTAAAACAATCGCAGCAGCAACAACAGCAGGCAAGCTTAGTGAGTGTAAACAACCTTGAAGCACTGGGAGTACAGTCTATGGATACTGCAATAGTGTCAGCGGACAGCAATACTGTGGTGGATGGCGTATCGGCAAGTTCGCCGGAGTGGGAGCCGCCAAAAGCTTTGTACCCTACAGACTGGAAGGTTAGACCTTCCACAGCTGAAGAACGTGAAGAGTTCCGCAGGCAAGAACGCATGCGGTACGCAGCGCCGCATAAGGCTTTCACCTACAGAATGCATGGATATTCGTCAGTCGTTGGACCTGTTAAAGGAATCTACCAACACAATGCTGGTAAGGGGTTTATCCATTTATTTATCACTTATTTATGTCATTTAAAAAACTGCCTAATGACTTTAAATATACATTTTACATTATATTTTTAGGGTCAGGTTTGACAAAGGCTCGTGGGCATTCATTGCTTGTTCCGGATAGACCCAACTTTGTAACAATTTTGGCATTGGTGCGTGATGCGACTGCTCGATTACCTAATGGTGAAGGTACACGGGCTGACATTTGTCAATTGCTTAAGGACTCTCAGTATATCCAAGAGGATATTTTCACTAACGATAAGGAAGGCAATTTAAATTCTGTTGTCTCTGGAGCACTTGATAGGCTGCACTACGAGAACGATCCTTGTGTTAGATACTATCCTAAAAGAAAGGAATGGTTATATCTGCATCGTGCTCGATCAGAATCAGAATTTGGTAGGACTGTAAAAGGGAATAAGTTATTAATACGCATCAAACATTTTTTTTACATATAGTTGTTTTTTTTTTTTTTTTAGAAATGTACCACCAACAACTTCAGGGTGTACCTAAGAATAAGAAGAGTTCTAGTGGCGCATCGAGAAATAAGAGCCTGCAATCATCAAGTAAAACGTTAAATTCAAATACGAAAGAACAAGCTACGACAATCGTCAAAGAGCCAGTAACAAAAAAAGAAAAGAAAAGTTCTAATCAGTCAGCTCCAACTATTTCTAGGTAAAGAAAATTTCTTTAAAAAATTATAATGTCAAATAGGTAATAAATACAAATAACTAACTTGTTTTCAAAACGTTTCTTTGTAGGAAAGAATTACCAAAAAAGCAAGAAGAGAAAATTGTGAACGTAGTGGATCAATCTGTTTCAACAACCGATCAACTTACATCAGTTTTACCACCACAGCAACAGCAACAATCGCAACAAGTAACTGCGTTGTCTTCGCTTTCGCACCACTCGGCATCAACGTCGTCGATTAACATGAACTTGCCGAATGCTAATTTGACGCCAACAATAGTGAGTGTTGTGACAACTTCTTCGGTATCGAGTAGTGTTGCTGCTCAGTCGATACTTAGCACAACTGTTCCTGCCACCACCACTTCGGTTTTATCTTCCATTTCCTCAATGCCTGTCATTGAAAAAGAGTGTCCGGTAACAGTCATTTCAACAGCTGTGGAACCTAAACCCCAGCTAACTATGAGTGTGGCGAGAGGTACGCAATTATTTATTAAATATTAATTTTGTTTTTAATGAATTTTATTTTCTCAATTTTAGAATTACCTACTATGACGAATTTAACATCGACAATTACAGGTACATCAACCGTGAAAAAGGTTACTAACGTAAACATGAAACCTGTGGCAGTGGTGAAATCAGGTGGAACGCAAAGCCTTTTGCAGTCGAATCAGCAGCATTTCCCACATCAGCAGATCCAGGTTTCAACTTCTGCTGGTTTGCAAACCATTCGATTATCGGGTCACTCGGTGTTGCAATCGGCACAGCCAGTTTCAACGTCAACGACAAGCGTCGCCACGATTTTTCCTAATTCTGCTGGTAAAACTGTGTTGAGTCAAGGTCAGCAGCAAACGGTGCTAAACACGCAGGCCGGCAAAAGCATATTGCAAACTTCGAATCTTAAGCAGCAACAGACGCAACAGCAGCATGTGCTGCCAGGAAAGACGTTACTGGCTTCACAAATCAAATTAGGTATGATTTTTATTTTAACATCAAATTAACATCCTAAAAAATTAAGTTAGTATTAAAAAAACGTTTTCCTTTAAAACAGTGAGTTCTGGTCAAATCAAGTCACTGTTAACGGGCCACGGATTACAAGGCCAGACGATTTTCATTAAACAGTCGCCTGCGGCTTCAACGTCGCAAACGGCTGGTCAGGTGGGTCAAGCGACTGCTCAGGTGCAGCAACGAGTGGCTGTAGCAACTCCGCAGCAGCAGACTTTACAAGGCGCAGGCATGCAAAGAATAATTGCACAAATCGGTGGAAAACCGATTGCTGTGCAAATTCAACAATCTCCACAGCAACAACAACAACCGCAGCAGCAACAAAAAGTTTTGGCTAAGGTGCTTACCAATGCCGCTACGGGCCAGCTCATTTCTGTTGAGAGTCTGCTGGCACAAAAGGGATTGAAACTCGCCACAACTACTGCGCATGCTAATCAGCTGGCTAGACAGGGTAACAAAGTTATTCAGACGCAATATCAGGTAAATTATTCATAATATATTCATTTTTTATAGAAAAATAAAGGAACTCCTACGATTTTATTTAA
>JAWWEM010000044.1:17725498-17739944 GCA_035582935.1 Ormyrus thymus
TATCTATTTTTTTATAAACAATATTCTTCGCATCAACGCTCGGTCGGTAAATATTAGCTTTGACATCCCCTTAAACTATAACTTAACTTTGTATCACTTGTTATTGATTTATATTTTAATTTATTTTTAAGGTCGTCACGCAAGCTCAAACTTCTGCTGGTCAGCCAAAAATAATCGTCAGTTCCCAATCACCTCAAAGTCAGGCATCCGGTCAGCCTCAGCAATCTGCGCAGCAAACAGTGCGAATGGTGACAGCTCAATTAGCTGGCAAGCCCATCGTGCTAGCAAGTAGTGGAGGAGCTAAAAGCGTCGGTGTCAATGTTGCTGCCGGTGGAAACGTTGTCATTGGCAAGCAAGCTGCTGCCGGTCAGCAATCGGGTCAACAGCAGCAGCCAATCATTCTGCCGAGCCAGCTGCTGAATATCAAGACTCTTCATGGCTTGAAGGTCATACCAACTGCAGGTTTAAAGACGACGGGAGCAGCAGTCTATGCTAGAGTTATTGCTCCTACTACAAGCCAAGCTGCGAACGTAGTTGTGCAGCAGCAGCAGCAACAATCCCAGCAACAACAAACCACGCAGCAGCAGCAATTGCAACAGTTGCAAAATGCAAGGAATAGTCCCTTTAGTGGATCGCAGTGATAGCAAGCTAAATTATTTTTGAATTTTTTCTGTTGTTTAATTGTTGACGAAGTGTGCTTTGGAGTTATGGATCGTAATGAGGCAATGGTGGTATTCTGAGAAAAGAGCCTGAGTGCTTATTTTTGGTTATGTAAATAAAATACTAGCCTTCAAAATATTAACTTTTATACTAATTCATAGTGAAAACGCTTAAAACTGAAGATTCACATGTTCTGAAAGTCTTGGCAGTTTAAAGAAATAAATGATGATCTATCTTTACCTTAACTTGATTGAAATAAAGTTTAATAAAAGACAATAACAATAATTAACAGAAAAAATTTTTCTAATTTAAACTCACTCAACTTAATTTTTTAATTAGTGAAAAGAATTACATCTTTTCAAGACACTGTTTAAAGGTAGATTTTCATTTAAAATAAAATGCTAAGATTTTTAGAAATTTTTGCGTCTTGGTAACTTTTTCAAGAGCAATGATAAATGTAACTTTGTCTGAATGATTATGTAACAGATTTTCTTTTCTCAGTTTCATAAATCATCAAAGATCTCATGCTATGTTTATATAAAGAAAATATAATACCAAAACTTCGCGAGTGCAACATGGAATACTTCGTCAGCACAGACAACAAAAAAATTTTTAGTGTAAATAGAAAATTTATGCTAAGTACTTCCGATGAACTGCAATAATTATCTATGTTTTTGAAATTTACGCGCAGTGTCGGTGGTGACTGTTTTGTGCAAAAGAGTGAGCGCATATACGTATGAATTTCTAGAATCTACTTAGGACGTACGCAAAGGACTTGACTCACCGAAAGTCCAAAACAGTGTTTAACAATTAATTCTATGAATAAAAGAGTTAAAATGATTAGTTTCAATTTAAAAAAAAAATACATTTGTGCCGGTGTTTCCTTGGTACCTCGTTTCTTGTATAAAATCCAAGAAAATCAAAACATCTTTCGATGTATACGTAATGCTTCTTATTTTCTTTGTTATTTTGAAAATGATTGATATTGTCAATGAAATAATTTAAAGAAAATAAGAGAAATTCTTGTGGATTAATAATAAGTCTTAGAAAAGTAGAATTTACCGTAGGAGAGAAAAATGTAGAAAACAAGATGAGATTTTTATCTGTGAATTACCTTTTGATACTTTTATTGCATCAGTAAATATTGGTTTTGTTCGACAAAAATGTGTAAATAATTTTTATTCCGTTTAAATTATTTTTAGCCTATCAAACGAACAATCACGTTGTACAGAAAATTCAATTACGCATTAATTTATTTAACTAATTGTATAAAAACGAAAAAATAATATTCTGAAATATTGTAAAACTTTTATTTCCTTCACACTTATTTATTACTCGTAATTTTTTTAAATTTTTTGTAATGCTGAGAACATTACAATGATTTAAATAATAGTTTATCGAGAGTGTGTACGATGGAAAATGCTAAACTGAAAGTATGTGATTATTTACAGATGCTCTCGAGTACATAGAAACTGTTAGGAATACATTTTAAATACAAAGGCACTCGCATTTGAGCGGCTCTTGCAATATTTCTAATTCGAATATATAAATAAAAACTTACTTTCGATAAATTCGTTATTTAAATTAATTTAAAATTTCTTAATCCTATGAAAAATTTCCTTTACTAAGCTAATAAAAAATCTAGCTAAACTTGCATTCTCTAGACAGCTACGAAAAGAACGTTGCTGTCGTGTCTTTGGTATACTTCATATAGTTAAAAATGATGAACGTGTTTTAATATTCATCGTCCTTCAAACTTTAGTTTTTTGAAGAAAAAAGAATGATGAATGTTCCTTGCAACACGCATTAATATGAGAACCAAAAAATACTTTTGTAAGGCGATTGAAATAAATTAAATAGTAAAAGTAGCAAGCAAAATTCCTGTCTAAAATTATTAGCGAGTAAATGATTTTGTTTTATGGGAAATAAACTTTTCTCATTTCATAAACTTGCTACTTTTGTGCTACTTTTTGTGTTAACGAATGATTAAACTTGGTACGAAACTTAGATTTCCTTGATCTTTATAAAATGCATTTCAATACTAAAAATTTGTCGTTTATCCAATGGCGAATTATTTTCAATTTCAATAGTATATACATTAAGTGTAAATACAAGTTTTACCATTGGTTATGTACTTAAATTAAATTTGCAATCCAAGAATAAAATAAGTTTCGTATTTCGAACAGATTGTAAGATATCGTTACTTTCGCATGGAACAAACAAATTTCATGAACTTGATATAAGTAATGAAAGATTTTACAGAATCAATCATCCGCAACGCACGCTTCCATTCACTCCAGTTTATGACAATTATAATAAAATAAAAGTTCCAGCAACAAAGTACGCTTTTGTCATTGCTACAATGAGAAATATAGAATGAAAAATCATAGTCAAATCGGGGGTCTCGCCATTGGAACTCGCGCGCAATATATACATTCTTTTACATAAATACAATCAACAGTTCTCGCGCCAAATAACGCGCACTCGGAAAAAACTCCACTGACAAGTACGGCAAAAAACGTTCACGCTTCGACGGCCTCTCTGACGGCGGCGGCGTCGGCCTCCTTGATTTCCTCGAGGATGTCGATAAGGTTGTTGACGCCGATGAGGTAGCCGTCCTCGTGGTTGCCGACTTGCCATTGCGCGTCGTGCTGGATGTGCGACAAGTGTTGCGGCAGCGGCAGCGTCTTTGCAAAGTCGATCATCCAAACCCCAGCGTTCTTGGCGTCGTGGACAAACAGCAGAGAAGAGCCGACGACTTCGTGCGAGGCGAAGAACGGCGAGGCTTTCAGAGTTTCTCGGATTGCTTTCAGTCGCTGTAGGTATTTGGGTACAGCGTGCGGATAGCCGTCGACGAATCGCCTGATTGCTTCCATCACCTGAAATTAGAAGAGTTTTCTTATTACTTTGGACTACTATTTAAATGAACTACGTAAATTGTACACGAAACTTGAAAAATGCGCGCAATAATCGAAAGGAATCTAATGAAAAAAATTCAGCATAAATAGCCTGAAATGACATAGGAGCAATTTCGTCAATCTAGTCATCTTTGACGGAAAAGCAGTCAGTTTGCGCGCTGATCACAATTGGAGTGATCGCTACAACCTTTACGTAACCTATCGCGATTACGTTCCGCTTTTTACCCAAAGAGCACTCGGAGTGTGCACGCGGTATACTTAGGCCGCACGGGGAGGAAAAACGAGACGAACCTGCTCGCGCGTCCTCGTGGTCTTGAAGTCCTTGGTGGAGCCGCCGCGGGCGAGCTTCATGCCCTCGACGCGGAAGCCGAGCGTGGCCGTGCTCGAGATGGTCTCGCGCCACACCATGTAGCGCGGCTTCGTCACGCCCTGCAGACGGCGCTCCTCCGCGCTCGGCGCGCTCGGGTCCACCTGCACCATCTTCTCGTACATGTCCTTGCGCAGCTGCGAAACAGAAGAGCCGAGATGTTTAGAGACATTTTTAATGACAGCTTGGCAATTCGGGTGATTATGATTGATTTTCCTTCGATAATCGCGCTCCGGAGAACTTTTCCACGCGGCGAGGAATTTTTTTTCAAAGCGGACGTGATTGGGCAAAAAGTCATTTTTCGTAAATTCCGTCGGATGTAATTGTCATCGAAAAAGTAATACGGTATCGGTAGATAAATCAGGGCCGGCTGATAAATCGAAGATCCACCCGGCCATCGCCGTCGATCTCGAAGCCACGAATTCCCGCGATCGGCAAAGTTTCCGAAAGACGTCAGGCGCGCTTATCGCCGACAGCCGCGTGAGTCAGGTGCATATCTGCGATATCGACCCACTTTTTGGAAGCTCGTCGTCATCGCGCGCGCGCGCACCTATGCAAAGAATCCGCGGCCCGCGAGAGAGGCTGACGTCCGCGGTTTTTCCCTTTCGGGGGCCCCCTCCGCTCCGTTTCTCTCGTCGATTCGCCGGGATCCAAAGGTAAACAGCAGACTCGATTTTTCGCTCGAGCGAAGCCGCGGACTGATAACGCGGCCGCGGGCCTCGTCGAAACGAAGCCTTTCGCGAGCACTCGCGTTTGCTCCGATACGGACGGACGCAAAGAGTAACCTTAATAGCGCGCTCGGCGGCACAGGGGGTTCATTCATGCTGAAGAGCTCGGGATGCCGGCTTCGTTTGTTCAGTTTGACAGCCTGGGAAGTTGAATTCACGAGACTCACCTTCGGTCGCTCCTTGGCCTTGGCGAGCTCGGTTTCCAGGTACGTCCTCACGCCGACCTTGCAGTCCATGACGCAGGGCTGCTCGAACTCCCCGAGGAGGTCCTGCAGCTGCAGGTACGAGGCGACGATCGTCCCCTTGTCGTTCTCCTCCTTGTCCGTCGGGGCCTCCTTGTTGTTCGCGGGCGCCTCGTCGGCGGCGTCGTTCGGCTCGGCTTTGCCTCGCTCCTGCAAACGCGAACGTGTCGGGCCGGTCAGCTTCGTCGGGCTCGTCGTTAGGAGCGAAAAGGAAAGACCGGCTTGGATACTCACGTCGAGCTCCCTGACGTCGAGGACGCCCTTGTACTCGGGCACGAACGGCCTGAGGGCGTCGCGCATCAGCAGCCGAAAGCAGGCCTCCTCCTGGGGGCAGAGCTTCTTGAGGATGGTGCCGGGCACGGGGCCGGCGCGAAAGTTGCCCTGGTGGCCGCCGAGCTGTACCTGTTCGGGTGTGATTCGTGGATTAGCGGTCGATTTCGACGGGAGGAGTCGGCGAGGGGAGGAGGAGGAGGAGGAGGCGAGACTTACCCAGGGGTAGCGCTGCTTCTTGTAGATCTGGAAGAAGGGCGTCCAGTGGACGATGTTGCGCAGCTTTCGCCAGCCGGACGTCTGCAAAGAAAGACACAGAGATTGAGACTCGATCGGCGGACGGAATTTTCATTCGGCTGCGGGTGTTTTATAATTCGCATAAAGCGGGACTTTGACAACTGTTGCTTCCGAGTCTTAAAAACACGGGGACGGCCTCGCGACGGAGTAGAGAAAAAAAAGAAAGAAAAAAAAGAGCCTCGCCTGATGACTGATTAAATAATCAGCGATCATAAATCCTCGATTTGAGGTTAGAGCTTGGAGAATGTCGCAGTCGCGAGAGCGCAGGAAGCTTTCGTACGAATTCGCGCACGCCGTCGGGTACGTAATACAATCCGCGAGAAACTGCGCGCACTTCCGACAAAGAGCGGGGACGGCCCTTCGATTCTCTCCCAAAGGGTACCTTGGCGGCGACGGGTCGGTTCTCGATCTCCTCGTCCTCGATCTTCTCCCCCTTGAAGCTCTGGTCCGAGTCCCACTCGGAGCTGAGGTCGTCGCCGCTGGGCTCGCTCCACTCGACGTTGCCGCCGACGAGGCTGGGCACCTCGAGGAGCTCGAGGTACTGCCTGTAGCCGGGCGTCTCGGCCCAGTTCCTGAGATTGTTCGCCTCCTCGTGGGACTGGCCGAGGTCGCCGTTCGTCCTCGGGGCCCGCTGCCTCATCGGCGAGGGGCTCCTGGAGGAGGAGGGGGACCTCCGGCACTCGGCGACGGTCAGGGTGTGCCGCCTCGAGTTCCTCCGGACGCGGCTCCGGGCGATCTTCTTCTGCCTGGCCAAGCTGTTGAGGCTCGACTTTCTCGCGTCGAAGCCGCTGCCGCTGTTGTTGTTGTTGTTGTTCGGCTCGGGCTCGAGCTCCTCGTCGCAGAAGCTCGCCCGGGTGCAGACGATCTTCGGGATGACCCTCTCGCACTGCATGGTGGCCGCGGAATGTGCGTGTAACTGTTCTCTCTCTGTCTCTCTCTCTCTCTCTCTCGGAAAGAAAGTCGGCTTTCTCCTCGGTCCTCTAGGCGGACGACGACGGCGGCATGACGCCGCGCTCGAGGGGCCGACGGACGGGCGAGGGAGCCGACGTTCGCAGGCTGGAGCGAGAAGCGGCTCGAGCGAGGCGCGACGAGCGACTGCAGTCCACCCACTGCGATGCCCGTCGATCTCGTGTGCCAGTTTTTTATTCGCCGGCGCGGGCTCGTGACGTAGCCCCCCGAGTCTCTCGAGCCGCCGCCGAGCGAGGCGAGCAGAGAGAGAGAGAGGAGAGGAGCACGCGCGGCTACGTGCGCAAGTACGGCGAATGAACTCGCCGAGTCGGCAGGTGAGGAGCGGCTGACGTCGCGCGCCGAGAGAGAGAGAGAGGAGAGGCGGTAAGGGCAGCTTTTTCAGCTGTGTCCTGCGCGCTTGATTGATAGGCCGGATGGGTAGCGGAGCCTACGAGTGCACTGTCACGTATCCTGCGGCACGTCGTGTTTGAACAGATTTTCGCTCTTTGCGTCAGTAGGATCGTAGAGGGGACGGTTGAATTTGTTTATTGCACAGTCTAATAATGTCGCTTGGAAAGCTTTTCCAACGTTTTCTCCGCACTTCTTGCTCCGACGAAATTCGCGGAAGATGCCGAGAACCGATCCAATGATCCGCGGCTCTGCATAAACAGTCGTAAAGCCAGACGGCGATTCTTTTCGCGGAACGTCGCGATCGCGCGAGTTCCGTCTGGCTATACACTTTTCAATTAGATCGAAGCGCCTGATGAGCAGCGAGCTTTCTTCAGTCTCGATTGTACGCGTCTCGTTACGAGGCACACTTTGTACCATTTCGATCGAGCGCCGAAAAAGGTGAAAATTGAAAACAAGAAAAACAGACTGTCGCAATAATCGCGCGGCCGAGAATCCGGCTCGAAGGGCGAGCAATTTGTCGCCTCGGTTCGCATAAAAGATCGATTAGCTAACGTGTATATTTAAGCGTTGGCTCTTACCATTTCGCATCGATTCTAATGAGGTGAGTCAGAGCCGCATACGCTTTGCATTTTATCGGTTTAACATGATTTTTTTTTTTTTTTACGGAATCGCATTAACGGCCGGCGCATATTATCAAGAGCCTTTTCAACGGCCCCGGCTCGCTCTTCCAAATTAAGCCGAAAAACGCCGCTGCTTTCATAACATTGTTCGCTCTCTCGGCATTGAGCCGAAAATTAAGAGCCTTGAGTAGCGGCGGTGTTTTTTCTTCTCTTTTCACGAGCGAAGCGACCCATTGTCTCGCCGCTCGAGGATCTTATTTATAGCGGTAAAGGTGCGTTAGCTCGATAGTAGCTCGAGCGCGCAGAGCAGAAATTGAATTTTCGCAGAGTCATTAGCGTAATTATGCAACGTCCAAAGGTTGCGATGTTTCTTATATAATTTACAGTGGCGACTCGGCGTGACGTCCGGAGTGATGTGCCGAGTCGACATTCTCATTCATCGATGCTCTGAAAATTCACGATGCAATTATAACCAAATTCTTGGCGTCGCTTATAATCTCTCTCTCTCTGTCGTTTAAATAATTCACGACGACGGCGTTACTCAATACAAAAGGGTAACTTAAATTTTGAAATACGCATGTCGTTTATTTGAGATCGAGGCGATAAATTACTCCGCGACCCGTCGACAAAATATACAATTCGAGAGTAAAAACGGATTTATTAAACCCCCCGAAACCTTTCGGCGAGTTCAAAATACACACATTAAATCGACGCTTGTTGCGAGCCCCGACAAAAACATATCAAAGCGAGTCGTTCGCCCGACGACTGATCTTAACGCCCTCCGCTAGAAAAGAGCTTATATTTAGCGAGTAATAACAATAAGATGATTCACCCCAGGCCAAGAAAAGCACAATCGCGTCCTTTGCGCCGGAAAACCGAGCGCGACCGTTACCGGGAAGGGGCCAGCATCAGCTGTCGCTCGATGTACATCGCAGCGACGCGAGAGGATCCGTGGCGGCCCGCGGGGGCCGCGTGGCCGACGGCAGCAACGAACTCCTTCGAAGCAAGCCCCGTTCGCGCGTCGGAGGGTCCGGGGCCGCTCTCGTCGTCATCGATACGCTGGGCCGGGCGATTGATGGCCTTTTGATGGAGCTTCATTGGTCACTCGAGGTGCGCGTCAACTCTTAACGATTGTATTTTTCGAGCTCGATCCGCGGCTCCTCGACGTATTCCGCCCGAGCGCGAGGCTATTTTTCTTCTTCGCGAAAAGAGGCATCGGTCGGGGCTATTTTTGCCGGGAGCCGCGATGCTTCTTTCAAGCATTTCTGATTGAGAGGTGATTTAATCTCGATTCGAGCTACTGTACTGCAGGCCGAGATATTCAATTTCGAAGAGGGCGATAGTTGACAAAACACTGAATCACCGCCGCTTCATTTTTATTGAAAACAAATGTGTAATTATTATTAGCAATAATCGTTACTAATAACGATTACCGGAGTTACCGGCTAATCTTAGCGCCGTAATTCAGGCGCAAAAAGACGAGTCCCTAATCAAACAAAAACAAAGGATGATTCAAAAGCCGTACGATAAAGCCCAATTATAAATCACCATCCGGCTAAGAAGAAAGCGCAACGGCTTTCTCGCTCAGTCGTGACTAATCGAATCGCGCGAACTGCGCCATTCTAATTGTTCACTGTCGTCCGTAAAACGACCGGTTATGATGAAGCGATGAAAAACGAAAAAAGAAAAAATTCCCGCCGCGTCGTGACTCGGAAATTCGGCTCGGCTCTGACGTGCTCTCGGACCTTTTATAGGGGATGTACCGCTCCGGCGCGGAAGCGCAATAGACGGACTTTTTCCTCTACGTGAACGCGACCGCTTTACGTAAGAATTTTCACTGAACGAACGAGCGAGCTCGCCGGCTTTTGATTCGCCGTCTGATTATTCTAATGCTTTCGGAGAGAGGATGTTATAAATATTTCATTGCAATTGGCTCATTATTCACCGGCGGTGTGCGTCGTTGCGTCTCTGGGTGCCTCCCCAATTTGAAAAATCCCGATAAAGACGCTACTCCCCTCCTCCTCCTCGTCCTCCCGTTACCGAGCAGATGTCTCGCTGCAAAATATTATGCTCTCCAATATTTTTAAGAGCTTGAAGAAACCGCCGCGCACTCGGGACCGACATAAAAGTATCAAAGTAGCCTCTGTTTTCCGCGTAGGCCTTCTCCCGGAGCCATTATTAGACCTATTATTAACCTCGTGTCGTAATGAATTGCGCTCGAGCGCCTTTTTTCTCTCTCTCTTTTTTCTCCGCTCGCACGACGATCCGCGAAGCAGCTCTCGACTCTCGTCAGACGTCAAGACACTCGCCGCCTTGACGTTCGCGCGAATCGGGCACAAGTATATTGTCCCCCCGGCCGTAAATTTCGCCGCCCGAGCTCGAGGCGGCGATTTGCGCAAATCATCCCGAGATTGATTTACGATCGATACACTTGCGCGCGCCGCAAGTGTGCTTGGTCAAACAAGCGGCAGCCGGGCGCCTAACTTTCCGCGGCGACGTTTCGGGGGACGCTCGTCCGCTGTTTTTCCGCCGTCGAAGCGAAGCCCGTCTGTCCTCGCCGCGAGGAATCCGAGGCGGCGGAGCGATTGCGCAAGAAGCAGAAGCGGCAGCGACGCGGCCACGCGCTCTTATCGCGCCGCGCGTCAAACAGTCGCCGCTCTTTTATCGCGGCTCCGTGTTTATTTGGCTCCGCGAGCAGTCTGCCCCGCCCTTCCCTCGCCCTCCGCGCTCTTTGCCGATCTGTGCAGATTTCGCGCGGGCTTACTATAGAAGGAGCCGCCGTCGCGCCGCTCGATCGTCGCGTGATCGACAATGCGGCCACTCGGTGTAATGTATTTTCGCCGCGCCGATGCGGATTCGAGGAGCGCGGCCGGCCGCGATAAACAAAGAGCTTTCCTGGTCTCGCTCGGCTTCGTGGCCGCGCATAATCCAAGCCCGCGATAATCTCAAATATTTATGCTAATGCCCGCGGTTACTTAAGAGAACGGACGCCTTGCCGAAATTCACGGACAGAACCCCGCGTAATCTGCGGAATAGATAGAGACAATTGTAGATAGAGACAATTATTATGTAATGCTCCGAAAAGGCATTAGCTGAAAAATCACACGAATTCCGGGAACGAGGCAATAAAGATACGATCGATATACATATATTTTATCGTCGTTTAAGCGTTTTAGTACCCCCCTCCCCCTTTTTTTTTACGACGAGCAACAGTTTTTACTCGCCTCTATTAAGATCTTTATCTCCGCGTAATCGTAAAGCCTATTTGCTCATATCTTTATATAGCAGATCGACTCAATGATTCTGTAAATCCTTCACCGCCTGCTCGTTAAACGCCAGAACTTCCGTCAAACCGGGCTTTGAGCAAAAATTCTTACGCTCTCGCCTATCGATTCGCAGCCTTGACCGTACGTCCGCGGTGTCCGTGAAACGGGGCGAAAAAAATTCCGGCTTCCCCGCTGGAAGAAGCTCTCCGAGCCGGGAGGATGCAGCGCTCGTCGCGTTCGGCCGCGACCGGGCTCGCTTTCCGCCAAGTCGGCAATTTGCATGCTCCGCGGGAGCGGCGGCGCTTCCCGTCGTCGTAATTTCCGGCGGCGCGCGCGCGCGGGTCGGGTCGCGACGGCTCTCGCCTGGATGCAGGCCCGCCGCGACGCGCTTCTCGGACCTCCTTGGCTACGTGTGCGCAGTGACTGATCCTGAGAGTGCGCCAGCTTTTTTTCATATCCTGTAGGGACGTCGCTGCAAAGAGTCACTCGTAAGGGGTTTTGAGGATCGAGGAATTCGATGGCGATGCTTGTTTTGACGCGAGACCCATAATTAAAAATATAAAATATTTAATTTTTCAGGTTACTGGCGAAAGTTGGCCCTGTCTGCATAATCTTAAATATTATGGAATTTTATAACAGGGCCCTTCCGATCGCCGTACGATGCGTTTTTCTAATTTAATCATTTTTCGAAAATTACATATTTCAGCCGAGACGACGGAGGTTACCGGGGCTCGGAAAGATTTTTAAAACGTTCCATCAGCCAGACGGCAACGCTGCATCGAACGTTCAACGAGACTCCGTTTCAAATCCGAATCGAAATTTTCACTGATCTCATTTATCGCCGCCGTGAATTTCATTATTTCGGGAGGAGTCGGCCTTACGCGCCGTTGAATCGATCGTTTTGTTATTGTTTTTATTCGAGTTGCGTAACGCACACCGCGAGGGGCATACCAATTGGCGGGCCGGGAAGCTGCACTCCGCGACGGGTTACATCATGCCGCGCGGCTAACTGTAAAGATTCTATTGTCCGCGTCGCGGAGACTTATGGTAATACAGACGCACGGCCGACGTCACGCGCAGTCGTCTCTTTTTCGGGTTTTCGAGAGAAAACATTTTTAGGAACCCCCCCCCAAGAGAGCGGGCCGCGGTGCGTCGACAAACGACGCGGCTGTGGACGGATAAGCGGGGAGAATAAGAATTACAAAGCTTACGTAGACTTTGCTCGCGAGCGGTTCGCGAGCGCCGAGATAAACACTAAACAATGCTCCCTCGACCTTGCGTCCGTTTTTCTCGCTTATTAAATTTTTCGAGCGCGCGCGTCACACGTCGCACCGCCGCGCGCGAAGGCGACGACCTAAAAATTAAAAGCGCGGGAACGTTCCTCGGCGTCGAAAGCGGCCTAGATACCTTCCGCGCGGCTCCGCAACTTTTTACCTCTCCGCTCCGCTTCTCTGTACACTTCGAGATGCGCACCGCGCCGACCCACGGCGACGGATCTGCATCTCCTCTCCTCCCGCGTTCGCTCGGGGTCGGCGGGAGGCTGCGAGCCGAGAGGCAAAGCCATCGGCATCCCACAGCCGGACAGCCGCTCTCGCCGAGCCCCCCGGCCGCCTCCTCGCTCGGGCCCGACGACGCTCCGGCGTTATGTGCTCGCGATAAACCGGGGGACTTAGCATAAATTTCAATATCCACCGGCGGCGGATTAGCATTGACGTAGCCGCGGCGTATAGAGGCTCGAAGGCCCGCGCCGATCTCGCGGCTCGCGCTCTCGTTTCTTTCTGCGGCCCGAGTCGCTGCGCGTCAATGCGCGCGGGCGCGAGGCGGTCCGAAATAAAAACAACAAAAAAACAAACGACAAGCCGGTCGATCGTCGCGATAAGCCGCGGAGCAAAAACGGCTAATTGCGAGGTGCCCGAGCGCGGGACTTGCGTCATTACGCGTCCTCGCGCCTCGTCCCAAGACGGCTCCGAGGAGCCGCTTTTTCGGCCCGAGAAGCGGATGGAATTTCGGGGGGACCCGGGCACTTTTCCCCCAACTGCCGGGCGTCGTTTATTCAATTGGCTCCGCGCGCCAGGCGGTTCTGTCGCGCGAAAAAACCGCCGATTCGAATCGCTCGGTGTATACACAGCGGCCGGATAAAAAGCCCGAGCCCGGCCTGTTTACCCAAAGGCAGCTGATCAAAAACGCCTCGTCCGTAAAATCGCTCGGCGCGAAAATTCAGCCGTACGTGCCAGCGGTCCTCGCCGATAAAGAGCCCATCGCCGCGGCAATCGAGCGATTGCGATAATACGCTCGCGCCTCGTAAATGCGTCAGTCCGATAATCGGAGCGACTCTCGTCGCCCGGTTTAATCGCCCGAATCCACGTACGCGCCCCGGGAGAGGCTCTCGAATCTCGCTGTTTTTTTTATCTTCTTCTTTATTTTTCGGCGCGCGGTTCCTCCGCTCGCGGCGCTCCGTGTTTAGCGATCGTCGTCCGTGACGCACGCGAGCGACGCCTCGCAATATTGTTATTTACCGAAATCGCGCGACGCGGGTCAGCCAAGGTGGAATAATACCGTTTCGACACGCGGAGAGAAGGCGCCGCGTTTGCGCTTCACGGTTGCGACACGCCGTACTGTGTTTCCAGGGAGATCATTCAGCCTCGAGGAGGCGCTCGGCGCGTCTTGCCTCGCGTCGCGGCTCGCTCGGATGGAAAATTCGAAATTATTTATACTCGCGCCGGATCGCACTCGATTCTTGAGAGAGTCATTCGCGCACCGGTCGTAATTCTCGCCTCGATTACCGAGGCTCGTTAAATTGTCCATATGGTTGTAAAGGCGCTCGAATCGTAAAATTTACGTAATCCGCAGCGCGCTCGTCCGCCTCTCGGAAGTATCGCCGAGCTCGAGAACACGCGCGGACGACGATGCGAGGGGCTTGCGCGCACTCGCTCTCCCCGAGCGCGGAAAATTCACATTTGCCAAGAGAGGACGGGGCCGCGCGCTATTTATCGCCCCGCGACGAGCGCGCAGTTCTCTCCCGGCGCCAATTATCGAGCGATCAGTCGGCTCGGGCAATATTTTCAGAGCAAACACGCCTCTCGGAAGTCGAGGACGGAGCGGCGCACGCATGCAACTTTCCACGAAAGCCGCGCCGGGAGAGCATTATTTCGGAGAGGAGGAAACTTCCTGCTCCGCGCGCGAGGGAGCCCCGGATGCGTATTATCCAAAGCGCGCGCCAGAGAGCGAGAGCAACTTTCACGCGCAATGCGTCAATGGCGGCGGCTCTCGATCATCGTCCGGCGCGCGACTTCCTACAGGCCCAAAAAGGCGCGGGGCGAGAGCGTGCCCCCCTCCTCTCCCCCCCCCCCCCCCGGAGAAATTGGGCCGTGCGACCAGAAGATTCATCGGCGAGGCAGAGCGAGCTTCGGTCCGCGGAAACGCTGGCTATTCGCTCGATATTAGATCGGCGAGCGGGGAACACGAGAGGTGCGACGGAGTTTTCGATGAAAGTTTGGTAGAAGAGCCGTATACCCTCAAGGGTACGAGAAGATTGCAATCTCGATAAGCGGAGCATCGGCCTCTCGCCGACTCGATCGGACAAAGAGAGCCGATAAACAAACAAGGAAGCGAGAGGAAACGCCGCGACGGCTCTCGACTGCGTTTAAGAGTGCTCTACCGAAATTGCCCAAGTCCGAACTGACTGTGGCGCCTCCTTCAACTATGAAAATTTTATTTAT
>JAWWEM010000044.1:17740044-17757559 GCA_035582935.1 Ormyrus thymus
TTAATGATAATTCATAATTGTTCTCAGTATGCTTATAACCGAGAAAGGAGAAGTTTACACATTTGGATGGGGTGCTGATGGTCAAACAGGTCTTGCACATTATCGAAATGAATTCAGGCCTTCAATAGTCAAAGGAGATTTAGCAGGACAAAATATTATTAAAGTAGCATGTTGTGCTGATTTTGTCCTGGCACTTTCAGGTAATGTAATATGCCTATTTAAAATATAAATTGAAAAGAAGATATGCATATTATATTGTCATTTACAGATAAAGGTAAAGTCTTTGGATGGGGAAATACAGAATATGCTCAGATACCATCTAACAAAGATTCTCAACAAATTAATATAGCAAGTGAAATGGATCTAGGTGCTGGTCATATTGTAGATATAGCTTCAGGTGGTAGTTTTTGCATGGTTTTAAACAGTAAGTTTGAAATATTTATCTTAAAATTTTTAATTATTAATTGTTTATAAAATTTTAGTTTAATCCACAAAATTTCATCAACAGATGACGGAGAAGTTTATGTTTGGGGATTTGGAATTCTTGGTTTAGGTCCAGAGATTCAAAAAGTTGGTAAACCAACTCTCCTTCCGAAGACATTGTTTGGTTGCAATGCTTATGAACCTCATACACAGGTAAGCTTACAAATTTATTTATTTAAAAATATACATAAATAAACATACAGGCTTTATTTTAGAAATGTAAAACATTTAAAATCTTACAGGTTGTTAAAATATTTTGTGGTATGAGCCAATTGGGAGCAGTTACGAATGAAGGACAGCTTTTTATGTGGGGACGAAATAAATTCGGCGCGCTTGGCCTTGGCCATCTACATGACCAATTTTTTCCATTAAAAGTAGGTTTATCCTTCTTACATACTATGTGGTATTTAAATTAGTAATATTTTAATTTTATTTATTTTTAGGTTTCTATAGGAGCCGTAGTTAAAAAAGTATGTTGCGGAGTCGACCATACAGTATCGATTTGTAAACCGTTTATTTAAGCAAATAAAAAATTTTTTAATATTACGTGTTAAAAGTTACAGATGTTATCTATATGCCGCAGTGATTATACTTGAAGAATCTAAAATTTGTACAGATATTTATAGTCTTAACATTAATCGTTTTTAATAAAAACGCTTTCTCAAAGAGTCACATTTTTCTTACGCAGTAAAGTACAAAATTACAATGAGGGAATGAGGAGCAGAATAGATCGGTTGCGTTGTCATATATGTCAATGGGATGTCAATGATATTAGAATGAACACGGAGGCTTAGAAAAATCGAGCAAGCGCTATCAGAAGCAGTAGAGGGGTAGCGAGCAACGAGCTTGCGCCACTTTTGCACACGAGGTTCTGGTAGGAGATCGTGAATCTTATATCATCTGGAAACCGGCATATTCTTGGATCTAAAATCAAAGAAATCATTTGTCAATCGTTGAACTTTGTCGTCAAATTATTATAACTCACCGTTGCAAGCAAAGTTGGCAGCAGAGCTTGACATATTAGAGCTAATGGAGAAGTAGTAAGGCTTGCACTTGTGCAGATAGATTTCGTCTTGGCAGCTTAAATCAAATTTCTTCGAGTTACTTGTTACTGAGACGCAATCGGTCTGCGATGTTGAATTAATGTGCAGTAATTCTCGAGACGTGCAGACTCGCAGCGACTGGCCAGTCATGCTTCTAATCTAAATAAACAAGTACGAATGTTACGTTGAATGATTTCTGCATTCGTGAAAAACCGTCGAACGGTCCATTTTGTTACCTCTATTTTTGGCGGATTCTCTGTATCATCACTGAAAAAGTAATTGGGATGAATCCTGTAGAATTTGATGCCATTTGGTCCAACAACGTCTGTCATAGGACGGCTCTCGCCTATCTTCTCGTAATTAGCTCCGCATTGCGAGTTGACTAAGCGTCTTGGAACTACGGAAAAAAAAACACTTGTAAATACAAAGTCGCACTCCTCTTGCTCGAAGACTCACCTTGTTTGATTCTCGAGATAAGAGACTCGACGACTCGATAGCCCTCCGTCGTTTCCTGAATCGATGGAATATCGGAGAAAATGTCATTCGGATCCACCAGATCCGCCCACACGTTTTTATTCTCAGAAGTCAGGAACAATATCACCGCGTCTAAAAGGAGCACGATCGAAAGTAAAAAGCACTGCCGAATCCAATCTAACGAGGAAAATATAGATTCTCACCGGGAACTTCCTCGCTTATCGTTTTGAGGGTTTGTTGAATGTATTCCTTGTCGTTCATCGGAACGGTGCTGTGATACGGCACGAACACGACTACGTCGGATTTACCGCCTCCGAAGCCGCTCTGGCGTTCTTTGTTCAACTTCGTCGTCTGGATGAATCTGAGAGTTTCGAGCGATTTCGACATGCTGAAGTCTTTCTCAACTGTAGAAAATTATTTTCTCTTGTAAATAGCCTCATTTGACCAAAACAATTGTAAAGATAGGGCAACGTTACGTTTCTCGTAGTTCGAGGAGTTGAACACAGAGTAGAAATCAATGGGGCTGTTGGTCGAGTTGATGATTGCAGAGCCGTTCGCGCCGTTCAGGAGGGTAAAGTTGCTGTTGTACGGGGAGATTTGCAGACCGTTTAACAATTGCCTGAAATTAGGATGAAGGCGTAAGAGCTGCAGGTGAACATCGGCGGTCGCGAATACTTACGCGAGCATCGATTTCGCAATCCCATAAGGCCAGCTCGCGTCGAGGATTATCGTGAGGTCCACGGCCGGTTCGGAGTTCAAGTCCGTCGTTGCTCTGGCTAATTCGCATGACATGTCGTTGTTCATCGTCGCTAAAACATCATTTTCACTGAAGCTCTGCCCCTCACAGTCTTTACTCCCCCCTGTCACTTACGTATTATGGATTGAAGATCGTTGACAGCCTGGACGCTGAAATTCTTGATCGCCTCAGAGGAGAAGGTGGCAGTCGCCAGGTAAGCGTTCAAAACTATAGCCGCAGCGTGAGTCTGAAAGAAAGGCCGCAATCATTCCCAGCCGTCTCGTTCGCCAAGTCCTACAGTGCAACCGGCGCCCACTCACCTGCGCGACGAGAGTCTCGGTGGGCGCGACAGTCGCCAGATGCGCCCTCCTGTTGCAGGCCCTGTATCTCCTGTCGAAGAATCCCCGGTCGCTGTAGTACATGTCCAGCACCTGCGAGAGCCTCAGTCCGCTGGCCTTGCCGACGTACTCGGGCACCTGGCTCGCGAGTATCAGGCCGTCGAGGTCGCCGCGTATCTCCGCCGCCGTCATCTGCAGGTTCTCGTTCGCGTTCAGGAAGTAGTAGAGCGGCTCGTTCGTCGAGTTCCAGTTGCCGTCCGCCCCGAGGCTGAAGCGCTCGCTCTCGTGCGGACTCTGCTCCAGGGCGACCTCCGCCAGATCGCCTGTTTTTGGTCCGGGATTTTTTTCTTTTTTTAGTAAATTGCGGCAAGCTCTTTGCAATTAGAAGTCCGTCGGAGCTCCGGGTCAGGGATTTTATTTTAACATTGGGGGTGAGTTTTCTCGAATGAAAATGCGAAAGGTAAAAGCCTCGTCCACTCGGTCGGTCGCTCGATTTTTCAAAAGTTATTTCAATTAGTGAAATCGATTTTTTTTAAATCACTTATAGTATACATATACCTTTGTAACAGTTAATTGTTGAGTATTTTAATACAATACTAGACATTCGAAAGGCGAGATCAAATCCTAAAAATTAAAAAAAATTTCATCCAAAAATCTTTATTTGTTGAAAAGTTATAGTTAATTAAAGATTCAAGCGAAAATTGTGTCGATGAAATTTCGCAGATTTTGTTATGCTAATACTTTATTGGACATTCTTTGATTGACTATAACTTTTGAATAAATAAAGACTTTTTAATGAAATTTTTGCCAATCGTTAGGATTTAATTTCACCTTTCGAATGTCGAGTATTCAAAACACTCTACAGTTAACTGCCGAGAAGTACAATTGATTTAAAAAAAAAAAATCGATTCCTCTTAAACCGCAGGGAAAAAAGCTCGATAAATTTTGAAAAATCGGTCGTCAGACCGACAACGTTAAAACAAAATTCGCGACCCGACGCAGACTCCCAGCGCGAGCAATAAACCCTCACCAGCCAGCGTGGCGAGGAACTTGTTGTCCAGATTGGCCTCGGATGGGTAGCCGGAGACGCGCTGCTCGACCTGCTGCTTCATCAGATCGCCTATCCTTATCAGCTGGCGCTCGAGGCCCGCCGCGATGCCGGCGATCACCGAGCCGGCGGAAACCGTGCCCCACCTGGTTTTTTTTTTTGTTCGCCGCATGGAACAAGAGAAAGAAAACGAGCGCCGTGTGTCTAGAGTAAACTCTTTCGAAAGGGCCCGGACGAGCCGTTCGACAAAGGAATACATTACGCGGTATTTGAAAAGGTTCGCTTACGGTGTCTTGACGGCGCCGTTCTCCGTCGGGCAGCGGCTCAGCGGCGGCAGGTTCGTCATCAATCGAGCGGCGTTGCCGGGATGATTGGGCGGCAGCGCGGGATACATCGAGTTCGGGTCGACGGTGTTCTCGCTTTTGATCATCATCTCTCTGAAATTCGCAGAAGGCAATAATGAAACGGCCCGGAGCGCGGAGTTGAGGTGCACTCACAATTGCTCGGGAGTGAGAGTCTCGGCGTCCTCTTTGACGTTGCGGTCTTCCGGCCCGCGGACGCTTCTGCCGTATCTTCGATAAGCGTAGTTCGCCAGCTTGCAGACTCGGTTCTCGTCGTTCCTCTCGAATATGTCGATGCTGCTCGATATCATCGAGTGCAACGAGCACTGAAACGAAGATATTTAGCTTTTCAAATACGCTCGAACGCGCCGTTTATCCATAGCAAGCTATTTTCACAAAAGCAAAGTGCCAATCATAAATATTACTCATTAGCCGGCGATTGGCGGCGTCGCCACGAGTTTCTCGGAAGCGCGAGCCGCGGGGCTCAGATAAAGGCGGTTACTCACCCGTTCGAGGGCGGAAATGCTGTTGTTGGGAAAGTTGACGGCGCTCCCGGGGATGACTTTGAGCGTCTGCGAGAACCGGAAGAACTGCTTGCCCAGCGGCACCCAGGGCGTTATGCCCGCGGTCGCCTTCACCGTCGGGTTCTTCACGATGCCGTCTTGGCGGAACCTGAGCAAAAACGGTTTTACAGCAAACACACATAGATTTTCAATTCGGAGCTATTAACGGGGATTGCTATGTCATTCGTGGTGCAGTGAAACAAAATGTAAAGAGCCAACGCTGCCGTAAGTCCTACGTCAGTATTGAACACCTGCCGAAAGTGTCGCCGCACCACGGATCAAGATTCAAGATGATCCAGGCAGTCGCGTCTTACTTTTCGTCAGCGCCAATTTCAATGCTCACCGGTGCAGAAGAGCCGAGGACATTTGCCGCAGGTCCATGTGGACGGCGGCGTTCTCGATTCTCCGCAGAATCGCAATGAGGATCTCGATGTTGTGGGGCAGCAGGTTCCACTTGTCGAACTGATCGTCATTGTAGCACTCCAGAAGCGACGGCGACAGATTCTTCACCGCGTTCTCCTGGCACTGCACCCCTGGGGGCAAGGCAAGAGCGTTTTGCGTTTATTAAACGGGAGACGAGCGAAGGTTGTAGGTCGCCGCTAACGTTTTTTTTACAAGAATCAAATAAACCCGAGAGCTGATCGAGTTAATTGAATTTTTATTGAAATAGGGAGGCGTGCTTTCGATTTGGTCGAAAGAATTACAAATAAGCCGGTGATAAACGCCTTGACGATCGCCGAATTTTATCGCGTAATAGACTTTGTGATTCATAACACTTGTCCGGGCGCTTCTCAAAGAGCAATACTTCGACATCGTCTTTTTCCTTTGGACTTGTAAATTTATACGTAGCTAAGTCCGTTTTTATTTAACTTACAAACAGAAGACAGCTGGAGACCAGTTTTTTCTTTGACAAAAATCCACAAAATAGATGTGCAAGCGTTATAAATATTCTCCGGATTGGAAAAAGAATCCAGTCCAGTTTAATCTGTAACTTAATGTGTCACACTATGTACACTTTACGAAAGATTACACCTATCTAATTTTCCGCTTATCTAAGATTGCCCGCGCATTCGTACCTCGAGACCGAGGGAGCGCTTCGATTTCATCACGATCGACGAACGTAAAAAGCCGATCTCCCCGAACTTAAAGAAAAGAGAAAGAAAAAAGACTCACCAGCGACGCAGAGCAGCGCAGCAGCCGCGAAAACCGCCCTGGACCTCATCCTCTCTCCTCCTGCGCACTTCGGAACGAAAAAAAAAAAAAAAACAACAGGCGACGCTCTAAACTCCGCTCCGTCACGTATGCCCACTCAGGCGATCATGCCGCGATTGCGCGGACGGGCCGAAAAATCGGGGGATCGGCGCGCGACGCCGACGGGAGACTGAGAGCGGCCCACGCCTTTCGCCGTACGCACCTTCTGCCCAGATAAGATAGCCGGCCGCGCGGGCTTATCTCGCACACAACCTGCCTCGTGCCGGAGAGGTGCCGCGGCGCGCCGAAGCGGCTTCTTTTTTTGGACGGGGCGAAGCGAGTCAGTTTTCTGGGGCCTGCGGAATGTCGGGAGCGGGAGGACGCGCAGGTGCGACGCGGTGCGTCACTGTAGACCTGGGAGCGTGAAAACCGGCGAAAACGGCGGCCGGTGAGTCGGAAGTGTCGCTGGGCAAACAGATACGAGGAATGATGAATAGTGCGAGGCGTTGATTGGCGATCTGTCATTCGCTTGTAATAGATTTTAACGCTTCGCTTTGTTTTGCAATGAGATTGATTCTGAAAGTCAATTTTGGTGGAAATGATAAATCTAAAGCATATCTATTGTATAAGTATTGATCTATCGAGATATAGGCAAGCCGGCTGTTGCGGGTTATCAAAGCATGAAATTTCTATTGATTTACTATAAGCAAGCAAGGGATTTTGATGATTTCACTGCACCTGCTTTTTATCTGATAAACGATTCACTATCATGGTGTGTACGGAGCACGACTTGAAATTAAAGCAACGTACTTTGGTGTAAAATATCGAGCTCGCTTCATTCGGTTTATCTTATTCCATTAATTATTATTAATGAAAAAAAGCTTGCATTGAACTCAGTAAGATTATTTCATTATTAATCTACCAGATTTATCATCATCGATACGCGAATCTGGAAATGGTAAAGAAATAGATTTTTTTCTACTTCGTTTTCTAAGAAAGAGTATATGGTTTGCGCTAGTAATCATGAGTAATATTTGAGCAATTACGGATCTACAAAGTGTCTACGGAAGTACACAAATAAAATTCTTTCGATCAAATTCTTCGGCACTAAATTTCAAAGCGATTATTCAATTAGTATCAAAGTGAATCTTTACAAAGCCTCGCCTAAACTCCAATCGATTCCCCAGCTATATCAAAATCACTATATCACACACAGCTATATCAATCATCGCGAAGCCTCCTCTTACAAAAAAGAATACCAGCATCTCCGCGGAAAAACGCAAGGAAGACGAATAATTGGGTCACACCCGCGCTTTCCCAACTGGCCCGTTATCTTATCTCGCGCGGCGGCAGAGGTGCGAGCGCGCGCGGGCTGAACAATATCGGCGAGCCATCTCTCTCCCCGTGAGTCACGCACGCGAGAGAGAGTGAGAGAGAGAGAGAGAGCGCGCCGCCGCTCCGCGCGGCACCGTTCGCCAGCCAGCGGCCGTAGCGGCGCACAGTGTGCGGCCACAGCTTTTTGCGCGCGCGGCGGACATGACAGAGCATGGGTGCCTCGCTGATCGTCGGCGCTGCCCTCCTCGCCGCGCTTGCAGGTGAGTGTGCAAGGGCCGCGGGCTCCGGCTGCCTCGCGGCGCGGACGGGAGGTCCTGCCGGGGGTGGCGAGTTTTTTTTTCGCTTGCCTTTCGAGTCCAGCTGCGCGATTCGAGTTTCAGCTGGGGTGAGGAGGGCTTCGATGTTTTTTTATTAAAGAGGATTCAGGTGGAAAGGAATGCACGCGGTGAAGGTTGTTTGAAATCGCGTCGCTTGGAATTCAATAAATTGTACATAGTGACCTTATACTGAATAAAAAAAGTTATCAGCTCGTCGAGGCAAGTTATCTTGATAGTAAATACTCCAATAGCGCTTTCGTAAACGAGTTCTCCACTTTGTTCCCTCCGAGAATGTGTTTCTCACTCTTGTTTGAACGAGGATTGCGGCTGTAAAGTAAATTTTTACGTATATACACATATATATAATTGTTTTTCAGGAAACTGTTTAGTTGAGTCTTACCGAGCGCTACCGGAAAATCTTCGAGAATGTTACTCGAACGACGGCGTTTTCGTGCCTACTCTACCCCTGAATTTGCAGGTAGTCGTGGACATAATTCGAAAGCTCGAGAGGCGAACCAGCTCCTCGATGTCCATGAGAACTTTGTCGGCAGCTTTGATCAAAAGGTAATTGAGTGCACTTTGTTTGACGCTCGCAAAGTAAAAGCAGAAACTGTTTGAACATTTAAAATGTGCTTCTCGGAAAGAAAATACGCTCTACTTAGACCTGCATTGACTAGCTTCGAACAAGCGTGACCGACTTCTTTTCTTCGAATTAAGTCCCGATTGTCGTAACAGGTAGTTGATCCATATTTGCTTAGGTGCTATTGAAAAAAGAGGTAATTTATTCAAAAAGTTGCACTAATTCTTAAATTAAAAGGACGTTTTATGTGCATAAGCAAGTTTAAAAATAGAGTTAGAAACTAGTGAAAATTGATGCATGCAAATCTTATCTTTCCATGTCGCCCGAAATCAATAAATTGCATTGACTTTTCTGAGGTACTACTTCATGTTAAAATGTTACTTTTGCCTTTCTTTTGCTTAATTATTGCTAACATTTACGGGCAAGTGAAACCAGTGAGAAAAATTCTACTCAATTATTTATCAAGTTAGCAAATTTTCGATTCAGTAAATTTCGCAGCAACCATATAGAAACTTGTTAAACCTTTAAGAAACAATTCCACTCCTCCATCTAACAATTATTAACTTCACCAACCCGTTATTTTATCCAAAAAGACGCTACCAAACTCCAGTCGCCAAGCGTCTCATCCGCAACGCCTCCCTGACGTACGCGCGCACTAGCGTAAACCGCGAAATTAACATAAATTCCAAAAATAGCGAGCACGCGCACGAGCCGCGATTCGATTCCCGCCTATCAACCGAACCGTATCTCCCGCACCCCCCAGGTTCAAACTCGACGGCGTCGTCTTCTCCGAGCACCTGCCCGCCCGCGAGGGCGTGCTGCGCTTCGTGGCGAGCGGCACGCAGCGCGCTAAGCACCGCGTCGTCGAGGAGCTGGTGCCGGGCGACTCGAGCGCCCTGCCGGACGACGCCCTGACCAGGGACGAGCGCTGCCTCCTGCACTTCGCCCTCTCCAGCACCGTCTGGGACCACTACGAGACGAGGGAGGAGGCCTTCTGCACCCCCGGGCCGACGGAGAGGATGGGTAATGTTGAGTATAGGTACAGGTGTTTACCTATATTTCTCGTAGACTACCCCCCTTTTTTTTTCGCTCAGCGCAATTCCTTACTCCGTAAAGCCAGCATGTACACAGACGAGTCCGAGGCAGTCGAGCAGCCGAGACCTAAAGTCCCTCTTCTCAGGTAGATCCTTCAATTCGGAGCGCGATCGCTGCCCGAAGGAGGGCGGCGTGGTGCTGACTCCCTTCGGCACGGTGGCCCTGGGCTCGGTGGTCGCGGCGGTCGCCGCGGCCCTCGAGCCGCAGACCGTGCAGACGAAGCTGCTGCTGACGATGCCCGTCGAGGACGAGCCGCCGCTGCCCCGGGCCAAGGCCCGCGCCGAGGTCGACGCCGAGGACGAGGCGGACCTCGGGCTGCCGGCCGGCCGGATCGATGCCAGCCGCTCTATGTGGATGCAGAAGGTCAGCATTTCCGAGGCGCGGATCGATAACGCCTGGATTGCCACTGTCTCCGGTGAGCGCGGATTTCGGCGGATTTATTGTTAAGGGATCGAATGGATTTTGGGTCGCGAGTCCCGGGAATTTATATCTGAGATTCTTCTGCGATCTGTGCAGGCGAACTGGCGGAAATGGTCATTTACCAGGGACCAATTTACGAGGAGCGAATGTATCTCGGCGCGGCTGGATTTTGGAACAGTACGATACGGCCCAAGGCTTACTACCTTTCGCACAGGTATAACAATTTCGACGCGACTCGAGCGGAGATCGTCGGCGGAGTCGACGGTACGCACAGTTATCTTTTTAATCGTCCTGGAGATGAACGAACGTCGACCGATGTAAATAGTATAACGGCAGTCTTTCAACAGGTCTCATAATTGCCAAGAATTTAGCCGGGTGGACGAAGAAGTTCGAAAGCCTGCGACTCAGCCAAGTATTGGACATGTACTACTCCGAGAAGGGTGTAGCCTTCGACAGGAGCGTCAAGGCCTGCCAACGAGGCGATCAATTCCCGCGCTTCGGCCCGAAAGGCCTCATGGAGGAGCAGGTGAGTAATTTTCCTTGAAAGATCCGCAATTCCTTCTTTAAACAGGCACGCAAATCGTCCGTTATATCCCCGCAGACGTACGCGGCTGCGCAGGTGCTGGCCTACCTGAGCAGCGTCGCGTGGATGAGCGACGAGGCGCTGCAGCGCCTGGTCATCCGGTCGGTGGATCACTTTTCGCACTACACGGACGACCACCTGTTCTCCGAGGTGCAGTGCCGAAACCGGCGGAGGAGGCAGTCCCGCGTTCAAGTTCTGCTGGCCTTCGACGGCTCCTGGACCGTCGACTACACCACCGACTTCCTCGCGTGAGCTGATTGAACTACTTGTCTCGCCGACGGATATATTTTAGTTCCTAGAGCGATCTTGTCGTTTACAGAGCATTAGTGGACGACTTCGACGTGTCGGCGTACGGCTCGGAAATGGGACTGCTGCACGGAGAGACGGGCGAGTGGTTGATGAATGTTACCGGTAGTCCCTCGAACGTTCATCAGACTTTAAATAAATTAACGGACATTAAGTGTAAGTCGTGAAGTCGTTGTAACTTTCTGGAAAGGTTGAAAAATTATTATGATTTTATGATTTTAGGGCCAAGAAGTGTGAATCTAACTACTGTTTTCAGCAGCGTCTTAGAGTACCTGGACGAATCGTGGGAGCAAAGACGGAACAATAATGTCATCGGTGATTATGGTCAAGCAGTAATTCTCTTGGTGCCTCAAATAACGATGACTGATGAAGAGCAAGCTTCGGCATTGAGTGCTTTAAAAGATCTCAAGTCGAAACATCCGGGTAATTATTCAAAAAGCCAGATCCGAATTTCATTTCAGGCAAATAATTCATTCTTCTTATTTTCATTTTTAGAGGTACACTTTCTGTATTATACGTGTGAATCTAAAGCTGAGCTTTTAAAACCATTTATATTATCAGACGAAGACCGTCTTGTCAGGTCGTTAGACGTGGACGACATTTCCAGACTTCTTTCCAATGGTATATTCAAATTTTTACATTGTTTAAACTTATTAAAACACTAATATAAATATTTTAGAAACCTCCGTTATATTTTTTTAGTACCTATGACTCTGAGACCAGCCGGATGTAACAGAAATACTCCTGGAACAAGATTGCAGCTTGAGGATTACGTTAATCCTTCAGAGACTGTAACATACAGATTGCATCCGCAGTGGAGAGTGAAAACGAAAAAAGTCACTCTAACGGTAAGCTACATTAGTCTCTAATACAAACCTAAAATTTTGCGTAAAATAAATTTGTAAACCTTTATGTAGCTTCACGGAGCTGGATATGGAAACTTAAAAGTATGCTGGTGGAATCAGTGGACACATAATGGACAACGATTAGGAACCTACTGTAAAGAACTCTCCTCTTACGGAGACATTTCCATGATTGATTATAAAAATTGCAATGAGAATAATGAGTGTCCAAACACATATTTTCAAGTTCTCAATGTTTCGACTGTTACGAGGTGTACAGGTATAAATAATATTTCATTATTATTCATTGAATCTAATTTTATAATAAATTTGGCGACTGCTTATAGAAATGGACTGTAAGACGCCCGATCAAGTGCGATACATCATCCGCATGGAAAGTTTTGAGTGTACGTCAACTGGTACAACGATTTTGGCAACTGTATTTTTAATAATACCATTTCTGATTTTTGCTATTTTCTGAAATGTTTTTCAAAGAAAATCACCCACGAAAGTCTTCGAAATATATATAATTTATTACTTAATGTATAAAAGTAGATTTTTATAACAAAATCAATTATTCGCTAGTAAAAAAATTCTTCTTATATTAGTAATTGTTGAAAGCGTATTCGTAGACCAGCTTGATAAGGTACTGAAAATTACTGCAAATCGCAAGATTTCCAAGCTCTGGTTCTGACAGAAGCATTTCAACAGGGGGTAATGTGTCCTCGATTTTGTTACCTGAAAACAAATAATTTATTTACATTAATAACTTGTAAGCGTTCAAAGACACCTTTTACATTAATAAAGTACATGTTGTTATTGTTTTAATATATTTACGTCAGTTCAATAAAATACTTAAAAATATATCTATTATATTTACCCAGTAAGTGAGCCAAATCCATTAATTTAAAGAATTTAGTTTCTTGAATTTGCTGTTCTGGATTTTTAGAAACGGTATCCCATTTATCGCATCTTGCAGCGCGAGCCCATATCCTTATCCAAATAGAATTTCTTTCTTCCTTATCTTTAATATATTCTAGTAAATCTAATGCCTTTTTGAAGTCATATTCGTTAGCTATCTGGCTTTCAATGCAAGTGTACAACTGGAAAGAAAAATATAAATGTTATTTTATCTGTTTCATAATAAAAATAAAAATTTCAAATGTAAAATTACATTAATAAGTTCGGCAGCTGAAAGGACGCGCAATTTTTCTACGTCATAACCGTAAATTTCTAAAACGTGAACAGGAACATCCTCTTGATGCACGATAAGATTTAGTTCATTGTCTATATTTATGATGTCATTTTCAATTTCTTCTTCTGGCTCATTCGAGGCAAGAAAAGCCAATTTGGCTATCGAAAGCATTGACTTTTTACGAGTCACAAGTTCAGTTTCTTCTTCAGCCAGTTTTCGAAGAGTTTTACCAGCAGTGTGATAATCGTCGGAAAGAGCAGCTTGAACCCAAGATAAGTTTGGGTGTTGCAAAAGTTTTTCTGTTAATTCGGCAGCTCCTCCACGACGACATCTTTCTACTAATTGTCCTTGACGGCCATCTTTCACGTACCTAATAATAAAAAATATTTGAAATATATTTAATGGAATTAATAAATAAATATGACAGTTACAACAATTCATTTACCAAGAAAACAAAAATCCTGCAAAATCTTGACTAGCAAATCGTTCCATGTATCCATCAAGTCGATTTTTATTGTTTGTTAATTCGCAAATTTGAATTAAGGAAGCAAAATCACAGTATTTTTCAGCAAGCATGGCAGCATTTTCATACTGTTCTTCTTTGACTAAAATGAAAGGTTATATTTAATTAAAATGTAAACAATAAAAAAGACTTCAGAAGTATTTTTTCATTTTCTCACTTAGAGGCTGAATTAAATTCGTTCTCTCCGACTCATATTGCTTCAAGAATGTTTCAAACTTTTCCGTTTCGCGAATACTTTCTAAATGACACTTCCTACCATCTAAAATGAGATCAATTATCCCTACCAATTGTTCATACAATTCATTGCGCACCGACATACCGCTCGTGCTATTTACACCGTTTACTAATGTTAAATTCTGCTAAAATAAAAAATATTTTAAGTCAAATTAATAAATTCAATATGCATTTAATGTTTAATGAATGAATATATACCAATTGATTGAGACAAGTTCTTAAACCATATTTTCCAGTAGCTGCTGTCCAAGGCAAATATTCTGTTACGGAAGAACATCTTGGAGGTATAAATTTTTCTGCGTGAAATTGACGGTATTTGACAACTTCGTGAAGAACACCCTAAGTGAAATTAAACATTTAAAATGCACTTACTCTTATGCGGATTAATTTTAATTCTAAACTTACCAATACAATAAAGTTAATTTGCAGAATATATTGTGCTGTTTGTTGAATGGGTTTTTCAGATTGTGTTTGCTCAATAGCAAGTTGTACTAAATTTGGCAAAAATAGATGAACTTTACTAACTTCTCTATAAAATACATCATTTGCGGTGAGATCTTCCGAAACATAAGCTTCAGGCTTCAGAGTTCGCTCGATTACAGAATCGACTATATCCGTGTACCTAATAGTACATTAAACATTATTTTAAGAAAACTTGCATTGTTATATCATTATAATATCAATTTAAATTAAAAATTTACCTTTGCTGTAAGTTATAAATAGTAAGCATAGCTACAATTTTTTCTGCAAATTCACTGAGAACGTGAGAAGTGGCCATTATAGATCCCCGATATGAGACTGCACAAAACTGAAATTTCGAAATAAAATTATTAACAAATTGAAATAAATAATTGGGTAAAAGAGAACAAATAAAGTCTTACTCTATTCCATAAGTTGTGTTCTTTCAGAAACTGTATGAACAGGTCGATAGACCTTTGTTTTCCTTCAAGTTGATGTGGAATTTGCATTGCCAATACTGCATTTAATGTAAAAGCTAAAATGCACAAATCATGTTTTTATCAAAAGAATGCTTTAATCAATAAAAAAAAATTATAAATTTACAAATCTATTCTATTTCAAATTTATTATTCTCTATGAGCAAATGTGTCAGAGATGTAACTAAGAAGTACATCTTTATTCCAAATAAAGAACAAATTACGAATGTAAAATCACTTCCTTACTCAAATCTCTGTAATTTGCCCATCTGGGATCGTTTGCAGGATAATCGTCAATTAAATGTTGTGCCACTTTCAAAACTAAAGTATCCAAGTAGGCATCGATATCCATTACTGGTTCTTCTTGCAGTGGAAATAGATCATTCAAAATTTCATCAGCTTGATCCTTAATAAAATTAGAAAATAATATTATAATAAAATAGTAAATAAAATATCATTATATTCGATAAAATTTTAATTTTTTTCGAAGAAAAACAAAAACCTTGTTTTGCCGAACACTCAAAAGAAAAGCTGCCTGCAGTTGTTTAGCACCGTCAGTACTACAGTACATTTCGTTGATTTCTTCATTACTTATAAGAGTCATGAAATGTTCATGCAATGTACTTGTGTTTACTCCATAATCTACGCTCAAATTTGCATCTGAATAGCTTCTGTAAAATAAATTTTAATTAATTTTCAATAAGATTAAAATTAAAATCACAAAGTTGAACGTACTGATTAAAATCTTGATTTGTAAAATCAGTTGGACTAATGGTTACCAGCCCAAGATTTCTTGTGAAAAGAACTGGTGTTCCTGAGCAAAGAGCACCACCAAGAATACTATCTTCCTTTCCTCGAATTAAATCTATTTTATCTACTTCGCATTCTGATAAATCTGAAAATAATATTTTATATTTTATGCATCACTGTAAGATTTCTTAAATATATTTTGCCGAGAAATATGAAATAGTTGTACGCACTGCTTATAACAATAACGTTATTTTCACTATAAACAATAATTTCCCATCCCCACATAATGAAATGATAATCCTGGATAGCAGTTTCTGCATAATTGCTATTACAGTACACTAGTCCTGTTTTAATAGGAATAAACCACTTAAAAGAATTAGCTAAAGTTGTACCAGACAACGGAATCAAACCAATAGCAAAATGAATTTGTAACGTAATTGTAGAAGATTCTGTACAAGTTGCCGCCATAAGAATAACAATGCCTTCATCTGCTGCCTGCATGTCTACCAGCCACGTAAGAATATTTTGAGGATTACAAGCACTTGATTCCTGTGAATAATATTTAATTTTAAATGAATTTTACCAAATTATTTAAGTCAGTATTAATATTTCATACCCAAAATCGTCTTTGGAAGGATTGGGCAACTAAATGACTTATGTCTTCATCAAATTCCATTTTTTCTTGTTCTCCTGCTGGGAAAGACCAATATTGCAATGAGTTTCCAGCAAGAATTAAAACTCTTGATCCTCTTTCACCGACACCAGTGCATATTACTTTTATTAATTTCTGTAATGTAAAAAAAAATCATTAATTATATCAGATTAAAAAATTTAATTTAATAAAATACTATTTATTTCTAACTGTTTCTAAAACAGGAGACTGCGGAATAGCTCCAAAGATTAAAGATGACATCCTCCTGCCTATACCCCCAAGCCATCCTTGACTCGTTCTTAGCACTCTGCAATTTATAGAACCTCTACCACTTGTGCTCTGAGGTTGCAAAAGAGCAACAGTGCATGTTGTTGTAGCTAAAATACAGCCATGACCAGGCACATGAGTCAAACAATTAACTTCTTGACCTTGTAATTCAGCACTAGTTTCTACTGACAACTCTTCATTTGCAATACTGGCCCAGTAGCGCACTACACCTTCGGGAGAAACTGCCATACAACTGGGCACCTATAAAAATTAAACTTAAATATAATTAATTCTGTATCTTTTAACAAGATAAAATAAATTGCTTATTTTACCAGTTGCCCTGGTTGTAACCAAACAACAACACATTCTGCTTTGTGAGCCAAATCACTTTGAGGAAGAAGGAGTTCACGACATTGGGTTTTGAAAGTTCGTCTTTGCTTTGGATCATGTATTGAAGTTTTACACTGCCATACAAGAAGTCTTCTGCCACAAACAAGCCATGCCCAGCCATCAAATGACACATTAACACTAACTGCTGTATTTCGCTCCACAAAGGTCAATGCTTCTGTGACTAAAACTGGTAAGGAAGTACCAAAATTTTCAACTATGTGATTTGCTGAACGCCATATTATTTGTACTGACTGATTGGATCTTCCAGATATGCTTATTCCTCTAAAATAATCAATTATTTTATTAAACAACACTTTATTTTGATACATAAATCTATAAAACTAAGCAGAAAATTTATATTAAAGTATCGTTTCAACTGTTAAATATGTTAGTTATTTAAAGGCTACTGACAAACCAAATGATTATTAATATTTAATTAGCAATTTGACAATTTTTCTAAGTAAATAAAAGTATAAATAAACCCTTGCTGCAACAATTAGTAAAACACTTACGAGCTGCCCTTTTTTAAAGACTGTACTAAAGATAATCGACGTCTCGACGGTGAATTAACGTTTTTACTCAATAAATTCCCAATACTCGATCTGTCCATTTTGATACTAATTTAAAAAATCTGTATTGAAATAATTGCGCTGTGCAGTAAAATAAACACACGCAGGTGACAAATGTAAGGTTATGTTAGGTTATGTTCTCACCGGCAAGGGCTGGAAGAAATTTTGAAACTGACCAATCAAACACATTGCACTTCTGCGCAGTTGCTAAACAACTGTTACGAGTTACGACCATAGAGATAATATAGATAGAGTGGGGGACCGAGGCCTCCGGTTGACCGGCGCTTAGAAAGAGAGAGAAGATC
>JAWWEM010000044.1:17757659-17785751 GCA_035582935.1 Ormyrus thymus
AATCGCTAGGAAATGGTTAAAACATGTGGAAAAAAGCGTTTCATAAATGGGAGAAAAATGGGCGATTTCCACCAGGGAATGCGCGTTAATAATTAACAATCAAAAGAGCAAACGACAAGAACCAAAACAATTCGAAATCCTCGTCGAAACATCGACGTCGCCAAGGCCAAGCAAAAATCTCGCTCGACGCCTCGAAGAGCATTAACAAGCGCTCGACCTCGCCGCTTCCCTCGTCCACTTTGTAAATTTGCTGCTCTTTCGCGCCGCTGCGGCGAAATTAACGGCAAAGCCATCGATCCCCGGCTCGGCTTCGCGAGAGAGCCGCGAACAAAAAAAAAAAAACAAAGCAAAAAAAAAACGCAAACTGCCTCCTGTGAGGTTTGAACTCACGACCCCTGGTTTACGAGACCAGTGCTCTACCACTGAGCTAAAGAGGCATCTCGCTCATCGCGCCGAAAGCGTATTACGTGTACACCGTATACGCCGGGTGGGGAGGGGGGCGGACCGCGACCGACGCGCTCTCCGGGGTATGATCGCTAATCAAGCGATTAAATATTGCCCGCTCGCCTGTGCGTCCCCGGTGTATGTTATGTATTCCCGCGCCCGCCCGGCTTTTCGTCAATTTTCCCGCAGCGCTGCGCGGACTAAATATAGATTAATCGGCTTTTCGGACTTTTTTTTTTTGGCGGGTTAAAGGGGTTTTTTTTGTAATTGATTTCTGTCAATTTATGATGATGCAAAGATTGTTTATTCGTTGGTTTGCTGCACGAATTGCATACTTAATCGGACACTCATTTACATATTTATTATTTTAGTAATTTCATTCGGAATACACGAATATATGTTTAGTGACATCGCTATATGTACAAGTTTAAACGTAATTACATATATAAAAACACAAAACTTTTTTCCCCCGACAAACGTTTAATTAGAAATCAATTCTCCTTCTAATGACACTCGAATACAAAGAGTACGCAACAATAGCGTAACACAACGCACCGTTTCGAAGAAAGTAATAATAGTTTCTAAAGAGCGAACGATTCGCGTACCGAGATGCAATTTCTTGGGCGCGAGCCACACTATACAGGCCCAAATAATGAAAAACGACGCGCTCGGGAATATGATATATATCAACGGCTGCCAGCCGCGGCGTTCAAAAGGAAATCCCACGCAGATTAAGCGGCGCGAATTCGTTAAACTATTCGGCGAAAAAGCATCCGCGAACGCGAGATAATGGAAAAGGGCGTATAAATCCATCCTTTATTCGCCGCGGATATCTCGCCCGTCGAAAGTTATTGTAAAGCGGATGAAAAATGCAGCTCTCTCTCGCAATGTCGGCCTGTCGAGCTCATCGATATGCCGCGGATGAAATTCCCTCGTTTTTTTTTTTATTTAAATCGTCCCGGTGTACGCAATGCTGCTAATGCTCGACGCGCAATTCTGCCGATGAAATGTAAAAATCTATAAGTTTCAGTTACATGTCGAATATTGACGAAATCGTATACGCGTTTCGTTTCAAAAGTTTGATTATACTTTTTAAATTGAATTTTCTGTTTTATTAGAGTCGGAAAAGATCAATTCAATTAATAAAAAATACGACTAAAATTTTTTGGTATTTTCGTATAGAAAGAGGAAAAATAGTGTTTCAAAGATACGAGCATAACGAGTATAATAATAATACAAAGTCAAATATAATAATAATTGAATTAGACCAGGAGTGTATCCGAGTTTTTTTTAAATAAATAAAACGAGTGCAGCTTATTCAATTTTCCTCGACCAGATATTTGACAATAAAGAGAACAAATAAAATGCCTTTACCTGGATTCTGCACGAACGGACGAAAAAGAGAGCAAGAAATGGCATGTATAAAGGAGAGCTTGAAACGCATTTGAAACCTTTCTAGCAAAAAAATATAGGTTACAGGAAACGGAAAGAGAATTCGGCCTCTTTCTCTTTTTTTTATCTTGTTCCTTCTCCTTTTCGCTTTTCGAGCGGCTATAACGAAATGCGTCCGCCAACGAAAAAAAATCACACCTTATCTGTCAAACGGGTATTGAATATAAAAACTCAAAAATCAAATTACCAGGAGGGAATGTACACTTTTCCAATTTACTTTTTCGATTCTATATAAACTAAAAAAAGCAGCTGTTATAAAATTTACCTTTGAATAAAAAAAAAACTTTCTGTTAAATATTGCAAAAATTTAATTTTTCAAACGTTTAAACAGGAATTTAAACAGGAATTTAAACAGAAATTTTTTAAATGCCAATCTTAAATTTCCAATAATAATAATCCCTTTTTAAAGCCCACGTCCGCTCTTTCACCTGCCCGTTGTTTACTTTTTAGTTAGCCCTATAAATACCGCAGCACCTCGGAAAAGGCCCGATTACAAAATTTATAAATACCGTCCTTTGAGCCTCCCTATAAAAATACACGCGCTGCAGCAGTGTATACGCAAAACAATCGATCCCCTCGAAAAAAAAAAAGAGCCGGCAGCGCGGCAGAGAGCGGCAGAGAGAGGAAGAGAAGGAAGCCGGAGGCAGGAGATGGAATTAAAAGCATGAATTTTTCAATTACACACGGGGCCGTTTCGCGCTGGCGCAATGCGCGCGCGTTTTCCTCTATAGCTCGATAAACGCCGCGCGCGCGAGCGAGAGAGAAAGAGAGAGAGAGAGAGAGAAAGCAGAGGTGCCGATGGCCGGCGGCTGCTACTGAGAGCCGCAGAAGCTCGTCGTTCCCGGAGCGGCTCCACGGACGTGGACGCGGAAGATCGGGCCCACACCCACATGCCGTCGAAACGGCGAGCACCGCACAAATGCCACCGAAACAGCAGAGAACCCGGCCCCGGTTTAAGGTACTATCTGCCTCCGCCTCGATTCCCGCACTATTCTTCCCGCCTCTTCCGCGAGCGGATTTTCAAGGAAAACTGCCGAGCCGAGTGTGTGCCTCGAGCGGTGACAGCTCGTTTTTTTTCTGCGGAATCCGTCTGCTCCGGAGCGCGATATTTATACCTTAACCTATATGCGGACCTTAGCGCTCAACCCCTTTTTTCGGGGGAAGCTTCGGGTTTCACAGTGTTTATTTTCGTTTGGCGGCGTGATAAACCTGCCACTGGTCATTCATAGCTTGCTCTGCTCGCTAGGATGTTTGTGGTTTTGGCAGGAACAGTTATGCTGACTATAAAAGGTAGTGTGTGTGTTGGTTCTTTTGTTCGTTAAGCCTAAATGAAGAGAGCACTAACTTCGCCTGTTGACATAATTGCCATTATCAGCGCTTTTTATCTCTGTGCATTACGTACGTCAGGTACTGCCTGTGGCACGAGTGCCTTTCCTCTTGTTCTGAGGTGCCACTCAACAGACAAGTGTGTCTCTTAGTGGCTGCAGCCCTTTGACATACTCGATTTGCCCTTGTCTACAAGATACTGTGCTCATGCAAGTCTTGCAAATCAAGATTATAATCTTTTAAAGATTCTGATGCTTAACTGATAATGGTTGAAAATAAATTTTATAAGCTTCTCTATGTATTAAATGAAAATTATGCTTTTGTAGATTCATTTTTCAAAAAAGATTATTTTAATAATCAGATTGGAGCACTTGAGAAAATTGGTTTGATTATCAATGTTTTGAGTGTTGATTTTATGCCTGATCTATCATACAAACATTTTTATATAGAAAACTGATAAGAATCAAATTATAAAATGATCTTGAGCCTTATCTATTATCTACATTATCTTTTTAATATTTTTATAAAATAATACTTTTATCAATACCTATTTAAACTTGACATTCACCTGTCATTGTTTATTATCTAATATATATATGATAATATTTGACTGCTATTTTCAAAACAAATGTGTCTTCCAAGTCAATCAACTTAAACAATGATTGTTGCTTTTTATTATTGAAATACCTTTTAATAATTTGTTTTAAAAATTTTTTATACTTTCTGTAACAGGTGATAACTCCGTTTCGGTCGCTGGTTCTCTGCGGTGAAAATAGACAAGAGATGGAAGAGTGGCTGGGTGTATTAAAGAATGCAACGGACAGCAGGGCCAGTGTTGCAGCCACTGTGGCAGATACTGGAACAGCAGAACTACTTGGAGGTCACCACCAGTGGTATGCTACTAGCCATGCTAGGCCAACATACTGCAATGTCTGTAGGGATGCTCTGTATGGTGAGTAAAGAATTTTAAGTGACACAATCGCTTGAATTATATCTAATTGTGAGGTCAATTTTTTTTAGGGGTAACATCACATGGTTTGAGTTGTGAAATTTGTAAATATAAAGTGCATAAGCGCTGCAGTGCTAAAGCAATAAACAACTGTAAATGGACCACCTTAGCATCAATTGGAAAAGATATAATAGAGGACCACGATAGGGTAAGTGTAATCTCTAATATTCTATTTATCCTAGAAATTGAATATTACTTTTAATTAATCAAAATCAATATTTTCACATATGCACCAGTAATGCTATTTTTAAATCAGTTTATTTAAAGCATTGTATGCTTCTATTACTATAGCATAATTGTATTAGTAAATAATCTTACTGACTTTCTTTGTAGCATTATGAGCGTATTCTTAATGACTATTTATGGACGATTCGTAAATGATAAGAATTTATCAATTTCGATTTTTTACATTTTAGAATATTTTAATGCCACATCAATGGATGGAAGGGAATCTACCAGTTGCTTCAAAATGTTTCGTCTGCGAAAAGACTTGCGGCTCTGTGTTAAGGTACACTAAAAATTTATTATTGTCGTACTCTTTTTATACGATGCAACCCGCTCCCAGAGCTATTATATATTATACTAAACTGCGATAAAAACTTTGCTAATAGGTTACAAGACTGGAGGTGCTTATGGTGCAAGGCCACAGTGCATACTGCATGCAGGCCCACCATGAGTATTAAGTGTCCCTTAGGACCAGCTAACCTAAGCGTAGTGCCACCAACTGCATTGCATAGCATAGGTAATTTAATACCCAGGATGTTTCTTTTTCTTTTTAAAGATCAGTACAGTACCTAACAAATTTTTTACTTTTTATACAGGTAGTGATGAAGCATGGGAGGCTGTTAAACCAGTAGGTTGTAGTCCACTTTTAGTATTTGTTAACAGTAAGTCTGGAGACAATCAAGGAATCAAATTTCTCAGAAGATTCAAACAGTTATTAAATCCGGCCCAAGTGTTCGATCTCAATGAAGAATGTGCTGGTCCTGGTCCTGGGTAAGATCTTACTTCAAACATACCAATTTAAAAAAATCACAACATTAGATCGTAATTAGTACATATTTATTTATTTAATCGAGAAATATAATTAAATAAATAAATATACATGTACAAAGTAAGCAGTAAATGTTCAAATTGTCATCGTTATTTAATGTTTTAATGTGAATCCTCATGAAAAAGATGAAAATTATAAAAAAAATCGCCGTCAGATCAAGTCATCTTTTTCTCGTTGACGAAAAACTTTGTCTCTCGTGTAAATGCAGGCTGAGACTCTTTCGGCATTTCGACCCCTTTCGGATTTTGGTCTGCAGCGGAGATGGCTCTGTCGGCTGGGTCCTCTCCGAAATTGACCGATTAGGAATGCACGTGAGTAATTAACTCGGCCGCTACTGTTCCAGCTCACTTCGTTGCTTCTTATTAGTGGAACAATTTCTCTCTCGCATTTTTTAATACTTTTGAAAACTGTTTTTTTCACAGTTTTTTCAGTTTGTTAAATTTTTCATATTTTAGTGTTTATGAAAGTGTATGTGTTTGACTGTTGAGACTAAGGCATATTTGAACTTTGTTTTTTTTTTTTTAATTTAAATGAATTACTTACTTTTTTAAGCTTTTGTTTGATCAAAATATTCTTACCAGCTTTTTTTATCAGCTTTCAGTAAATTAACATTTTTATTTTTAAATGAATACTGTAAAATACAATCAAGTTAATATAAATTTTTTTTTCGATGTTTGTTCATATAAAAATTGTAGAGTATGTTAATAGTGTAAAACAATTACAATTTTATTGATTTCTTACTCTTTATTAATTTATTCAATTTAAATGTGTAAGAGTAAGAATTCTTTGCTTTGCTTTTTTTCTTAATATTTATGACTTATTGTTAGTTACATTCCAGTATTTTACGAATTGCATGTTGTTTTTTAACTTTTATATTATTCATTGTGCAAGAAGCCTCTTCAATAACTGTGATGAGCGATAAGCCTTGAAAATTGCAGTTACGCAGCATGGCGTGTGTCTCTTCCCTTTCTTCTCTATCGTTTTCATTTCCAGGTAAATGTAAAATATTGCCTTCGCTTTGAACGTTATACATTTTTTCGCTAATATTGACTTATATAGTTCTACCATTTATAAGCAGTTGGTGAGTTTTGCGTCAAGATTGCCTACAATTATTAACCCTGCAATTGCACGATAAATGTATTTCTCTATTTTTATGCCGTACCTGTTCATTCAATAGTAATCTATTTCCCCTATATTGCAATCACAGAATAATTTTTAAAATGTTACATTTTAGTTCAAACAATGGTTATTATGAATATTTCTTCCAATTATAATTATTTACTTAATTCTTTAAGTATTTGAAGAGATTTTTGTTATAAATAAAAAATTGTATAAGATGTAACGAGTTTTTTAGATTTTATTCTTTATAAAACTTGAAAAAAGTAATATTTTAATATTCTCTTCTATTTTAACAGCTCATCTTTAAATCCCCTTTGTACAATGTATGATCCCCTAACTATTAATTTTCAGAAGCAATGCCGAGTAGGAATCCTACCTCTAGGCACAGGGAATGACCTGGCACGGGTGCTGGGCTGGGGCGCTTCGTGCGACGATGACACACACCTGCCTCATCTGTTAGAGAAGTACGAGAAGGCGGGCACGACGATGCTCGATCGCTGGAGCATTATGATCTTCGAGCGCAACACCAGCCTCCCATGCAAAATCTTGAACCAGGCCGACTCCATCCTCAGCCCGGCGATAGTTCACGAGTACGAGGACAGTGTCATTTCACACATCACCAGCATACTGAGATCCGAGCAGGAGGGCGTCGTTATCACTAGTGCCAAGTTAGTATTCTTTTGAAAAACTGAGATTTCTGAATTAATGAAAATCACCCTTTAATTTTTTTTTAAATAATTTTTTTAGAGTTTTATGCGAAACAGTTAAAGATTTTGCAATGCGAATATCAGAAGTAAGTCTAAGTACGGGAGACCAACAATTGAGCGAAAAATGCGAGGTCTTGCAAGAGAAACTCGACATGTTACTGCACACTCTGCACAAAGAGGAGAACTTCTTTGCAGAAATCGATGAAAGTAATGCCGACACATTAAGATCCGATAACTTACCGTCTTTGAACGAACACGAAAAGGGTGCGCTTGAGAAACCTGAGAAGGATCTGACGAATTTAAAAAGGGTGCACCAGAAGAGATGCTTTGAAATGAATCAAGCGGTGATATCCAGGTAAATGAAAATTAATACTCTTCTTCTAAAACTCAATTATATGAATAAATTAATTCATTTTAATATATTTTATAGAGCAAATAGTTTAAAAAGAGCTATTCGTGAACTAGTCGAACATACCGAGAAAACTGCTGAACTTCAAAATAATTCATTAAAAACTCCAAATATCACAATTACCAGTGATCATTCAAGCGACGACGGAGGTAATATTATTAAATTTGCAAATTTAAATACAGTGGATGTATAATTAAATTTTTCTTTTATTTACTTCAGAAAAAAGGAAATTGGGCATTCCTGAAGTAAAAACTGATAATTTCATTGACAGTCTAACTGTGATACCGACAGCAAGTAGCGGCGATGCTTCGCTCTGCTCTTCTCCAACACCAAATGTTGCTTCACTTAGTCCTATGCCAGACATTAGGCGAGATTCACAACCAGAAGAAATGCTTACTTTACCGGCACCAGATGGTTTTGCTGACAGCAGACGGAATAGTTCTAATTTACCGCAAGGGTAATTATTACATTTTATTAAAATATAATAAAAAATTCCAGCGTCCTATTTTAGAGGTTTCCTAAAAGATTGCAGTTAAAAGGTAATTTCTTAATTATTTATAATTTCTTTAAGGCAGCCTCTATTCTTAATGCTTTGAGACCTAAAACATATAAGTTTTTAAATAAAAGCTTAAAAAATGACTTTCTAATATACTATCGAATGTAATATGCAACTTTTCATCACATAAAATTTGAGAAGAATTAAATCGTTTTATTAATATATTACACAGTGGGTCTCAAAAGGTTGAATAGGTATAATAGATAAAGTTTACATAATACTTATAATATAGAGTTATAATGAAAGTAGTAAAGACATCAGCAATTGATTAATAATGTTTCTTCAATTCTTTTGGCTCGTAGGACGTATACTATCATAGATTTTTCGTAAGTTTAACTTTTTAATAAGTAAATAATTTATAATCTTACACTAAATTTGTACACGAAAATCAAGCTCTTTTCATTAAAAAAATATTAAACCGTCATACTTATTTGAGTTGTTATGGTTTATAGGGTTTTGTTTTGAATAATTAATTTTAAAAATGATAAATATTTTTAGATACTTTAATACAGAAATAAAATCCGAAATAAACTATGACTTCTTAATTGAAACATTGTAGTATTTCCACATGTGTAAAGCATACTCACTTTTATTTTGTAAAATCTTGTAAATATCATATTTCATCAAATTTTTCAGTAAATCTTGTACTTCACTTGTACTTCTGGTGTATAATATTTTAAATTATTTATCGTTTAAAATCTAAGTTAAAATTTATTTATAAAATTTTGTAGAAAGCTATTTTAAATAATTAATTTCATTCAAAATGCATAATCTAATTTGTTCAATATATTAACAATAATTATTCGTCTTTTGAAAAATAGGGTTTTCAGTTTTGACGCAAAAACAGTTGAATCAGCTGTAGAAAAACTAAATCAACAACAGAAACCGCAAATATGCGAGGCGGCATCAGAAATCACTCAGCAAGAGACTCAATCTGACGTTCAAGTAACCATTACCCCAACTACTTTAGATACAACTTCACCCTCAGACGATACAACGATTCAAGTAAATATAAAATATTGTAATGCGATCCAAATTTTAATTTTTATTTCAATCTTTACCGATTTAAAAACTTTTTTGGGTAGGATGCTATGATTTCACCAGACACCGATTCCGTACGATCAGGAGACATATATCCTGAATGTCCAGACACAAAGTCGGCAAATGTGCGAAAAATTGGAACACCTAGAGGTAGCTGCACAAATAGTATTGTCAGTTCAGATAGTATGGTTTCAGATTCATTTGATTCCAAGAATTACATCGTGAAGAACAGTGAAAGTGAAATTGGTAAAAGCAATGTAGAAGAATTTTCAATACACTGAGAAAAAAACTGTTGTAAATTCACAGCTTAAAGTATCTATAAATAATCTATCCTAAACATATTTTCTTTGAATTATTAAAAAATAACCATTTTCAAAATAAGAAAATTTAAAATTTTAGAAATTAACTTAATATAGATTTTATTTAAAAAGCTTTAAAATAAGTTGGCTAATTTAGTAAGAATAAAAATATACTCAACGATGGGTAAATCGAATTTAAAAAAATAAATGTAATTTTATTTTACATTTTTTGAATAAAAATCATCACACTTAAAAATTGGTATTTTGAAACAACTACTTTTTTTCTCGGTGTATTTTCAAAAGAAATACTCTAATTCATAGGAATAATATCTTTGACGCTCTGTAGGGCATATAGATAGTGATATTCTTGATTCAACAAAGCGATCGGAAAGCTCTGAAATTGGCCATATAGATTCACCGGAGAATTCAGACTTATGTATGAGCGACATTCCTAATTCTGAGAGCATAATAGATGATCTGAGTTCTTTAGGGCAGGATCTAATTAGTACGATGTTAGGAGAGAAATACGATTCGGTTAGACAGTGTCTGGAATCAGAACAACTGGAGAAACCCCAAAAGCTTTGTAGTTTAGCTCAATTCGTAGAAGGGAATGACATAGCGAGGCGGTCTTTCAAGAGACGCCCTCCAAAAGTGAATAAGGATGGTATCTTCAAAAATAGACCGATGGGACCGTTTAGTAGCATTGTTGAAAGAACCAGTGGTAGTCAATCCAATAACGAAAGTCCAGAAGATGAGGAAAAGGAAAGAAAATCAACTGATTTGCTTAATGCACCTGTCTGTCGCTTTACTGTAACTTCAAGTCCAAGTCCATCAAATGATAATTCTCCTAACTTTCCACCTGCTATTAGTGTCATTGTAGATCCGCCAAGCCCATCTATTTCTATCAAGAGTAAACACGAGCATGAGTTCGGTTTTCCAGGACTCGAATCTCATTTTCGTAGGTATAGCAGAGGTAGCATGGAAAAGTGTATGTATTTTAATTATTCAACTTTTCAATAAAATCTAAATGTCCTTCTTTACGAATATGTTTCATAATGAAAACTTTTCTTTCAGTAAGCGTCGAATATCCAGATGGTACGGGTTGTTCACCGCAAGCTTCTCGGCGAATTAGCAGTGGTAGTTTATTGAAAGCATCTGAGGTTGTGTCATTAGCGGCAAGTGCCGTAAGATTTGGTGGGTCGAGTATGAGTCTCAGGCATGAACGAAAATCTATTGATAAAACTAATAATGACAAGAAACTTCCAATAATTAATCCTCTAGTTAGATTACCAATGTGGCCAAGTAAGTGTTCATTTATTTATAAATAATTAATTTATTCCATTATTCAATTTTATTATATATTATTTATATATTTTATTGAAGATATTAGCAATAACGATTGAATTGGTGCTTTTTAGATGTAAGCGGTGGGTTAATAAGTCAAGCTCTTTTGGCAAATGCTGATGCTTTGTGTGCGGCAGTTTCTCCTTTAATGGATCCAGATGAAACTTTAATGTAAAAAATGTTTACTATTTGTTTAACATTGTTAATATGAACTAGTAATAATAATTAATTTTTAATGTTTTACAGGGAAGGCTATTTCGAACGGTGCGTTATGAACAACTATTTCGGAATTGGAATTGATGCAAAAATTAGCTTGGATTTTCATCACAAACGAGAAGAGCATCCTGAAAAATGTAGATCCCGCGCTAAAAATTACATGTGGTACGGTGTATTAGGCTCGAAACAATTACTACAGAAAACTTATAAAAACCTAGATCAAAGGGTTCAACTTGAGTGCGACGGCCAAAGAATTCCGTTGCCTTCATTACAAGGCATTGTAGTATTAAACATCCCAAGGTACAATTTAAATAATTTAAAATTAAATAATAATTTAAATAGTCATTCAATTTAATTCAAATTAAAACAAATAAATTATATTTTTAGCTTTATGGGTGGCACCAATTTCTGGGGTGGAACGAAAGAAGATGATCTTTTCTTAGCTCCATCATTTGATGACAGAATTCTTGAAGTCGTTGCCGTATTTGGTTCCGCTCAAATGGCAGCCTCTCGACTAATAAACTTGCAGCAGCACAGAATCGCACAATGTCAAGTCGTACAAATCAACATTTTGGGGGAAGAAGGTGTACCAATTCAAGTTGATGGTGAAGCTTGGATTCAACCACCTGGAATTATTAGAATCATTCACAAGAACCGAATGCAAATGTTATATAGAAATAGAGCTTTGGAAACATCGCTGCGAGCGTGGGAGGAAAAACAACGCAACACAGTGGCCGCTGTCACACAATCTTCGTCGACTCTAAGTACTTCATCTCGAAGTAGTCAAATACAATTCGAAGGCAAGCAAGCTGCCCTCACTGAGGAAGAGATGACAGTATTACTCAGCATTATTGAGATCGTCGCAACACTTGTCAAATGGGTCAAAATTCTCATTATCTCACATCCTAGCTTGGAGCCTGATCTTTATCAGATTGCAATACGTACAGATGTTGCTTTGGAAAAGGTTCATCCGGATGGAAAAATCATACAGGGTGTAGGTGTTCTAGCTATTGAATTATTGATCATGCGCTTTCCTTTAATAATTTAACAATAATTTTGCATATTTTTCTGCAGCCTACTTTGAGACAACTTGTCACAGAATTAGTTTCGAGTGCTAGACAACTATACGAAGAATCTTGCGAACTACTTAGAGACAATGGACACAATCTGGTTAGTCCTATACTTTAGAATTTCTAAATAAAGCAAAATTAAATACTATTTTAATACTTATTTATTGCTACAGAAAATACGCGAAGACTTAGAAAGTAAAATGTCATTAGCTTTGGCTTTAATGGAACAAGAACTTCGCAAATGTATTTTCGACGAACGTGGAACTGGACTTGTGTACTTACAAAACATTCCAGTGGATGAACAGGTATTTTAAATAAACTTGTTTTATATTATAAAATGAGAGGATTTTTATAGTTAAATATCTTTTTTCATAAATGAAATGTTAATTAATACAGAAATTTCAATTTTTTAACAAAATTAAACCAAAACAAATTATATGCTTTTGTAATAATCATATATCTAATAAACTGTAAAATTCTCTCAAATATCATTCAATAATATTTTTGCTTGTTGATTTTGAATGTTTCGATGTAATTAAACTTGTCGCTTATTAACACTACTAACCAATAATACATCATTGTGTTTTGGCCTATGTGTCATTCGCAGACCGACAAAAAGAACCGACATCGTGGCTTGTTCTGGTTAAAGTTCCGTCGTTCTGGCGGTAACAACGCAGGCTCGTCTTCAACACCACGCGACCCTTGCAAGGATCAAGTCACCCACTGGGGTGTTCAGGAGGTTTGCACTTGGCTGGAGAACTTGCAGCTGGGTGAATATGCCGAAAATTTTGTCTCCCACGACATACGAGGAAAGGAACTGTTAACTTTGGCCAGAAGAGATTTGAAGGAGCTTGGTATAACGAAAGTTGGACACGTCAAGAGGATACTCCAAGCTATTAACGATTTGAATAGTTAAAGGGTTTAACAGGAAGTTGGTTAAGACGAATCATTCGCTACTGAAGAACTCGCTTTCAACGAATTTAACAATATATGAACTGTGATAGGGGGAATTAACAAGGACGAGAGATGCAAAATTACATGAAACCATTTTAATATGAAAATGTGTGCATAATAGATTAGGATTTTAGGATTTTCTAAGCTTATTCAAAAATATTTTCTTGAAAGTTTCAGTAATAACCAGATTATTAAGGAGATGTTGGAGCCCTGTATGTTATATTTTTTCTAAGAAACGTTTAAACAAATCATCCGATATTTCGTCTGAATATATAATGATATGAATTTTGACTTGACAAATCATCAACTTCGTGAGTTCATCTAGCTCCAATATCTCTTTGTAAGGTGCACTAAATAAATTTTAAAATGGCTGTGATTTTGTTAGGTTAAAAATATTAACAATATTAATTCATATCAGTTAGGAATGCTGATAAAATAAAATCAGAAATCTTGTTGAACACGATTGATTTCTTGTAATTAGTATTTAGTTTACAAAACTTAAAATTATTTTAATAGATCTGTAGTTTTAGTTTAAAAAACCTAAAATTCCAAAAAGTACATTATTTATAAAAATGACATTAATGTTGATGCTTTAATCTTAGCGAATGATTCGTCAAAAAGTAGTACGTAGCTTGGAAGAAAAAAGTAAATTTTTCTTGAAAAAATAATGACAATGAGGTAAATAGATATTCATAAATGAATGTTTTGGAAGCAATAAGGAATGTACTTCACTATTATATTCTACTAAACATTCGAAGCTTCCCCTTTTCGAATTGATCTCAAGTTTTGTAGGATAGAATTTTTGTTATTCCTAAAAACAAAATAAGGCAAATCAGGATTCTTTGTCTTCCAAGATCAAAAAATTTTATGTTCTACGTAAGTACGAAAATGTCCTATACAAAAAATGTCTTTAATTGAAAATAATCTAAGTACTATTTAAATAATCTTATTATTAAATTGCAAAACAAAACTTGTTCTATTAGTAGCCCATACTATTAGAAGTTAACTTAAGAAGATGTACTCCATTGAGTTTTATTCGTAGCAACAATTACACTTACATCAAACGAGAGAAAAGTAAAAATCAACGAAAAATGCAAATTTTACTTTTAAGAAAATATTGCAGAATCTCGACAGCATTAGAGGACATGTTACGTAGTTTTTGTAGAACATAGAAAACAATTTCGAACCGTATGAAATGAAGAAGTGTATTATACAGACAAAACTTAGCTCGTAAGTTCCTAGTTCTTTGTTGACTTTATGTGGTAAAGTCCAGAAAAACACAGTACTTTTGCCGAGTTTTTCGACTCAGATAAAAAAGCAAACAAACCCTCTTGTAGTAATTAGTTATACTTATTAATACTACTATTATTATTAATCTTGTTCCAAGTCGATGAGCGCGCATGAATGGCCGATAATATAATTATTAAAAATTTAAAAAAAAGAACCTACTTCGCGCGCACTCACTAATTCGACGGTTGTTGTAGAACTTAGCCTTTTTTACGAATCTCTAGTATTATATACACAAATAGTGTAAATCTATCTCGCGTAGTTTCAACGTGATATATCGAACAAGAAACACACTCTTAAATAAATAAACAAAACAACTCTTCTAAAAAGAAAAAGTTAAAACGTTTAAAAGACGAAGACTCTTTAGAGCGATAAGAGAGTTGAATTAAAAGATGAGCAATCAAACGATGGTGCAATAAAGTCAGTATTTTTTAATGTTACTCGATTGTATATTTAAACATCGTATTTCGCAAGCATGTTATTGTATTTCACGCTTCTTCTCTCTTCAAGGAAAAACTTACCTTGCTTTCGTTCGTTTTTCCATCGCAAACACCGATATTTCGTGTTGCAGTACATGAAAATTCATTGAACAAATCTCATCAATGTGTAACAATATTCACTAAAGTTTTATTGTGAAAAATGTGCATTGTAATTTAAATCTCTACTTATGTTTATTTATTTATATACCAAAAAACTATCTCAAATAATTAAGGGTACATTTGAACAATGCAAGAATGTCAAATTATTTAAAAAAATCTATTTATTCGATTATTTATTTTTGTACTGAAGTTATACTATCGAGAAAAACTCCGGTATGAGAATTATTTTTGACTGATGCAAATTCTTTTGAAAAATAAAACTTTTTATAACCAAATAAAAGAGGCAGAATATTTTTGAAATACTTTCCTTCGATGGGAAAGAACTATTTTCCAGACATCCATGTAAATAAAACAAATACAATTAATAATTTCTAATTGCACTAACGTTTTACATGCACAAATAAATTTAATCAAATATTAAGTTATTTTCGTTTACTGCGACACACATTTACTTTAATATATGCAATTTGCTGAAAACAATCGGCAAAACATTGAATTATCTCATCCATTTGTTATTTCAATATAATTTCTATACTGAAATAAACAAGATCAAAAATTCTTGACTACAGAAATATCGATTAAAGTAATGCTAAAAATAAGCAGCCCTAGAATCTCATTTCTCGAAAATTATAATCTTTTAAAATAATTTTTAGTTTAAGAATTAAAACGTACCGATTTCGTTTTCATATTTCGAACAAATAAATATTTTTTCATTTTTAATTATAATGTTTTCACAAAATATTGCTCGCACAGCCACTAAGAATCTATTTTTCATAATCCAAAAAGAAAATGAATAAGTATGCGTGTGGAATTCTAGGGTTGTACGTTTAGATAACAAGCGCGATGAGCACAAAAGTGCCTGAAGTTACGGACAAAAGCGTAATCTTCTCTTGACTGCACTGTGCCTCTCTGTTTTCTTGTCAGGTGTATAAACGCATTAAATATACTTACACACGTTTACAGATAGATGAATTTTCAAAAGCGCCTTCCTCAAAAATACACGCAACTCCATTGTTACTAAGATAAATCAAGACGAAAATAAGAAAAAGATGTATCGACTGCGCGAATATATGTATAAAGTTGATATTTTCATGACATACTCCTAAAATTTTTTGGAGTTGCTGTTAAGATTTCAACAATCAAAATATGAAGTGGTTAAGCACTGTTTTTTAATCATCATAATTTAATCGTTTCTAAAACATAACTCCAAGCAATTTAGAGAGTTTAGTTTAATAAGAAAATATGCATAACGTGCACGCTGATAAGTAAAAAAGAAACTCTTTAATTCGTGTTTTTTCTCTATAATCACTAATTTAATCAATCTATTTACCTAATCTACTCTACCTTTATTAACATTCTCTTTGTGATATTTTGCACAGTTCTAGTCTGTAAGTGGCGAGGCTAAAAGAGCGTTGTTGTGGTTTGACGATTTACTTTTCCTCGAGTGTTTTCCTGATTTAAGTTTCTTTTAGTTCTAAAGTTAAAGTCAAGTTAAAAAAAAGACAACAGCATATTTAAACAATGACGAAAATTGTCACTGTCCAATGTGTTCAAATTAATCTGCTGTATAAACCATTTGAAATATTGAATCGATGTGAATCTTAATTAGTATTAATTATTGCCTGGAATTAAATTTACTGGGTTTGACTCAAATTTTTACAAATATTCGATTGGTGATAAACTTTTCAATACGACAGTTATTTAAGAAAATGAAAAAAAAAGTTAAAATATTTTCACATTGTTTCAATAAAGAACTAAAAATTTTCTTTTGCCTCAAAAGCTCATGATCGATTTGTGATTATTCTAAATATTGTTTTGTGACAAATCTTCGATTAAAGAACCAAAAAAATGTTTTGTAACATTACGGTGTTTCTTTGTTTTTAATTTACACGCACCGTACTTAAAACTAATTAATAAAACGAATATTTCGTAATAACTAAAAAAAAAACTTTTAAAACTGTAAGAATATTGCATCATCATTATTGTGATGATCTAAAACTCAAAAAGTGTAACGTAACCCGCTCAAAACTAGACATCACTTTTCCTTCGAAACATTAACTTGGTCTACTAAAAGTACTTGATAAAAATTTAATAGTAAGTAATTTAACTCTATATTACTTCTACGTTATTCTGTTATTCAATTCTTTCAACTTAATTGAGGCAATAAACATTTTTTTGTAATATTGATTAGTTAAATCATTTAAAAATATATATTATTAATCTGTCATTTTTAGCGCATATTTTCTGGAAGACTGTCTCGAAAGAAATGTGCTCTGTCAGTCTTCGGACGAAAACTTGCCTTTCTATTATAGTATTTCTTGTACATATTCACGAACGATTCCCGATAAAACAAAAAAAAAATGCAAAATAGGAACTAAAACAGTCTCGAAAATAACTTTCAAAATCAAAGAAAGTAAATACGCTAATTTAAGAAGTTAAATAAGGCGTTCGTTATTTACAAATTAGACACTGTTTCAGTCCCTGAACATAAAAAATATTCTGAATCGATGGTCCGAAAGATTCAAAATCATCATATATTCTAAACTCTTAAAAAAGCAATGGCTCGTCCGTAAAATTACTGTTTCGAACTTTTTCATCGTCTGGTGTCGTGTAAAAAGTGCAATTTCTTTCAAATTGACATTGTTATTATCATTCGAAATTATAAGTATAGATAATTTTTGCAATGACGTTAAAAAATACAACCCTAAAAGTACTCAATAATTAACAGGTAAATAATCATTTCTACAGATAACGACAAGAAAGATGCACGCACGTAGAGAGAACAAATAATTAATGATTAATAAACAATGTGTAAAGTGGTAGCTAAACAAATCTTCTAGCATAGTTTCTATCATGCGAAACGTAATACAATATTTATATTTGACGATACTGTGATAAATGATTATTAAGACATATTGTATACCTGCAAAACTTAAAACTTGTACAACTCGTGCACTATTATTGCAAAGCTTATACACTTCAATCTGTGCTTAGAATCTACAGCCTTCTTTACAAATTTGGTTTATTTAAGTCTTCCTAATTCTTAATGTTTTATGTAATTACACTTTTTTACCAAAAAATAAAAAAAATAATTTAAGTCAATTATTTCTAATTGCTTAAAATTATTTTGGAATTAAATTTTAGCTACTAATTAGCGTGTAAACTAGGTAAAAATGCTCTGATTAATTTTCTATGAAAATTTAGATTATAATTTACTGAAAAAGTTTACAGTAGTTAAAGCCTTAACGTGAAAAAATAAAAAGAAATTCATTGTTCACTTTTAAAAAACAAATTATGCAAAACGTGAACTAAAAATACGAAAATCTATGCATCTGTTAAACATTACTATAAGTGCATCGATGTAATCACAGACAAAATGCGTGGACTCGTATGAAATGCGAGTTGGTTATTTATTACTCGCTGATCTACCAATGTATTTTTATTGAATTCAATGTTGTATATGTCACAAACACGATAATACAAAAACATGTCTTCTATTATTATAAATTTCATAGCACGAAGTTTCAATTTGAAACTAAATCACACACACGAATACACATACACATATACACACTTACTTCGTGAATTTTTGACTTTTCAGTGTATTTGAAAGATGTTTACTTACAATAAACTTCAATTTTTAAGCTTTGTAGTGTAATTTTATTTGAATGATCCTTCTTTAATTTTTTTAAACGCATACATTATTTTTAGGCACACCTAGGACTTTTTATTGCAATCAGGGTAAATTAGATTACAGATTTAAAATTAGAAAATTGACTCATGATTTTTTATAAATTATATACAAGCTTTATCGAACACATGAATTATCAAGACTAGCTTAGAAAGGATGGAAGAGAGAACTTACAAAAAGTTGATAATTATGTATAACTTTTACATATTCGTGAATTATGAAGAATTAAAATTTAGCTTATGAAAAATTGCTTTCAATTCATCAAATATCAATTCTTTATATAAATGCTTAAAAAATATAATTTAATTTAATGAATAGAACTAGTCAGTTTTAGGCGTAAAAATATCTAAATGTTATACAACTATACATAATTATTTTTTTCTAGGAAGGTATGTAAAAACCTCAAACACGTATGTACAATGTAGGAACAAACAACTAATCTAAAAGATTTAAGTAAGACTTCGTTTTAAGCGATTTAAGGTTGCATCTCTTCCCAAAATTTCCATCATTTCTGCGACGCTTGGTCCGTCCTAAAAGAATAAAAAAATATATTTAAACCTCAAAGAAAGATTAAATGCAGAGTATGTGTGAAAAAATAAAAGCATACTTTCAAGCCGCTTAAGAGACTCCTCAATGTTTTCATCAAATCAGGAAATGGAACGTTATTGTTGCTAGCGAATTCTTTTAGTTGAGTCTTCAAAGATTCTTTAGAAAAGTTACTTTCATCTAATGTTTCTAACCTTTTACTCAATATTTCGATTTTTTCTAGATATTTCAGATTCTCCGAATTTTGATCAGAGGGTTTAATCCATAAAAATTTCAAATCATTCGTCACTAAATCACTAAGCTTCGACAATCTATTTTGGGCCCATCTTAGTGTCTTTAAAATATGGTCTGGATCTAATTCTAAACTTTTATCTAATGCTCTAAAAAAAACAATGTGCATTAAATTATAAAATCTAAAATGGTGTTTTTTTATTTTTAAGTTAATAAATACAAATAAAACTTACTTATCTGGATAAGCTTGCTTAATAAGTTTAATAATTCTTTCTACTAAAAATTTGTGATTTTTCTCATCATCTAGAAGATTTCTAAGTTGCAGCCTATTATATTCCAATAATTTATCTGGATTTAATTTACTAGAGTTAACGTTTATTTTAGTAACATCAAACTGAAAAATGAAAGTTTAGTTCTAAGTTAATTGATTAAAAATTGATTTTTAATACTAAGAAACTTAAGCCAGTAAATACCTGTTTTATTAATTCCTGGTAACTATAACAATGAGATAGGCCTTTATCGCGTACAAAACCACCGCCAGCAGCAGTTATATAATTGACTAAGGCTAATGGAAAAATACCCTCTTTTCTATAATGTTCTACCCTAATATCATCTTGCCTTTTTGATAACTTTGTTCCATCAGGATTTAATATCAGTGGTAAATGACCATACTGTGGAGCTGTCCAGCCAAAGGCTCTAGAAACATTCAAATTATTATGTGCAAAAATTTGTAATTAAATTATTGAAGAAATAAAATAATATATTATTACTTGTAAAGAAGTAAATGTTTAGGTGTTGAAATTTGCCATTCAACTCCTCTTAAAACATGTGAAATTTCCATGAAATGGTCATCAACTACATTTGCAAAATGGTAAGTAGGATATCCATCAGATTTCATAATGATTGGATCACCTTCATTTTGTGCATCGTAAGTAATATCTCCATAAACTAAATCTTTAAAAGGATCAGGAGTAGATACAAGCTAAAAAAATTTACAATTATGTTAGTTGAAAGATATTAACTCTAATATAAAATATATAAGACACTAAAACATTCTGAGTACCTTAAATCTAATACAGTAAGTTTCTCCTCTCTTCAGTCTTTCTTTCACATCTTCCTTACTCAAATGCCTGCACCTATTATCATATTTTGGAACCTGCCTTTCTTTGAGAGCTTCATTTCTCAGCATTTTTAACCTCCGTTCAGAGCAAAAACATTTATAGGCTGACCCATTGTTTAATAAAATTTCCACTTGTGTTTTATAAATTTCGAGACGTTTTGATTGAATGTAGGGTCCGGTGGGACCACCTCGAATTGGATCCTCATCTGGGATAATTCCAGCCCATATCAACTCATCTCGAAGCTGTTCGAAGGCTCCAGGTATAACTCTTGTTTGATCGGTATCTTCAATCCTTAAAATAAAGCATCCGTTGTTTGATCTAGCAAATAAATAATTGTATAGTGCTGTTCTCAATCCACCAAGGTGTAAATAGCCTAAAAAATAAAGCAACACTTTAAAACGCAATACTCAAATGGAAAACTAATATTTCAAAATCAGTAATATATGAATAATATATTTTTAACAAAATAGTTAACTGTTACTATCTTTTAGTAGAAATTAATTTGAAAAATTTAAGTGATAACTAAAATTTGATTATTTCTAATACCCAAATCAAATTATGAATGCTTCAATTTTTTTTTTTATTATGTAATAAAAAGATTCAAAGTTTTCTGTCAAGTCTAAACACTTAAAATTGACTAGCTTAAAACCGCTAAAATTTAAAAAAAAAAAGAATAAAGTCCAGAAAACAAAAAACTACAAACCTGTCGGACTGGGAGCGAACCTCACTCTAATCTTAGACCTCGCATAGCACCTCCTAATCGTAACCTGGACATTCCAGCTGGTCCTGAGCAGATTCCGGTGCATGTCGATGAATTATATTCCCGGCCACGAGTGAAATCCGCCAAGCGATCACTGTGGTTTAAAAAACGAGCTCCAAGCACGTGCCGAATCGTGATCGCTCCGCAGCAGATTAGCGGTGGCGCGAGTCGCTCAATTCGCATTTGACAAGCAGCTCGGGCAATGCAGTCAAAACTGCAGGGATGCAGGTTTTCTCTCCGGAAGTGAAGCTGCCTCTCAGCATTTTCCGCTTTTCCAAGACGCCAATGCTGTCAGGCCCAATTCTTGCGGAGCAGCAGATTTTTTGGAAATCTCCATCTGCCGTTACACCCACGCACTTGAGTTTCTTGACCGTCATTTTTCGGTGTCATAATTTTAATCGATTTTGATAAACTTATCTATACATTGTTGAAATCTTATCTTAATTAAACATTAATCTTGAATTATTTGTCTATTCATGAATAATTAATTTGTATTATAATTTATAATGATCACAATAAAAAGTTTAAATCATGACAGTTATTTGTTTATAAATTTGAAATACTATATAAAACAATATAAGTTAATTACCTTTATTAAGCATAACCAACATTATGCGTTCCGTTTAATTTTTTTAATTATTTGATTATTTTTATTTTCTAAATAAAATATACTTTTTTCAAATATATTAAGCTTAATATCAAATGTGATTAAATCTTTAAATTTTTAAAATTCGGAGACAGTTTCGTATTTTGTTTTAAAAAAAGAAACACAAATGTATGCCATATTTTCATCATTTTATTTTAAAAGTTGCGACATTTGTAAACGGATTTATATTTTTATTGCCATTTTTGCATATTTTACGTTACGTGACGTCACTTTCCACCCACACATTGACGAGATGGCAATGTGCTTATAACCTAATACCTAACCGCATCTGAGAATGCATCATTCGCGTTGTTGAGCGTCGTGTCATCATCCGTGCACGACTCTAGGAAATGTTTTTGTGAGAAAGCATCTCAATAAATAAAGGGCAGTTTCGGAATTGATTTCGAAAGGAGGAAATTATTTGTACGATGGACTGCAAACTGCCGCCAAAAGTGCAGACGAACGAAGAAATAATCGACGAGTTGACGAAAGATCTAGAAAAATCGTGTATCGTTCCAAATGAAAGTGCCACAGAGGGTGAGAAGTTGTACGATGTTTATGCAAAGGATGAAGAAAAAGAAAAAGATGATGATAAAAGTGACAAGGATACTGAGGCTGAAGAGATTAAAAACGACCAGCTTGAGGATGAGTACTTTGTCGATGAGGTTATGCTCAAAGACAGAGATTTAGACCTCACAGAAGAAAAGAAAAATGTTAGTAGTTTGATTGTTAAAAAGTGTTTAAATATCCATTTAAACATGTAGTTAATTATTTTAACACTTTAAAAAGTTACTAAATTAATGTGATAGATATATCTATTATTTATTATATTTTCTTTGTGCAGGAATTAAAAATAGAATCAAAGAACTTAAAAAATGAAGGTAACAATTTATTTAAAGAAGGAGACTATTCTGGTGCCACAATTGCGTATACAAATGGTTTGCGAACATGTCCTTTACAATATGAAAAGGAAAGGGCTATTTTGTTTGCAAACCGAGCTGCATCAAAGGCCAAATTTATGGTATGTATTTAAGAAAATAAAAATATATTAATTGAAACAGTAATATTTAATTATTAGTGTAAAATTTCAGGAAGACAAAAATTCAGCAATCGAAGACTGCACAAAAGCAATAGAACTGGACTCAAATTATGTAAAAGCCTACCTTAGAAGAGCCCATTTTTATGAAGAAATAGACAAGCTTGATGAAGCTGTAGCAGATTATAAGAAAGTATTAACTTTTGATTCTGCACATTCCGAATCAAATCTTGCAATCAGAGTGAGCTTATTAAAAATTCTTTTTGAATACAAACTTCATATTTATGAAATGAAATAATAAATTTATATCATATTTTTAACAGAGACTGGAGCCAATAATACAAGAAAGAAATGAGAAATTAAAAGAAGAGATGATGGGTAAATTAAAGGATCTTGGTAACATGATCTTAAGACCTTTTGGACTGTCAACAAATAATTTCCAACTACAGAAAGACGAAGCAAGTGGTGGTTATTCTGTTAAATTTAATCAAAATCCAGCATAAGAGATAAAATCTCCTGTATCATACAATGTACATTTCTTTTATTTATAGAATAAGATTTATACTTAATATTAAAGTTTAAAGGCATTACTGTGTGATGCTACTGCTGAATATTTAATTTTATTTACAAAGTAAATAAATTCAAGTATCGAAGCTCTTTTTTGATGATCTAGTTTTAAAAGTTATCTAATCTATGCTTTTACAAAAAATGAAGTTACAACTGTGATGATTTAAAACTTTTTTTTATAAAAATCGTTATCAATGTAAAAAAGAGTTTATATTCATGTAAATAAAAGTCTTTGATTGTACTTTAGATTTTTATTTAAAAAAAAACTATCTGCAATTGGCAAAGTTTCCATATTTACCATAGATAAAAAAAATTCTTTACTACAAATAACTGAAATAAAGAAAAACTGAATTCTGAAATAATAGATGAATGAAAGGAAAGAAGGACAACATTAGGTGGTATCTGAATCACTTTATTGTCACGCGCCATATCTGGCTTTGGGGCATCTTTTATCTGATAATATTATAATTGATGCAGCATCTCGACAAAAGTATTACCCCTCTCACGCTCTTTGTCTAGCAAGCTCTCGCACTCTGCTGCTCTTCCCCTCGCAAACACGTCTCTCTCTCTCTCTCTCTCTCTCTCTCTTCGCAGTAAACGAAAATGAATTCGAATGATTGTCCGTATAAAAAACGTCTCCTCGTTTTTTTTGCAAGTAAAAAAAAAAGGTTAATCAGTCACCGGCGAGCAGAAACTATAACGGAACGAACGTTTTTACAAAGGAGATATATATATATATATATGCTCATATAATCAACTTGATTCCTTTTCGTTTACCAAGCCGTGTTTTCCCGATACTCATTCTCTCTCACAACGTCGCTTCGATCTCTCCACTTTTCCGTTCCCGATGTTTTTTTTTTATTTATTTTGTTAAAAGTTAATTAGTATATAGGTACAAAGTCAGATATTAATTTTTTTCATTCGTTATTAACATATATTCATATATTTTACGGTGATCCTTTTTGACGCGTGTCGTTTTTTTTTTGTTTTTTTTTAATATATGCAGGATGTGTCTGTTCGTAGTCAACATAGTTAGCTTCCTTCCCATTTACCAATATCGAGGCATGCCTATGTACATATTAAATATTATCGGCACCGTAAAGGGCGAGAAATTTGTTCCCCCGTGTTTCTTGTTTTTTTTTTATCTTTTTTTTATTTGAAATTTCGAAAGTTCTATCCTTCCTCCTTAAACAATAGAATGTGTGTCGGTTTTCTCGTGTATTTTTTTTCTGTGTGTATCGAGCGATGCGCCGCGTCGCCGACGACAAATATGGAGCTTTTTTTTTCGCTTTTTGGTAATAATTTTATTCTCTCTCTCTTCGCTACGTGAATGTTTGCCTTTATATTAGCTGTGGGTTTTGCTTGGTTTCTTCGTCTTACACGTATTTTTTTTTTTTTTTTTACTTAAAACCTCTGCTTTTTTTTTATTAAGTGCTAGTTTCTTTACGTACATATACACGTAGACGTGACCGACGCGAATCGACTTCCGAATCGTATAATTACCGCTATGGAGAAAAGAAAGGCAATAAGTTTTCTAGCAGTTAATTATCAAAAAATGACTACCTGTATATTTCGTACAAGATATGAAGTCCGGTATGTTTCTCTGCGCGCTTTAAAACGTCCTCGAGCGCCCCCGATTATTTGCTTTCCCTTTACGTGTATATATACTAGGTATTTCTCTTTTTTAAGTAAATTGAGTTTTTTTTTTTCAGCTACGTTCGGTGCTTGATTGATCGGCGGATTTTTACAAACTGAAAGTGTCCCCTCCTTTCACGAAGTCCGGCTATATTTGCATATGATTTTTTGCCCCGTCGCGTGTTTTAATACACTGCACACGTTTGCTCGGCTCGAGCTATTGTTCGGAAAATCCGCTGGAAAATAATCGCGTACAAAACGAGAACGAAACAATCGATTCGAAATGAAAAATATCCCTATGGGTGATCGTGTGCCTGTTACGTATGTATATTGCAAAAAAAACGCCCGTCATGCCTCGCTCGATTGCGCCTCTCGTCTTGAGGCTAAATGCTTGCACGCTCGTTAGGTCTTTTCCGTTACTTCCACAACCATCCCCCCCCTTCCTCCTCCCCTCGTCGATTACACCTATTGATTTCTCGTTAATTATTATGATAAGTAAACCTACGTCTTCATTTCTCTCGAGTAAAGAAGCCTCTTGTCGTCCATTTTTTTAGTCAATCCTAGAGTAGCGAGTTAAGAGATATGGTCTGCAACTATATAGGTATAAAGCCCGCATATTTTTTTTTTTTTATTCCTTACTTGATCTCCCGAATCCTTGACAAAATAATTTTCTTTTAAATATAATTGGCGATTGTAAAAAGTGTGTGTTTGATATCTACGTGCTCGTTCCCCTCTATATAAGTTAGTTCGACATCTCAGCTTTTAACAATGATCGTTTTTGAAATTTTGAAAAAAAAAACAAAAAAAAAATGAAACGAACGCGTTTTTGGCAAAAATTGAAAAATTGTTTCCTCGGAATTTCGTTGATTCAAAAAACTTCACGTATCGTTCGCGGACTGGTTCAAGGAACTTTGGCAGAAATTCGTTTGTTTGAATAATTGGCAATTCGACATTTCAAACCCAAAGTATCATCAGCATCTTTGGACGATATATATATATATATATGTATATATATCGTCAAATATGCAAAAGCAATCCTTTGTATGTACAATCGAATATTCATGTGTAACCATATATCTTCACGAGATCTCAAACACACTTACACAGAATCATTCGACTTGGTTATAATCTCAACTTGGTGAGAGGTGCCGCGTCATCGATCCTTCGTCTTCTCTTCATCGTCCGTAGCTCTGGATATGTGTGCATGCAGTTCGAAATGAAAGCGTACAGGAGCTCGAGAGCGGATGGATGCGGGATGTGCGGATGCACGGGCAGAACTGATGCGAAGAAACGAAAGGAAAGCAGGTTGGAACGATCGCTTTACGAAGAATACGGGGAACGGGACGGGAAGAGGGGGGTCAGAGCTCAGCCCACTGCCACGCGCAGGTGTGTGTTCATAATATAAGTTACGAGCGACGTCGCAGGTACGCGTATTTTATTTTTACATCGCGCGGCGTTTCCACTCGGAACGCCGACAAAGCCTCTCTTCTCCCCGTCCCGTCGTCCGTTTAGAATACAGGCGCCCGATCGGGAAGCGGAGAGGCTCCTTCGGGCGGCTCGGACGAAGCTCGGACAGCAGAAAAAAAGCCTAGCCCGCGGTGTGCATATAACCTCAAGTCGAACATGTATCCTTCTCCTCGTGGACGACGGACGCGGGAAAATGAACGGTACATCATGTATATACAGTTTATATGTGCCTCGGTGTGTCGCGCGTAGTATAAAATCAAGTTAGTTATGGTATATAGTATGTATATATAACATCCCAACGATTTTCTTTTTTTTATATCGTTCTCGTACAATATATTTTTATAATTCATTATTCGTCCGTGGGTCTCGCGGCTCTCGCATCCTCGCACTGTAAATTTACACGAAACTACATTAGCGGAAGGCATATATTGTTTTTTCTTTTTTTTTTTTCATCGTAATGTTCCTTGTGTTTTTTTTTGTTTTGCTTTGTTTCCTTTTCTCTTTAGACTCGAAAGAAAGCTTCCTCCCCCTTAGACCGACTGCGTCCATCTCTCGCCACAAATTCGAGACACCGATAAGAAAATATATAGAAATACGAAATACAAACAATACGCGTTAATTACGAGGTATGGTAGCATTAGTCGCTAGAGATTTAATTGACTAAAGTGTGTGTGTGTGTGTGTCGAGAAATTAGTAGAAAATCAATCGGCGTCCTATACCAAATACATCGTGAAAAATCGAGACAAAGGAGAGCGTTCAAAGGAAAAGAGGTCGAATTTGTGGTGCGATGATTTTATAATCGACGTCTGGCAGCATAAGCAATCAATCACACACATCCATTGAACTTGCAAAATGTATTTACACTTGAGATTATCCGCAGATTAATTTTTTTTTTTTATGTATAATGCATGTATACCCGACGACGACATCAAACAAAGCGGCTCGGCCGCCAATATATACCTTCGCGTCGCGAGACGCGCGAAAAGCCTCGCCTTGCCTCGCTTCCTCCTGTTTTTATGTACAAATGTCGTAGTGTATCTCGCGATTTCTCTCTCTCTCTTTCTCTGCGCATACACGCGACGCTCTCTCCTCTTCTTCCTCCGCGGCAATATTTATTTTTTCACCAATTTCGTTAGTTTCTCGACACGAGCGCATAGACTGAAGTTCCGCTCGTCGCTCGCAGGCCGGAGAGAAGCTGGCTCTCTCTCTCTCTCTCCCTCGTTCTCCCTCGGCGAAACTTTTAGTTTTAGCACATCACGTAAATGTCTATGCGGACGAGGTGGGATAGCTGCCGCTGCCTCTCGACCGTTCGGCCTTTGCCATCGTTTCACTGAAACAGGACGGGGATTCGAACGATTAGTCGAGCTGATCTCGTTGGGAGTGTAAGGCACGATGACAGGAGCGTATGGAGGATGACGCGTGGTGTATTTACCCTATTGAAAAATTCTCATAGAATAGTTTTATAGGGTTTAATATGTGTATTTGCACCCGAATTAATAGGATTCT
>JAWWEM010000044.1:17802385-17831514 GCA_035582935.1 Ormyrus thymus
AGAAATAATAGCTCATTCAAATGAGTAGAGCAAATTTTACCATACCGTCATCGTAAAAATTTACTCAAATGCGAGGCTGGTCCGGGATTAACATCGTACGTGTAATTTTTACCCGAATTTTATTTGTAATTTTTAACCAAAATTTTTCTCCGTGTAGTAAAATGAAATTCCAATTTTTTAAGTAAAAAAAAAAAGAAAAAAAAAAGAAGTTCATTGTACAAAACCTAGGCGAAACTGAAAAACATATCTATATATCACAATTGAATGAATTACACAGGTCTCTAAAAAATCTCTTTACTCTCGTACATAATAAAATGTATATATAGTGAAAAAAAAAAAGAGAAAGTCACATCGTAAGAGTGTCTATATAAAAGAGCTGCTCTCTACGGAACAGAAGACGAAAAGAAACGACTGTCGCTCTAAGCAAAGATATATATGTATATATATATATATTGTATATAACGAACGTATGCGCAAGTAGCTCGCTCGGTCGGGGGGGTTACCTGTCGCCGATAGCTGGCTGGTGCTGTTGCTCTTCTTCCCCATGCCGGGCGGATACTGGGCCGCGCTGCCGCCGCCGCTGCTGCTGCCGCTGCCGCTCTTGCTGCTCGGCGAGCTCTTGCGGCCGCGGCGGGCGCTCTCCTCCACGTGCAGGCCCACCGCCGTGTCGCTCAGGCTGCCATCTGCGGTCACGGATTGCAAAGGGATATGTGTATATATATTTTAGAGTTTTGCGGCGGGTCGTCGGACGCTCCGGCGCGGCCTCCGGAAGTTTTTCGGATTGTCGGCGAAGCGAGGGATTTTTCGGACGGGTTCGTCACGGTTGGTTTTTTTTTCTCGACTACGAGTGCGTGTGATCAGATGGGTTTCTGGGAGAACGGCGGGTTGTGTATAGTGTACACGGGCGTTCCGGCCGGACTTCTTCTACGAGGTGTGAGAATCGGGTTAGCCTGTGTGAGAGTGCTGCAATATTGAGTACGTAAGAATATAAAGGCCAAGTGATTAATAAAGCGGTCGAGCCAAAGATTTTCCATCGACAAAGAAATTCGTGTGGTCGGGTGGCAAGGTCTTTGATGCAAAGCCTGCAACCCATTCATTTAAAAAAAAAAACCAATTGTTCCTCCAAAATAAGAAAAGTACAGCGTGACAGAAGTAAAGGAGAGAAGATTTGCGGTAATATATAAAAAAAAGTTGCATTTCGTTAGTCTCCCGGTTATTTACAAGATATATGTGCGAGTCATTGAATTTTCGCGGTCGGCAGCGCCAGAACGGCGCACGTATATACATCTCGCAGACACCCTCGGCAGAGTGCCAAGTGTCAAGCGCAGAGTAAGATCGTTTGAAGGTTCCCGCGAAACCGGGAAAAGCTCCCCCCGCGGCGCCCCGGAACGAGCAAGAGAGACGAGCGTCCGTTCGTAGACCGCAAAGCGAAAGAAGGGCGTGAGCCGCACTACAGAGCGAGCGAGAGAGAAGAGAGGGCGTGCAGAAAGTAAACATCTCAGGGAAGACTCACCGACTTTCTCGTCCGTGGGGGCGTCAGCATTGCTGAAGCTCCTCGTGAACTGGCCCCTCTTGACGCTGCCGTTGCGCCTCTCGCTTTCATCGATGGGATACCTGCCGGGCTTCTCATAAGAGCTGCTCTGGCTCGCGTAGTCACTGCATTCGGGCATAGAGGACGAGCGTCGATTATTGGAACGATCGTCGTCGTGGCGACGCGTCGGACGATGTGGTGCATCGTCGTCCATGATTTGTATCCGCGACAAGCGGCGACGCGGCGGCCGGTCGCAATCGCAATCGCAATCGCAATCGCCGACGTTTTCGTAATCGCCGTAGTTCGTTATCGCAGCGGGGCGCAGTTGCATTTTCGTCACGTGGGCCATTGACGGCGGTGGTGGTGGTGGTGGTGGTGGTGGTTGCGGTGGATTATTATCGCGTTCGTGACGGTGGTCGTGACGGTAGTGGTGGTAGTGGTGGTAGTGGTTATGATGATGGTCGTCGTAAGTGGTAGTGGTGGTGGTGGTGGTCCGCGGGTTTTTAGCAGTGTCGGAGGTAGCGGTTTGGGAATCAAAGAGATTTGAATTAGCGTTACCAGGGCGGGGTGCTCGCTCGTGGGGCCTACGTGGATCGCACGGGCCAAATCCGCAGTTCTCGCTGCACTGGCTCTCGCTCTCCATCGAGTACTCGTAGTACTCGAGGGTGTCGCTGATGGCCACGTTCCTCTTGACGGCGGTCGGCGGCGGCGGTTGCTGCGGCTGCTGCTGGTGCTGCTGGCGCTCGAGGGCCTCGGGGCAGCTGCTGTTGCGGCGTCGGGGGTCGCGGCGCTCGTGTCTGCGCTGCCGGGCGCGTTCCATCTCCAGCATCTCCTCCCGGCAGTCGGGGCAGCTGGTTTTTCTTCGGGTCCGGTAGCGGCTGTCCGACTCTTCGCGGTTGTGCGCACGGTAGTACCTGGAGTCGTCGTAGTACATCGGGCCCTCGTCCCTGAGGTCGTACCTTCGGTCGATGACCGTCTCCATGGAGCCGAGCTCCTCGTCCGACTTGAGCACGAGGTTCGTTCGCTCGTCGTCGTAGTAGCGGCGGCGCGCGGCCAAGTCGGCGTCGGCGTCGGCGGCGTAGCGGCCGAGCTCGCGGCTCTCGGGGCAGCTGGTGATCCTGCGCCGGCGCTGGTGGCTCCGTCTGGATGGGTGCTGCTCGTCGGGCCTGGTGAAGCCGTAGTCCTCGTCGGAGTGGAGGATGGGCGTGGATTCGGCGCGCGCGAGCATCATTCTTTTACTCTCGTGGTAGCTGGGCACAGCCAGGCTGTGGTCCCTCGCGTAAGGCACATTTTCGTAGTAGGGCTCGGTCGCGATCGTCGCCTCGCGAGCCAAGCCCAGGCTGTCTCGTTGTCTCCCCGGTGACGAGTTGTCTACGTACTCGTCGTATCTAACGGATTGTCGATTGTAGTCGTCGTAGGAGGTGCTCCTTCGTTGCTCGTCGTAATCATAGTAGCGATCGGCGGTGTCGTCGTAGCCCTCGTCGACGACGTTCCAGTTGTCGTAGAGGGCGCGATCGGCGTTGAGGTAGGAATCGTTGCTTTTGGTGCGCCTTCGCGGCGCCAGGCCGGCTCGTCTGTCCTCGTAGGGCAGACTCGGGTCGACGAGGCTGCTGCGCTCCGGCGAGGAGCGTCGCCACCTGGACAGCTGCTCGATCTCGGCCTTGTAGTCGGCCTGTCGCGCCGCTCGGCGGTACTGCTGCGCGGCGCCGAGCTCGTCGATGCTGCAGTAGATGTGCTCGTTGCCGTCGGCGGGGCCCTCGTAGCCCTCGTTGTCGAGGCCGCCGCCCTGGCCGGTCGCCTTGGGCCTCTTGTCCGGCGACTTGAGCCAGCCGTCCTGGCTGAGGAACTCGTTGTACTTTCGCTTGCTGCTGTCCTCCCTGCGGGGATCGTACTCGGCGGGCAGGTAGATTTCGGTCTCTCCGCAGCTGAGCTCGGAGTCGTAGCCGTACATGAATCGCGGCGGCAGCTCGGCCGCGGCGCACAGGTTGCTGTCCTCGTCGTCCTCGTCGACGAGTATCTGCAGGTCCTTCCGGCGCATCTTCTTCTTCTTGAGGTCCCGCTTGAGCTTGCTGTCGCCGTTGTTGTCGTAGTAGGACTTGCTCTGGTCGCCGAGCGCCGGTATCTTGTCGCCGTATCCCTCGTCGCTCAGCGAGAGGTTCTTCTTGATCTTCTGACGGGCGGTCTGGAGGCTGTCGTCGCTGAATATGTTGCCGGAGATGCTCTGGTACTCGAAGCTGCGGCTCCTGCGCGACAAGAGTCCGTGGGCAAATGCGTGACGGCGCGTTCGTCCCGTCGTCGCCGCCGGTGCCTGAGCGCAGCAGGCGACGTCGTAGTCGAAGCTTCGCGCCTTGGAGGAAAGGAGGGATCTACGCATGCTCGATTTGTGGTTCGTGGACGGGTAGTCGAGGCGAGGAGTGTTGGAGATCCAGTTGAAGAGGGACCTCCTCTTGGCGGCGGGAGCGGCGGGGCCGACGAGGGCCGAGCTGGTGAGGGAGGCGGCGGCGAGGGCGGCTCTGCTGCCGCTGCCGCGGGTGCTGCGGTCCTGCCAGCTGCGCGACCTCCGGTGCGAGGTGGCGAACTGGTGGTGCGCGGGCGCGTAGGGCGGCGAGGAGGCGGAGGAGGCGACTCGGATGTCGCCCCAGCGCTTGTTCTTCTCGCGGAACTTCTCGATGAGGCGCTTGTTGAAGTTGACGCTGAGGCAGTCCTCGACGTAGATCTCGGGGATGCGGTGCTTGCCGTTGGCGGAGCGGCGGTGGTGGCCGCGGTGCGGGAGCGTCTCGGGCACGAGGAGGAGACTGTCGGCGACGGTGTACTCGCTGGTCTCGGGGCTGTAGTAGCGGAGGACGCTCTCGTCGACGGTGTGGGAGCGCGTGAAGGGGGCGCGCATCCTCTTGCAAAGCGAGCGCACGACTGCGGACTTGCTCCGTACGAGGGGATTGTGGTGCGAGGGAAGATGGTAGTGGTGCTTGCTGTTGGGGTGGTAGTTGCTCCTAGGCTTACAGGGATTTGTACTCGGGCAATGGCATTCACTGCAGGGTACCCTAAGACGGTGCTTGCGCCTAGCGCGCCTAGGGGGTAGGGGCATCGGGGATACGACACCGGGTATATAAACGTTTTTAACTGTCGGTCTGCAAACAATTTTGTTCATATAGAGTTGCACCATTCCTTTCTCATCATCAAATGTACAAATTAAGATTACAGCGTTATTTTTTTGTTTAGAATATATAAGATTGAATTTTTCATATAAGTTGTCTCTGTTGTTTTGGGTTTTGGTGATGGTTGAGTCATTGTGTGAGGGGTTTGCAGGGGGCCCCATTCTTTCATTCGGCGATTCGCTTAGCATATAGGCCAGTAAAACAATGGCTATGCTCAAGTCGCTTCTGGTCGATCGAACGACATAAAACTCAAATTCTTCGTTTCGAAAACATCTACTGCGCGGATCGAGTCAGGGTCGCGCAGCTTATGCTCGTGAATGTAACAGCAACGAGAGCAGAGAACGAGGTAACTGAAATTGCGAAAGCTGTGCAGTTGCGGAGTGAGGTAAAACGCGTGGTGCGGCGGTGACAAACAGAAACGCGACAACTGAAAAGCCGTTCAACCGACACTGCGCATCGATCCCTGATCTCTCAGAATGGGACGCTCTTTCAATCTGTTGTTGTATATATTCATATTATTTCATTTGGAAATCGCCATTAAATGGACATTGGCGCAGTGCATTAGGAAGTGCAGCTAATCAAACTAGTATCTAAAGTATAATCTAAACCTAATTCAGAGTCAGTCGCCAGGGATAACTAACGTTGATGGGGGAGGGGAAAAGCAGTTTTAAGCAGGCAGGGCGCGAGCTGCGTATAAGTAACTATAAACTAGTTCTAAGTCTAGGGACGCAATCCAATCCGCAATGTCCATTTAACTGGGGGATTCTCTTGTCGAGGCAAGCTCAAGCTATCAGACTATTCCTTCTATATTCACGTCGTATTACATCGTGTGATACGGTACAGTAACGAAAACTATCATCCGCGGACTAAGCAGAGAGAGGGAGATCTGCATATCCGATCTCCTGGGTGATAATACGATCGCGGCGTCAGTCTGAGAGCTCTAGACTTTTCTTATTTGATATATGTGAGTTCTGTACGGTGAGCAATCGATGCGTGAGATATATATATATATATAATGGTGAGAGACTGAATCAGAGTGGTGTGAATGAATGGATACTCACATCAATCCCCTGGAGCCCCTCGGCCTCTCGGATTGCGTGCTAAAGGCACTGCTCGTCACCGAGGCGATGCTCTCCATGTCGGAGTCGCCGAGGTCGGCCAGCACGTCCTTCTCCGGGCTTCTGTGGCCGCGCCGCGATCTGTGAATACGGTGAACGTGACTGTGCGACAGCGAGTGAGGATCGTGGGCCATCGACGGCAGGTCCGAGTCCGACAGTCCGCTGTACCGCCTCTCCCAACCTGAAAGTGCGCGCGAGTCGAGTTAGTGGACCGGTTGATCGGAAGGCGCGAAGGTTCGGATTGCTCGCCGAACTTTAAGATGCACTTGTCGGGGCTCGATCTGGGTGTGTTTTTTTTTTGGGGGGGGAGGTATTTTTGTCGGGTTAATCGATTCGTGGTTTTTCCGAGTCGCTGCGAGCGTCGTGGTCTGCGGACGGAGTCTTAAACTTTTTCCCCGGCGTTGTTTTGCATTCTATTTTTGCGCGCGAGTGAAGAAATAACTTCACCTACTTGCGTGTTACGAAAATCCATATTGAACTTAAGATAAAATTGGCTTGGAACATAATCTATTCTGGCGCCGACTGGCTCAATCAATAAACCGACACTTTATACACTTTGTATCAAAAACATTGTAAAACTCTGGCCAAAATCGCAATTAGGTGAGAAAAGAAACGCAGCGTCAACGTACCTCCCAGCGTACTTCTGTAAATCGTGTGCATCGGCCGGTTTCGATGTCTTATAAATCTCGCTCTCTCCTCCAGGTCCTGAGCGACGCGTTCTTTCAGGGCAGCGTGCAAGTTGGCTGGTATTTGAGGCAGTTGGCGCTTTTTGGGCGATCCGGTCGGCGTCGCCGTGGCGGACCTCGATCCAAATCTGCAAGCACACGCGCGCCGCGTCGTTATCTCGATCTGCCGTAATTAAAAAAGAAGGACGAGCGACGACTCTTTAAGCGAATAGAAATATTTGCGGGCCAGACCTCGCGGACATGTACGCCGACGAGTAGGGGATGGACCTGTGATCCGGCGGCGAGAGCGAGCGATGGCCGGCGGGGCTCTGCGAGCGTTCCCTGTAGCGCAGGCTAGGCGAGTCCATTGGCACGGCGCTGTGGGACCTGTGGCTCAGCACCGCCCGGTGCGGCTCGTCCTGCAAGGAGTTAACCAGAGAGAGAGAGCGTTACTCACCGCCAAGAGGGAGGGGGCCGGGGGCGAGATCTACCGCCGGTCTTACGCGAGGATTTGAGCCTCTTTGCGCGTATATATTCTGCCGCCCGGTGGCCGCGGCGCGGTAAGAAATCACGGGATTTCCCGGCCGATTCCGAGGAGTCGGTCTGGTTTCCATTTCTTGCCGCGCTCGGACTACTGAAATATTCTAGCGTATGTGCTACTGTATACAGAACAAAAGTGAATACACTGAGAAGATTGAAAAAGGTAGAGGAAAAAAAGTGTGCTTCGATAAGACGAGTCTGTTTGCGGATTGCATTTAAGCGCAATAAAAACAATTTAAATTATAACAGTTACAAGCCGGTTTCGTACCCTGGTAGAAACTTTAAGCCGTTCTTAGCTGATTTTTAGCTTGTTTTGTAGTTGAAAACGACAAATTGCTATTATTTTCTGTCATCGTCAAATAATCAAATATGCTTGCTCATGAATATTTCAGCGTAACGATATTTTATCTTTTTAAATGATTTTCCAATAGCTTTTATTTAATTTAGACATCAATTTTAGGTAAAAAGGGCTCCACTTAAAATACACGTTAACCAGCTCAACTGGTCAATTTTCCACCAGGGTACAAGCAAAAACTTTCCAAACGTATCCACATCGCGCGAAAAGCAAAGAGTCTGCATTCCCCAGACACCCGCGGCCGTTCAGCCGTCCTCTCGCGCGGATACAAAAGGATTTAAAAGACACATGGTGAATTATACATACGGAGAACTGTCGGAAATTGACCTTTCGGTAATGATGGTATCCGGAAATGGAGGCCGACTGCTCGCGCGTGCTCATGAGGGCGGCGCGCTTCCGGCCCTGGGGCGACATGTCCCTGCGACTCCGGTGCTCGCCGTCGACGCACAGCTCCTTCTCCGGCGGCGGGCTGGAATAGTGGCTGCGGCACCCGAGAAGCGCAACGAGGTTTTTTTTTTGGTTTTTTTCTTTTCGTTTTGGTCGATCGGTACTGGGGACGTTTGGAGGATATGTGGGCCGAGGTGTGCTCTCGGGTGTGCGTCGGTGAAGTTTGTGCGGATATTTGATTGGACTGATTCTTTTTTTTTTTTTTTATGGTAGAAAAATTTTCGTTCCCGGAACGAAATTCAAGGAGAATCGAGTAATCGTCATTTACTTAAAGGCATCTTCGATAGTTTGGAAAAATTCCAAAGCTCGTATACTTGTAATTCAAGGTTCCTCGTAGAGGCACTAGAATTGTTTACATTAACTTTAAAAATAGCATGTTGTAAAAGCCATTCCTAGCCAATTGATACTATTTTAGGTTGAACAAGGTAAATGTCGGAGCGCGCACAAGGCTCCAAAAGTAGAGCTCGCGGGAGCCGTATTATTACAGAGCAATTAAAAATAGCGCACAGTTCACGCACGCAAACTCGGCACACATCGGAATCTATTAAGCATCGCTCTCAGCCGTCGAGAGCGACGCGGCGCTCTAATACAAATGACGACTCGCGCTTGCGTTTCCTTTAGATCTCGGCCAATGACTCACTGTCCACGTTCTGTCGCATCGGGATAAACCGAATGCGGCGGGCTCTCGTTTCGCAATGTGGCGATAGCCGGGCGCTTCCCTCTTCCCTCGGCCAGTCGCCGCGGAGTCGGGAGCGCCGAGCCCTCGCCACGTCTTGGATTGCGTTCGCGCGTGCGTTTTGGCGCCGATCTCTAAAGCGGTACAAACGCAAGGCGTGTTTTTTTTTTTCGTTCTAAGAAAGCCATGGTTCCTACGGTCGACTGGGACGCTCTTTTCACTAGCTAAGGTTTTCTGCGTATGCAAAGCATGAAGACGGCGCCTCTTACTTGATGTCTCTCATTCGCATATAACAAGCACGACTGGTTGTTTCGTCTGATTCGAGCATCGATTACTAATAGATACACTATGACGGTTGCTTCGTGTTTTCGGTGGGTTCTTTTGTTTGGGCGTGTGTCTCTTCGGTTGGGTGTTCGTGTTAGTGTGTTTTTTATTTTTGTGCTAATAAACGTCTAAGAAAGAGACCTAAATGGCAAACGAAAAACAAGGCGAGAGTTTTGACGGATGCATGAGAACTGCGTGATTCATGAAAGAAAAATAGAATAATAAGTAATCGTACCGCTTATAATTTGGCGGCATATTATGAAACCTAAAAAGTAAATAAAGAAGCACAGAATTAAAATAAAGTCGAAAATTAGTCGTTTTTTGGTTTTTTCGATCGTTTACTTATTTCGATTGTTAAAAGTATAACCAGAAAAGGAAGTGGTGTGCTATTTACAGAATATAGATTAAATCGGTATATTTCCAGTGATGTTCTTAAAGAAACGACTTCTTACTATTTTATTCTCTTGCGCAGTGGGAGATTCTCTCAAACATTTTCTATTCTACATTATTTTTATAACAAAGTCGAGTAATACTTTATCCATTTTCGATTCTAAGTAAACGGGAGCCAATACTTAATAGACATATTAATTCCAACAATGCCAACGAGCTATCCTTCACTTCAATTAATTCATCTTTGTTCTTCTAGGCCACGTCGCGCCAGTCACAAATTCACGTTATTCACCAAAGCAGTTGAATAAACTAACGGTTTTATTTAAGCTCCACGAAAATAGTAAAAAACAACTTTTAGTACTTCCTCGCACGAGTATTTCTTCACACTCCGAGCTAAATCTAATTAAGGAATCCTAAGTAGCATATTTGCCCATTTCTATTATTGAATTTTCTTTGAAAAGCCCTCTCGTTCCATGCACTCTTTCGCGCCGCTCGCATTGAAAACTATCATCCACTCGAGGCGCGGAGAACCCCGCGGAAGCTGCACAGCCGAGAGAATCCAAAGCCAAGCGAATGGCTCAGCTGAGCCCGTCGGCGGGACAATCAGTCGAGCCGCGCGAATCAACTCCGAGCCGCCTAATGGCACTCTCCGAAATCATCTCGCCGCCGGAGCGAGAGAGAAAGGAGCGCGTGCAAAACGACGCGGGAATATTTAGCGCGACGCCACTCGCGACGGCACACGCGCGTCTGCGATGGATTTGTCAATGCTCACACAGCGAAACCCGCTTGAGTTATCCCATTAGGGCATATTGAACGTTTTATTAAATATGTGCAGCGGCCGGGGAGAGAGAGAGAGAGAGAGAGAGAGCAGCGGCGGCGGCGACGGCTGAAACTAGAGTAGCGGCCGAGCGAGGTTAGGCTGGGTGGCGGGGCTACGGCGCATTCGTTGCCGCATCGGAGGGACGCCTCTCTCTCTCTCTCTCCCTCTCTCTGAAATGCAGTCGTTAATTTTCGCACGCGACTTTTGGCAGGCCAGGCACGATCCGCGAGCTTTTCATGCCTCCCTCCTTTCCCATCGCGAATTACGCATGCTAAGCGCGACATGCAAAGCGCGTGAGCTTTTTTACGCCGAGCCGAGAGCTCGCGGAGAGCGGTGCCGAGGGTGTATCGGCTCCTGAATTATTGGCTCCTGGAAGTCGTTAGCTTGCATGTTTAACGAGAGAGAGAGAGATCGGAGATTTATTTCGCGGAACGCGCGCTGGAAATTTTCGCAAACGGAGATGCTTTTTCGGGGTTTTAAACCTTCTTTCGACCGACTCACTGGTCCACCGCGTGACAGTCCTTCACGAAACGCCGAGGAATCGAACTTGAAACACTTGGAATTTCACTGAGAAAACTTTAACGCACAAAACGTCCACGTGTTGGCATCCGCAAGCGTATACAAGATTCGAATCACAAGGTACAAAAACATCTCCATTTCCCGATTCTCAGCTCGTCGAGAAAAAGAAGGCATTTCCTCGGCGGCGCAGCGACAGCCCGCGGATTAATCCGGAGATTAAGAGCAATACAACGAGGCTAGCCACTTTCTCCGTCTCGCATTCTCCAGCCGTTCGTCGCGGGCGGCGGGTACTCACAAGTAATAGTCCGGAGACGTCATCGAATTAGAAAACTGAGTGAAGGCACACATTTTCGGGCATGTTAGACACGCGGGCGCGTCGGACGGGAGGAGGAGGAGGAGCAGAGGCAGAGAGAAGAATCGCGAGGGACACGGAGGGAAGAAGAGGAGCGAAGAAGGGACACACCGGAGGCGCAGTCCGCAGCCAACGGCGGTTGCGGGCCAACTGCTATGTCAATTGGCTTGTTGCCCAGTTTTATAACTTGGCTTGCACACCGCCTCTCCCTACCCTCGCTCTCTCTCTCTCTCTCTCTTTCTCCCTTGTTTCTCGCCGTTCGCCTCCCTCCCTCCCTCGCCGCTTCTTCTTAGACCCTTTTATGTAGCTCACAGCCGAGCGGGGAAGCTTACGTCAGAATGACAATGTTAGCCAGCAATCTCTCTTTCTCTCTGCCGCGCTTCGGGAGCGGGAAAGGGCGAGGGAGAGAGAGAGAGAGAGAGAGAGAGAGAGAGAAAAGACGAGGGGGGTGCAGGATGTGCCGACGATTTTGTAACGAATTGCGAGGGCTCGGTTTTGGCGCCCAATCCTGATTCGAATCGAAAGCTACGAAAGCCAAGAGAAATTGGAAGGAGACTGTCACATTTTCAATTTTTAGAGTAAAACGAGGGAATAAGAAAATTTGGCGCCCAAACAAAGTTGGTGTGCCTGACTAAATCTGAACTGTTTCTACTGACAAGATATGCGCAGTTTTTTTATTGCGCGCAAATGAAACGTTCGCCGTTCTTTTTTAATAACTTCATCGGGGAAAGTCAATTGTCGACTAACTAGAGAATTTTCAATGCAAGAAGAATATTTCTGTAAAAATAGGCAAACAATTTGGAACTGCATATTCATACCCCATTCAAATAAATTTATTCATGTTTAATTGGACGGCTGCAGTCAAATGAAAAGGTGAAATATGCATAAACAGCTTTCGAAAAGGCTTTACGAAGAATAAAGGGGGCAGAACTTTTGCGAATTTAATGCGTTCGTTATAAAGATAAATTAACGATCGTACAAAATCTCTCTTAACGTCGGGATTTCAAAGTCGACGAAGGGAAGTGCTTTAGGCCGCACGCCGCGAAGATTCAGCCGATTTGATAATGAGTTCTCGGCCGACGAAGAAGACGAGTTTTGCTTAATTTCGTCGGGAGTCGAATTAGCGGCAACTGCATAATTATTAGCGAAGAAAGTCACGAGAACGACGGATGAGTTATGCCTCACGAAAGGACTTTAGCTCCTTAGCGCACGGCGTGAATCGGTTATGCGGCCTATAAATAAGCTAATGAATTTGGATGAAACTTTTTCCCGAATCCCGAATTCCGTGCAAAAGTCTTTCGAGCTGTTATTCCGCTAAATGATATTCGTTCAGTCGTCTAATTACATGGCTGTTTTCGGACTTCTACATCTCCGCGCGGCCTGTTTGCGTCAAATTAAAGGTATTCCTTTTGAATTAGCGCTTTTTATTTAAAAAGAAAAAATATCTATCCCAGAAAGAGTTTGCAAAAAAGGCATAGCGTATTTGCTGCTTCAAAGTAAGATCTCGTTTCACGGACTCAAATTGGGGAAACCTTATTATTGAGGAAAGAAAGTCACGTGAGGCGAAGTATATAAATGAGATAAATATTTTGAAAACTTTAAAAGATTGGACGTTAAAGCTTAACTTAATTATGATGACTGTGAATTTCGTTATCTCGTGCTTCGAGACTATACTTCAAAATACGTCATTTTTTATAACAAGCCATTGCGCAAAAGATACTTAAAATAACCTACTATTATAAATTTAGTTTTTTTTTTTTTAGTTATTCGTGGCACAGTCCGCAGACATTTTTCAATGTTTTTAATATTTTACCAGGATTTTTTAAGACTTCTTCGTGCACCAAATGTAAACGCTTACGTCAGTGGAAATATACCCATAAACCTCGGAGTAATATTGTATTTGAGCCAAGATAAAAGTAAGATATGCAAGGATGTCGTTTTGGCTTCTGTTTTAAGATTACTTATGCATTGAAATGTAGGAACTCTAACTCGATCAATGTGCTAACAAAAAAAATAACAAGTCAGTTAAAGTTTTTTAAAAAATTTAATATTTTATTCTGTATATAACTCAGAAAATTCAGAAGAGTTTACTAACACTTGTTATTGCACTTTCACGAGTGATGTCAATATAATTTTGTACTGCAGTTCCACTCATTTTCAGTAAATAAAGTCAAAAAGATACCGCACTGTCGGTAAAACAGAATAACACCAAATGGCTCACACCCTAAATCGCGTCCTAACATCGTTGACACATTGAAAACAGTTTCGAGCAAGCAATGAAGATTCTCACCTAGAGGAGCTACCGATGCTGCTAATGCTCGCCCCGTCGGCTGTTCTTCTGTGCTCCCTCGAGCCGTCGCAGTCGGTAATGTCGCACTCCGACGTGTCAGAGTCGCTCAGTCTCGATGTGGTCGATGGCGGGCTTAGGTGGCAGTCGCCCGGCGTTGTTACGACGTCGTCCGTTGTGTCTTGGTAATAGCTGTGACGACAATGTCAAATCAGTTCCATGTTTCGAGATTTTTTATTTGATTCTTTTTTTTTTCAGTCGATAAACTTTATATTCTGTACCTAATTTGTTTATCTTAATTTTAGTAAAAGCTTTCGATTAAAGCTGATTTTCCTAAGACGTCAAGTGTATTCCTTTATATAAAGTTGAGATTTATCAATTTTGTTAATAAAATTTAATTTATCTAGATGCATAGATAATTGATGCTTTTTAATGATGTTTACTATCTTTGAGGTATCTTTATTGAAATGTGATAATTGGACAGCAATTTTATGGATAGAGCTTCGATAAAACGCTTTTGACCTACATTTGGTACACGACCCAAATTCGAACTTTACTGAAAAAAAACATGTTAAATATAGAGTCATTACGGACAAATAATGAGAAACAGATCTGCCCAATGTGTTTTCTGTCAGTGGTTTTGGTAATCGAAGAAAATAATGAATGAACGAGATAATTCAATAAAAGATTGCGTGTGAAAAAATCAGTTGGAGAGAAAAGGCCGAAATCAGCAGAATATCTCCTCGATAAAATCGTCTGGAGGGAAAGAAATAAAGTAAAAGCGCATAGGGAGTCTTTGCTTGGCCTGGAAAGACCAGAGAAAGAGAGAGAAAGAGAGAGAGAGAGAGCAAAGGCGTGCGTGGCGTCAGCAACGAGAGAGCAGAGAGAGCGAGAGAGAGAGACGAGTACATAAGGAAGTACTTACCCCGCTTGGCGATGCTCCTCGTGGGCCATGAGATAGTGCCACTCGAGCTCGTCGTTGAGCGAGGAGGCGGCGAGGCTGAGTATGACCTCGCCGAGGAAGTCGTTGGCACCGTATCTCCCGTAATCCCAGACGGTGATCTCGAGCGAGCGCTGCCTCAGCTCGGACCAGCGGATGCCGCTGTAGACGAACGTTTGGTCCCATCGCGGCTCGTTCGTGTTGGCCAGTGTCTTCGTTCGCCTCTTCGACTTCTCGCTGAGGATCATACGTCGCGATTGCGCTCCTTTTAAAAAAGAAAAAAAAAACACTCTCGCCGCGCGGCAGCCGCGTTCGATTTTCGATTTTTACTTCTTAGGCACGTCTGCGAAGGAGGCTTATACAACGCCGCTGCCTCCCCGCCCCCGGGGAAACTCGCCACGGCCTACTGCGCGAGGCTAAGTGAGGCTGCTGCCCGACCGTATCGATTTATTTAGAGGACTTGACTGATTTTTCGCGGAACCTTGCGAATTTGCCTCCGTTATCAAAGACTCGGCTGTTTTTTTTTTTTTTTTTTTTAACTATCCGAAAGATTTGTTGCGCGACAGTAGAAGGTACGATGAGAAAGTTAGAGTACTTTCAGATTTACGACTTTGTTGGTAAAATTAGAAATTTATAGTCCAGTGTGTTCTACTTTCTGCAATTTGGCTTTTAACTTAATTGATAAATCAATTACGCCGATGCAAACGTTCGCGTTACACGTCATTTAATAAAGCAGTAAAGAGTTTCGACGCGATTTGTAATGGTTCTAAATCAGTTTTTTTTTTTTTTTTCAAAATTTTATCTTTCAATCAAAATTTAAGTAGTAAAAGCATTGATTATCATGCGAAAGTTAATACTTTATCTTCCAGCTTTAGTGGGATATAAAATTTATTACAATACGACGTAAAACGATGGTATCCCTTCCATTAGAATGCTATTAAATAATGCAATACGTTCATAAAGCAGTAACGACCAGATTAAGTCAGCCGCATCCGAGATGATTTTAGTGCGCAGATGCCCAAGCACTCAAGATTGTAAATTCGCATCTTCATCAGATAAAAAGATTCGCTTTACCGACCCGCGCCGTCGGTAAAACAGAACAGAGGAAAAAAGACTTGCTCACCTTCTATCGGGAAGCAGGTAAATCTTGGCGTAGGAACTTCTGGGCTGGCCGTTGCTGCGCGGCACGAGTCCAGCCGCGCAGACGAGCGTCACCACGAGCTGGAGGGCGCTCGGGTCGAAGCTCAGCTTGACCTGTATCCTGCCGCCGACGCTGTTGCTGCCGACGTTGCCCGGCTGGCCGGCCGTCGGGTGGCGGAACTGGCGGCTCGCGCGATTCTGGGTGTAGAGGTCCGGCGAGCCCGGCGACGTGACCAGCACCGACGGCTTATTGCTCCGCGCGTCGTACAACTCTGCCGGGTGGTGGTCGGGTCGGTTGGTTGGTCGGGAGGATTTTGGTTTTGGCGAAGAGGAGATGGCACAGAACAATAGAGAGAGAGAGAGCTTTGCGTTAATGGGGTCTTTGTGCCTTACGTGCTGCACACGGGGAACAATGGGCTTCGAGGTCTTGTTAACGCAGCTGGTAATGTCTCTTTTATGTATCGGTGGGTCCTTTTTTACCGACGGTGTATATAAGCTTAATTTCGGTGCTTCGAATTTTATCACCGACGGTGATGGCCGGCCGTTACTTGAACAAGTTAACGAATGTTTAATCGGGCAATTTTACTTGATTTGGATTATTAACGTTAGAAAATCTGAAATTTGACGGGACATTACCAACTGCATTGTGTCGAGGAATTCATTGTTTTCCGAGCACATTGTGAAACGCAATGTAATCAAAAGAACATAATACATAGATACATGGTTGGGAAAACCATTTGGAGCACTTCTTTCGACTTGACGTTTTCATTTAAAATTTTTTTTTTATTTTAATCTTTAGTTGATTTTGCGGCATTGCCAAGGACTTTGCGCCCAAGGATAATAGCTCAAAGAATTTCGGGATTCTGGCATCAAAATCACATTGATCAAGGGTGGTTACATTTAGTTTCAAAGTCGACTACTCGTTTTATTATAGGATACAACTGCCGTTATCAAAGAAAATATCCTGCTCGATAAAAAAAAATCTTTTTCTCATTGGCCTAAGAACATTCTCATTGTTTGGAGTTTATGGAACATTGAACATAGTATTATTTTACATCACACTTGGTTGTTGCTCCCATGAAAATATATATAAACTATTCGTAATTATATACGACGTGTAAAAACAGCTTTCAAGGGTGCATCGGCACTACATTTCTACAATTGTTATCTACAGAATCACGTTAATACACTTTCGTTATATTATTCTATTTAAACAAAAAAAATATATTTATAATAATTATATAAAGAAAAAGTATATCATAAATGACCAAAACATCAATATATATTGTGAATAATGCCAAGCACTGCGGATGATGATTATATATGATATAAGCATTTCCATTCGAGGAATCAATGAACTGGGGTCACATACAATATCTGAGATATATGTATTATATATTAATCTTAAAAAAAGGGTTTCCAGTAGAGAACACCAAGGCTTGTCTCTTTGACTTTGGAAGTATTTGACTCGTTTAGAAAAGACAAACAGACAAGAGCAGAATTTATATACACAAAATGGATCAAGAGTGCAAAGGTACACCAATATTTGCATCAATTCAAGGTGATAAATTTTTAGAATAATTGGATAAATTTTTACGTTTAAAGTATGCCTACCCCAGAGTAAACATTTCTTAAGACCTGGAATGCGAAACATCATATAATCTGTGACAATATAGCTGCCCTCTCGAATAAGCTATAAAAGGGTTTATTTATTCTTAAAGATAACTAAGACGCAAAGTTAACTAATTTCAACTCTACTGCTAAGTCTTTCTATGTCTTCTGATAAACTAATTCTGAACACTGCTCGTTAAGAAATCGTGCAAATTTCAATTGTATCATTAATTATTTACTGACTATAATAATACTCGTAAAGAAAAAATGTTAATCGATAGCGTCTTTTTTAACTCGTTCAAATAAAATTGGTTAGTTAAAGATTAGTTAGTTAAAAATATAAAAAAATCATGTAATATTTTAGCTAAATTTTCTTAATTCTATCAACTCTTTGTTTAAGTATTCGTTTAAGTGACGTTGGTCATCATGATTTTTTTATTAAAAGAATATTAAATTGGGAGTAACCATATGAAGCGAGAATTAATATATTATTTAAAAAGTTTTTATAAGTTAGATAATATGAAAAATTGTCTCGGCTGTAAATTCCGTTTGAGACAATCTTTCCAAAATAATGCCGTAGGCATAAGAAGGTGATGATTAGTAGTTACTTTAAAAGATCACCTCCAGTCGATAAAACAGGAAATCGGTTACTTATTTCAAATAAACTTCTGATTCCGGCATCTTCCAATCGAAGAAGCCGTTCAAAAGATCCGGATCGAAAAGAATGTTTCCAATTGCAAAGTGAATGAAACTTAAAAGTAAAAAAAAAACAAGAAAAGGAAAAGGAATAGAGAAAGAGAGAGAGAGAGAGTCGAATGAGACTTATCGACTATTCACCTTTGTGATGGGGCTGCTGGGACAGAGGCGGTTCATGCTTTTGTCGCCACTGCGTTTGCGTGGCGTAACGCCTCATGCCGCCGCCGCCGCCTCCGGGACTGCCGGGCCGGGACGTCGGGGCGCCTGGATGAGGGGCCATCGCGGGCATGGTCGAGGTCGGCCCGCTCGGCTTACCGGTCATCATCATGCCGGGCGCCGCGCTCGTGGCGTTAAGGTCGCGCGACACCACGAGCTCCACCTGCGGCTCCGTACGCGACATCGCTATTATGTCGCACACGTCCTGGAAGCTCTTGCCCTGCAGCGACCTGCCGTTCCACTGCAGCACCTGATCGCCTGTTAAGTTCGGGGGGTGTCGAATGGAATATCGTTTGACGTATATGATTTGGTGACGACATTGCGCTGGGATTTACTGCTGGTTCTACCTTACCGACGGAGTTCCACGCTGAAGCGAGAACGTTCTCGTCGGTAAAGTAGAGTTTTGGGGAGGTTTTTGGGGTGGTGGAATTTGGTGGTTTGCTAAATTTTAAAAGACTGCTAAATCCCAAACGACGATCTGCTTCAGAAATCACACTAGTCTAGATAAGTTTTGCTATTCGTTTGAACGCCATATCTGTGTAAAAAAGAAACCTAATATTTTCATTATTCTCCCTAGAATTAGAAATTATAATACTAGCAATTTTGGATATCATCGTCAGCATTATTTTCTGTAATAACTTTTAAAGCTTGGAAAATGAATATTGCGAAATAAATGCCGGATGAAAATGTTTGAATCCTAATGAATCGGTGACAAACAAGCAAACGAAATCATCTTTCTTGATCGGTGATTTATTGATAAAACTATTTTGGGATTCAGCGGGTTTTAAAATGAAGCATTTCATTTATTCATAACATAAATATTTGCGGCATTCCATCTCTAGTGATTTTTTTCGTTAGAAAAGTCAAAATACAGTGAATCCTCTATAGGTTCTATCGAAAGCCCTAATGCATGCACGAACGATTATTTATTTGTGACACTTGTGAACTTTTACACTTGGCAGATTATTTGAACGTTAAATCTAAAGAATTCTAATTTACCCACTTTCGTTAAAACTCGAAGAGATGAAATGCAATGTAAACCTTTTCTCTTATGCCTTGGAATTTCACTTAATTTTAGTTTTAAAATGAGAAACAAAAAACTTGTACAAATGACGACAAATATATTTATCTAATAATAACTAGTACAATAAAAAATACAATAAATAAATTGTCTTAAATCACTAAAGCATTCCTGCAATCTCATATTCAGAAACTGATAAATATAATTATTCTCTCGAAAGAGTTCTAATGTATTAGTGAAATCCCATCTAAACATACTTTCAGAAAAGAGAAAAAGACAGAGACTCGAAGGTGAGAAAAAAAAATCAGGATAATAAAAACGTGAGAGAAGAAAAATGAGGATCGACTGAAAAAGATGAAATCTCACCGGTCCTAAGCTGTCCCTCGACGTCGGCGGGACTGCCCTTCTTGACCTTCTCGATGAGGGCGCCCATCGAGCCATCCTCCAGGAGCTTGCCGCCGACGACCTTCAGTCCCAGTATGCTACTACTGCTCACGCCCGAGCCCTGCGTCGACTTGCGCAAGACCATGCGCCCGATCAACCTGGTGCCGTCGCTGCTCATCTGCCACGGCGATGGGTGCTAACGGATTCGCCGCCACAACAATGCCCAGATTGGTACGCTTGTCTTTTTTGTCTCTCTTACACAGTTACACGTGTTTTTTTTGTGTTTATGACACAAAGTCACTCGTGCTGGCGTTACAATAATTTATTTTACCTTTATAAAGATCTGCTTTACCGACGGTCGGTAAAGTAGTTAATACGTTTTGTATACCAAGATAAGCAGAAGAATCTAGATTCAAACTTATTTTTATTTGTTGTTAGAAACGAGTGAAGTAACATCTCGAAACGCCAGCAAGAGCGAAAAATTAAGTATGATATATGTATAAAATGTATAAACTAATGATGATACACACATAAAGTCTTAGGATTATGAGACACAAAACGTAGCAAGCAAGGAATAGTATGGTTTTAGAAAATAAGGGACGTTTAGATGTATGTATAGAGGCATGCCACACGTGCGTAATTTAAATCTGGTAACTTCTACAATCCTGTAAATAAGTTAGTCTATGGTTCACAGTTTATTGCAAGTTGCACATTAAGTTATACGTATACGATGCATATATATTTAATATGAAAGTATGATGGACACATTATATACACAGTACTAGTTTATACACATAAATATAGTAGCAGCAGCTCGAGCATCATGCAAGATTATAGTAGATATAATATACATATAATCGAGTAAGTCGCGAACATAAAAACTGAGTGAATTATGTTCATTTAGGTACATCACTTTAACGTTTAAATTTTGTATTTATATGAGGGGGCTAAAAAAGTAGCAGTTGAATATTATTTTTAACAATGTATAAATGTGGATCTACTTAAGGGAGGGGGTAGAATTTTACAGTTTATGTACATGACAATTGTTTCAATCATGTGGTATAATGTTTTCAGTCTCAAATTTAAATGAATGTATGCACATCACGTTGAACCTCGAATTTCCTAGGCCTACAAGTCTATTATACAGAATTGACTCCAACAATGATATAATTATTCTAAGTTATGTAAAATTTAGTTACAGATTTTCAAAATTTGTACAGATATAGATGCTGTTAAGAAAATGCTTTCTTTCTGAACATCAGCGGGAATAGTAAAAAGAATCATAGAAGAACCTTGCATTCACTCAAAAAAGCGCCTTAATTATTGAAAAAGCTTTCACCCCACGCTTGCTAAACTAAGCGAAAATTTTGTCAAAAAATTGGCAAACAATGCTTCCAAGTGTTTTTCAATGATGAGTGTATTTCCATTCGTATTTAGTCGAGCATGCGAGCGGTTTTATATTCACAACTGTTCCTAGCATCTACTTGAAAATTCTTGGTACACTAGAACGATTGACGATTCTATTGCGCTCTACTCGATGACCGACAACGACATCGATTGGAAATAATTTGAATATTTATTCATCGCGCTATGAATTTTCATAATAGAAAATTCAAATTCCGCAAAATTTGAATATAAATAAGCTGTAAAATCACCAAGTCTTCATTTCCAACAATGCACCCGACAACAAAAACGTTTCAACGAACTCGAACCGGGCCTAATCGACATCGCCATCGATCGCCAGAACAAAACCAAAAGAGAAAAAAAACGATCGCACACGTGGTGTATGAGCGGCAGAAAAAATGTAAAAAAATAAAGACGGCACAGCGCGCAGAGTCAATATTAACCAATATTGTCGAAAAGTGTTTTTTTTTTTTTAGAGGGCAGAGCTTCGCTCGGTGACGCGTACCTTGGGCAGGTCGCCCCTGTTGCTGTCTTCACTGCTCGTGAAGGTACTCGAGGTGTCTATGCCGGAGTCTTTGGTCGCGCTGTCTTGGCTACCCTGACGATCGGCCTCCCAAGACCAATCCTCCTGAGAGTCGCTCCCCGCATTGGTCCCACCGTGAAATCGCACCGTCTTTTTCCCCCTTCGTTCCGTGAACCTTTGTTTTTCGAGTGTTTTTTTTTAGTATTTTCACGATCAACTCGGTTTTATTGAGCTACGACTCGTTTAACTACTCGTTTGATTTTACTTGAAGAATTTTAACTGTTTGTAAAAAAATAATTTAAATTTCGTACTATTTAATTAACTTTATCAACAATATAGTTTAAAGATTTAACAATTATCAATCATTTGAATTTATATAAAAAAATTTAACTATATTATTACATTTAACAAAAATTTCGATAATTACCGACGGTCGGTAAAACAGTATGCCAACAAAAAATTAAATCGCGGCGCGCGGAAAATCAAAAGTATCAAGATCTTTTCTTTTCTCAAGCAGAACGCACCTCCTACTATCCGCTCGCCACTCGTCACCGCTGCGCCGAAAGCTCCTTCTCGCGCTGTCCTCTTTGCGCGGCTGGTGACCGTTATATTCTATCGGCGTCATTGGATCGCTCGGATCGTGACCGTTGTGGTAGTACCCCTTCCCTACAGTAGATCCAAACTTTGTCATTTTTTTTCTGTTTTCTCTTTTACGTCCCACGGCGTTTATTGCGTTTTTATATTATACTTCAGTGTTTTGTCTAAGAAGATTATTTACAGTTTTAATTTCTTTTGTCCAACCAAAATTTATTGAATATGCACGGTCTAGTTGCCGCGACTGTTCTTGGCAAACGGTTAAGATCATGTAAAAAGCATTACGTTTTGCACATCGTAAATCGGTACGTTTTCTACTTTTGACGCTAAATCTGGCAGTTGCATATTTTCTCCCGAGGTTTGAGCTTCGTGGCAGAATTCCAAAATCTTTGGGGGTATCGCATCGGCGATAATGTACGAGGGGTTCGTGTTTCATGTGTCTTCATAAATATACTGTCGCTTTGTCGCTGCACATTTACTGCGGAAAATGATCGTGTTTTTTGCGCGTGCACATTTGCGTGTGTGTCTGCGTGTGTGTAAGCGAGCCCCTTTGGCCACCGTTGTCCCAATACTGCCAAAGTGACGTCTTTCAAGCGCGAAGTAAAGTATAAAGACGAGGCTGAGAGTAATGTTAATAGTAAAAATTTCGAGCCTAAAGCTGAAAAAAAGAAACGTAATAGTAGACAAGCCATAAACTGAAAACTGAAAACGAGCATAGAGCAAGAGAGAGAGAGAGAGAGAGAGAGATAGAGAGAGCGAGAGAGACGTGAAAAGTGGCGCCGCCCACGCGAGCGCTCGTAGCCAAAGCAAGTTTGCTCGATTAACGAAGCGATCGTTGATCCTGCTCGGGTGTACACAACTGTGTCCGCGGGGCGAAAGAGAGACAGCAAGACAGAGATAGAGAGTCTGTTGCGTGTGTTTCCCGGTGCTGTGTGTGTGTGTGTGTGTGGGTGTGTTGCGTGTGCCGATCACTTCGTGTCGCCGCTGTTTCCTGTGTCCCGAGACAGAAGCATCGCTCCTGCTCGAGTATTGATCTAATAACATCGAATTTTGATAATGAATGATAACTGGACATGAGCTTCTAAATTAATCGAAGCGAAGTCGGGCTTTTAATAGTATACTGATAGAATCTCGTGTTTTTGCGAATGTATGATTGGATTTTCCAGTTTGAAATTTGGAGAAAAAGGACTTTGATTGAATTTTAATTAAGCCATCATTAGATTCTATCCAGTATGAAAGCCAAAAGTCAATGCTTCTGCTGATATTTGTGTTTGAAAAGTTATATCCTAAAAATATTAGAATTAAAATGTGACGATAGAAGCAGTTATCGATCATTTACTTGTAAAATGTTCATATTTTTATCCAAACATCCAGTTAAATCATCAAGACTCGTTAGTTTGAAGAACGACAAATGATCGAAGCTGCTTCCATAAAAGTAAATTATTTGAAGGGAAGAATATTTTTATAAAAATTACAATGTAAACCTGCGTAAAAATTTATCAAGATACGTATTATTAGTTGAACGTGTAAACATTAACGTGTATCATATAGTTCAATGTAAAGTGTGGCAGTGAAGATCGTTATAGCTCCGTCATGCGTTTCTGAAACAGTCACACTTATGTCGTCCCTTAATTTCCATGAAAAAAAAAAACACAAATCCAAAGGGTACACCAGATGGATACTCAAAAAAGATACAGTGAACAGCTGCATTGTCAACGTTGCGATGAAACACTGCGTTGTGCTATCATATATATATATAGAGTGAATAGTGTTTATAGATAGAGCAGACTGACACAAAACGTAGAGAAATAATGTATATATATAATAACAGTAAAGAAATTTCCAAAGTCGCAAGCTCGTAATGTATAGTTTACCACCAAGGTGTTTCACGCATAAGAATGTATAAAGAAACGACGAGACGGTCGGCTGCTCGTTGAAGGAATTGACTGGAAGAGTGTGTGCGTGTGTGGGGAAGAAAAATAATTCCGAAAAGCAGTCGCAGTCCGGGGGCTAATCGTCATCGAGGGCTCGCGTCGATCGATCGCGGCGCAATTCGGGACGCGGACCTCCCGACAAAACCGGGAGGAGAGTATAACGAGAAAAAGTTGACGGACGCGCGCGCGCGCGAGAGAGAGAGAGAGAGAGAGGGCGAACTTTCTTTATTGGAGTGCGGCGGTCGCCACGTGCCGCGGCTCGTATCGCCGCCGCGCTGTTTTGCAAGACTCGTTCGTTCGTTCGTCGTCCACCCTTCGCGCCACTTTTTTTCCGCCGGCGAAAATATATTTTTCCCGCCGCGGCTTCGGTTATACTTTTTTCTAATTAAAGGGAGGACTGGCTCTCTCTCTCTCTCTCTCTCTCTCTCTCTCTCTCTCTGTGTGTGTTTTAAAATATGAAAATTCCAACTTGGTTCCATTTTTTTTTTATTATTCTCCAGGTCCGAGCGAATATTCGAAACTTTTCAAGATCTCGAGTGCGCGCGCGGTGTTCGCGAAAAATCTCGAATCTGTTTTTTCAATTAAAACTTTCGGCGGGGAGAGAGAGAGAGAGAGAGAGAGAGAGAGAGAGAGAGAGAGAGAGCGTTCGCGAATGATTACACTTTTAACGAATCCCTTCCCATCAAATTAGAAAAGTTTTAATAAACGGAAAAGAGCGCGCGCGGGCTCTAATTACAAATATTGCCGAAAAGCCTCTCGACGACTCCTCTCTCCCCGCCATTGTTTACGCTCGCTTCCGCGTGCAAGGATGGAAAAGAAAAAAAGCGCGCGTCGCCGAGAGCAGCAGTCGAGTATTGCGAATAATTGTCGGCGATCGGAAAAACGCGCGAGAACCGGAGCGGGGGGAAGTGGGTGGGTGGGGGGGGGGAGAACCGTACAAAAGAAAATTGGCGCGAGCGCCCTTGTTTTGCCCACCCCGCCGCGTCGACGTTCCGCGTCGGGCGTCGTTGTATACGATTCGAGCCCTTTTTCCGGCGATCGGCCCCCTTTTATTAAAGCGCCGCTCGCAAACAAGAAAAAAAGAAAAAACGAGCGCGCCGAGGACGGAGAGGGGGGGGATGGGGAGGAGGAGAAGACACTCATGCACACGCTCGCGCACACGACAGCCATGTTTTTTTTCGGACCTCGACAGGACGATCCCTCGCTCCCGTCCGGGCAATGGCGTGCTTTCCGCGCGAGTAAGCGGAATTGCGGTCGCGCGATCAGCCGGGAGCCGGAGGGAGGGATCGGCCTGGGGACGTCGACGAGAAGAATGAGTGAGAGAGCTCGAGGTGTGATAGATATATATCGACTGTTTAAGATTAATGCAGGGGAGAGTTGAGATATATATTGGAAGAGAGTCAAAAGAATTGTGAGAGAGATAGAGAGAGAGAGAGAGAGAGAGAGAAGTGTGAATACCGCGAAGAACATCTTGATCCTCTCGTTGGACATGGCGCGACGAGTCATTTTCTCTCCTGTCGTGTCCCTCGGCTTCTCCGCTAAAAGCCAATTATCATGAGCTGTTATGTTTCGCCTCTTTACACTCTTTGATTATAAATCTTAATCAGAAGCTAATTAAGCATACAGTACGTCCACTCGCAGCTTGCAGCTTTCACTCGGCAGCGCGCGCGGCGTATTATCTACCTCTGTCTCGCGTGCGGAAATCCCTCTCGGTTAATATCGTTTAATGCGCTCGAACGAGGAAGTTCCGGTCGGGGCATAAAAGCGGGAAGGAATGAATCTATGATATATTTTTATGGTCGGCGGCGGCTCTCGATATAAATTGCGCAATAAATCAGCCGCCGCCGCCGCCGCCGCGGCGAGCGAAAAAGGCAGGGAAATGAACCGAAAACCGACGACGAGCGATGCCGCGCGTGCCGACGTAAATTCGAACGGCCGCGCGGTATATAACGTATCTCGGATAATTAAAAGTATATATAATCGACTACATCTGAGGGGCATCTAATCATTATGTAATTACTGGGTGTATCAGTATATTTCGTCAAAGCATCGCACTAAACGGCCGCAGCTGCGACTCGTTGCATATCTCTCTGAACTATATATATATGGTCACTACGTCTATAAGTCTGGTGGGTGGGTCAGCTACGGAGATACACACAGTGGGGGCGGGGGGAAGGGGGGGGGGTTTCATATATATAATAACCAGTTAGGCAAGTGTGAAAACCTGCTTGTAATAATCCGCCTGCCGTGGACGTCTAGCGGTGAATCCTGTAAAATCCCTGTTAAAAAAGGCTGAAAATAAAAAGAAAACACGAGAAAAAACAAACGGGGCCCACACATTTTCGTACATATATATATATATGCTTATTTATAAAGGGAGAGAAACACGTCGAGTGAAACGCTGCGACAAGAGAGTTTTCGTGCCCATTTACATAATGCTTGTGTACATGTCGTGTATATGTCTTACAGACACGTATATATATATGATGTATATATATATATCGAAGCTCGAGCCTGTATATATATATAGATGTATATAGCAGCAGCACAGCAGCACCGTTAATGGACTTACCTCGGAACTTCGTATGAACACACACAAACTAAACTTTCTAGTCTAATTATAATATTGTGCATCTACCAATGGGAGCAACAACTTCGGACCACGGACAAACTATATATTTATGTATGTTTGTTACGATATTTATATAGCCATTGTATAATATGTTTTTGCGCACACACTCTCCTCTTTTAATCGTCCGCTCTTTTTTTTCTTTCGTTCATTGGATTCTTTTGATAAGAAGGAGCGAAAAGAAAGATGGAATCATTGACACGTTCTTAAAATTACGGTCTCGTTTCCTTATTCCTTTTTTTTCTACTTTTTTTACGATCATTACATTAAGGCGAAACTGAAATGAAAGGTAAATTTGGCTTTCTCCACTTTTGGACTTCTCTTTTGAATCTTCGAAGCTAGAACAGCGTGCAAGCAGACGAGGTATTTTCGCACTTTTTCATAATCCGGCGCAAAAAACGTCGAAATAAACGCGCACTTGCAATCGACCGGCTCAATTACACGGCGCAGCGAATGCATCGCGAATATCCCGTTAAGAATAAACAGGATACACGCGGAAAAATTGGCGATCTTTTATCCGCGAATGAATGCGGGGGGGGGGGGGGGACTGCGGGGCAGAATCCGACGTCCCACCCGGACTGGAAAACTCTTTTCAACGGGACCGAGGAGGAGGTGTAGCGAAAATAGCCAGCGGACTTTCAAAAAAGCGTATACAAAAGGAGGGGCGAACGGGAGAGAAGCTGCGCGCGCTTGCACAGTCGACTGTTAAGGATGCGAGTTCAGATCTTTACATAGAAGCGAGGAATTATTTAAAGTAATGACGCAGGACATCCGAAGGGGTTACATTGAATTTATTTTTAGCGATACTTTCCCGCAAGCTCAAAATTCATTGAGTCGAGAGTAAAATAAAAAAAAAAAAAACAAAAGAAAAGCAAAACAAAAAACAAAAATCCAAACGCCTCGCGATCGACTCTCGAGCGAGCGGGGTGGGGGGAGGGGGACTCTCCTTGCTCGCAAAAAGCCAAGAACTGACAAAAAGGCGGCTCGGCTGCTCCGCGGCGGAGTCGTCGTCGTCGTCGGCGAGAAGGGCTGAATGAAAGAGTTCCCGGGGCTCGGCGCGGAGGGAGAGAGGGACGGAGCGAGGGTGGGGGAGGGCGACGCGTTCCGGGCGGGGAGGGTGTTTGAATTCGCCCACGTGCCCGGGCGCCGTCATGACGTCACCGCGCCAAATGCGTGGGCGAGCGGGTGTGCGTGCCCGGTACGCGCGCGCTACGCTCGGTTCGATTTTATTTGTCGGCGAGGCGGCGCGCGGCTCGTCCGAAATTTCTCGGGGCTTTTCGAATTTTCGCGCGAGGCGGCGGTCTGTTCTTTTTTTTTTAAACCGTTGCTTACTCGATTTTCACGGCCGACTCCGGAAATAGACGGGTTCGGTGGTATTTTTATTTTTTATTTATGTGGAATCTTATGTAGGTGTGCGAGCGATGCTATTTTTTTTCGTCCCCGAGTGAAAAAAAATGCGGACAAGCAGTTTCACGTCAACGATTCATCCGCGAGAAAAGCCCCTTGCTTTTAAGAAAATTCAGTTCTATATTTACAAGAAGAGCAGAAACCGCGGCATTATTTTTCTATGCGCGAGTCAAGAGACAACGGATAACACGTGGCAAATAGATTTCTCGCCGATAACAAGGACTAACGGGGGAGGAGGACGTTCGGGAGCGAGCGGAAAATTCAGCCGTACGACTCGGCGATGTTGGCGCAACAGCGATGGGAATATGCAGCGAGAGCGGCGCGAGAGAGGCGCAGCTTCGATAGCTGCACCCGTGGGAATCGATCAGAGCATTACTTGGGCCTTATAGGAGATTGCGGTTTTCCGAGCGAAGCCTCATTATAATTAAATTGAGCCTTAATCAATGCGCCTAAACCGCCCTGCCTCCGTTCTTTTATACCCGTAGTTGATAGTTCACCGGGGAAAATTGCCGGCGTCGGCGAATGATCTGGCTTATGTAGACAGTGATTGAGATGCGGGGCAGCAAGCGACATGTTTCTTTTTTTTTGTATGTACCAAGAGAGCAATATATATACATACAATTTTTGCGGCAGCCTTCGGCGAGAGAATCGCCGGATGTGAAGAGGACGACAACGAGTCGACGCGGGTAGTTCAGCCGACCGAACGGTCGGAAAAGATTTTCGCACCCTTTTCAGGCACAAGCAGTCGCGAGGCGGTTTAATAGTGCATAATCCCTTCGGCGGCGGCTCTCGTGTATGCATTTGACCTTCTCGCCTGACTCGCTCGAAAGAGAGAGAGAGAGAGAGAGAGAGGCGCGCGAGGACAAAAAAAGGGGGGCGGGAGTTTATTCCTGGACGCGGGGCGGCTAATCAGCTGTGCGAGCTCTCGCACCTGCGGAGGAAGTGCAGCAGCCAAGCTCGACGTCCCACTTACGATCCGAGTCTTACAGCTTTATTAATAGAGGCGCGCCTTTCTTTTTGAAAAATGATACTTTTTTTACGTTACAACGGGGCGGGATATTGCGCGCGTTGATTTTTCTTTAGCTTCCAAACCGGAAGCCAACTCGACCGACTGAACATTAACGATTAAATTAATTATAACTCTCTATAAATACGGTGGTTACAGTCGTTATTTTAAAACCCTCCTAATTTAGAAGCGCGAAATCAGTTATTTTCGAGGACAAAGCCGAGTCCGACCAAACCCGGGGCCGAACTACTTAGCACCTTAAAGAATCCCATCAGCCAACGACACTCGCGAACCGCGCGGGACAAAAAAAGATAGAGAAAAAGGCAATCGAGTTCTCGTCGCGAGCGTAACGAGCGCGTACTCGCGCGTGTACACTGAGAAAAAAATTTCATTGAATCAATGAAATCGTTAATCATATAGTGACAATTAAATATTTAATTCTCTG